>BPLQ01006437.1:0-25123 GCA_021605075.1 Caerostris darwini | reverse complement strand
AATGCTTTTGATTATCGAGATTAGATAACAGGTTAAACGACATTTGGCATCAACCAAAAAGAAATGCTTCACAATTAAGCTACGTAATAAATTTTAAAATCCTCATTAATGCTAAGAGACTGTTACTAGAGTTTTTTACATTTCTGAGACTGCAGCAACCCTTTCGAGTTGAAATATTTATTACAAACGGGGCATTTTTCCATATGCTCGGAATGAAACTTTTCCGAGTGTCTACCCAGCGAACATTTATGGGCAGTTTCAAAATCACAATAGGCACAATGTAAATTTGTTCCGGAGTGAATAGCCTCGTGATCTTTGAGATGTGACAATCGGGTAAATACCTTTTGGCAAGTTTTGCAGATGCACGCTTTCTCACCGGTGTGTAAACGCATGCGAGTGCAGAGATTTGAGGATTGGTTTGAAGTCCTTTTTAGCAAGTATGGCACACGAAGGGTTTCTCACCTGTGTGACTACGAATGTGAGCCTTTAGATTAGACAAGTCAGAAAATTATTTTCTGCAGTCAACACACACGTGTTTTTCTTCTTGGTCTCTTGAATTCTTAGAAGAACTGAAAGCTGAGCTCGAACACTCCTTGGAACTTGTGGGAACATTACTTATATTAAACGGTTTCTCACCGGTGTGAATTTTCTTGTGACGGCTTAGACAAGACAAACTGGACAATTATTTTCTGCAGACTTCACACACGTGTTTCTTTCTCTTCAATTCTTTCTTGTCTCTTGAATTCTTAGAAAAACTCAAAGCTGAGCTCGAACACTACGCAGAACTTGGAGAAGTATTACTTTAAATTTTTTGACTGCTGCTGTTTTCACCACCGCTTATGCCGTCCGTTTTGTACGAGGCTCCAATGTACGATGGAAGTTGTTGATGGAGCTGCGAAATGTTACACATTATTCAATTATACAGTAATTGAATTAGAAATATTTCTAACATTTCAAATTAGATCTAATTCGTGTGCGAGTTTAAAGGATATTAGATATCCCATAGTATACCAATATAAAAAATAAAAACATCTTATAAATCTTGGAATCCATCTTAACCAAAATTTGATAATGATTCTTGATGAGGATGGATTCGAATTTTGTTGATTAATCTAGTTAGAATTCTTGCACAAAGTAGAAGTTTAGGGTTATTGTGAGAATGTAATTACTTACTCTATTATAATAAAATACAGGATTTAATAACAAACTTTCACTCATTCTAAAGTAATTGTAAGGAAGAAATTTTCTACCAAAAAAATTGTAGTTGGAGCAGCCTGCATGGAAACAGGTTGAATTCGAAGCTGTAAAAGAGGTATCGAGCTGAAAGTTTCCTTACCTATGCATTAGCCGGTAAATACGTTAAATTGTTAGGCGGCTGGTTTATTCTTCCGTTCGTCTGGGGCAGCAGTTTCAAGGCTCTCAGACACCATAATCGAGGATGTGAACTGGAAGTTGTGATGACAAATAGAAACATTTGAACTTGCTTTTAATTTCACGGTGTACTCCAGGTAAAACGAGTTCCTGTTCTTCAAGTTGAAGAAGTTTTCGGCCTGAAGATTTATTTCATCCAATCCCGGGGCAGAGTTATTTCAGCTTCTGATATTTGTTCTCTTCCCACCCAAATTGTGTCTCGGTGGCAACATGCGTGCAGGAGGGATCAGGTTCGAATCTTTTGGAGGCCTTTTGTTGTCATTACTTTAAGAAACAAGGGGCCTGTCGGCCGAGTGGCTAGCGCTCTGGCGCTCGGTCCAACAGGTTTAGAGTTCGAGTCCCGGCTGTGCCATGAATATATTTAGTGGAATGTACTTTAAACCGTTTAACAGGAATGCAGAGCATTGCGGGGGTATTGTTATTCCGCGTCCGTAGCTTATCTTCAAGCTACACACACCTCCTGCGTAGTTAAAAGTGTGTAACGTCTGTTCAGCGCTTGCCTTTGAGCATCAAAGACAACTATCTACCTGTTTACCAGCTGCATTAGAAAAATTTTTTTTAGAAACGAGTAGGTTTGATTGCTTGCCATCAATAGTCAAGTCAGGCCTGGTCAGTCTGCCTGCTGGGAGTTATCAAGATTTTCTGCCATATGGCACCCTAAAGTGCAGCCACAAGGCGATATTCTATATTCAAGGCTATCCGTTGAGTTTTACCTGCATAAAAGAAATCTACTCATGCTCCACTCTCACCTTTCTAACTAGTAGATGCTATTTAGTCCTAAGTACAGTAGTGTGGTTCTGAGGTGTACAGTAGTGTGGTTCTTGTTTACTACCGCAGTCTTATCCGTGATTGTAATCCAAAGAAGTAATAGTAAAAATTATCATAGTGGGATTTAATCTTGCGCCCTAGAGCTATTTCCTTCGTAACTTTGCTAGTTTTAATAATTTCTTACATTTAGTCCTGATTTTTTTAACATTATTTTGAATGTGTGGAAAATCTGATTATTAATAGATTGGAATGGAAACTGATCTGCTTCTCTGTGAGACCAGCGGCGTAAAAATTCAAGAATTCAATTAGCTTTAAATATCTGTTATTATAAACGACGAAGCAAACGCTCATACAGGCATTGAAGAGTAATAAATAAATGCGTAGCTTTCAAATGGTCTGTTAGCTGAGAATACTTTTAGTAGCGAATATCTGCATTAATAAATCACGGGATCAAAAATAAAATCTATACTAAAATGCCAAGCATTATACTGAGTGTTGTGATTAGTGATTGCAAGACCATTTAGGCATTTAATTAATATTTTTACTGTAAAATTGTTTAATACTAAGAGTTAAAGTTTCAAATATTGCATGAGTAGAACAAAAAATCTTTAGACAATGCAATTAATAACCCAAACAAGAAAAAAAAGACAATTTTCTTTCTATTTTTTTATTTTTTTTTATTTTTGTCATTCAATTTCTAAAAAGAAATTGGATACAAATTTTTTGGGGCAATTGGGCAAATCGAAATTTTCTGATTGATTTATTAACAGATACGAAAATAATTTTTTATTCATAGACCTCTATTTTTACCTTTCATGTGCCGATGATTCTGCATTTTATTGGTGTAAATCATAGATATTTATTTTCTATTTTTAATAGTTAAAAGAGTAGTGTTCCTAAAATTTTAAATTCTAAACTTTAATTGTAGGTTTTGTAAAATTGAACAAATCTTTCATCTGTTTCCAAATCAGCTACTTAAAATCTAATTATCATGTTCATTATTGAAAAAATATATAAAAGGGTTATTAATTTTTCCAATTGTCTTGAAATCAAATACAAATAAATTTTGTCATTCCAACATGAAGATTTTTTTTTCTATTACTGTTTTGTATCAATCAATACTAATAGTAGTTCAAAAGCATTTTGTTTTAATGAACAATGTGTGATGCATCTCCTGCGGAAGATCCTTTTTTTATTCAATTTAAAGGAATCTTGGATAAAATGCACGTTGCCATGAATCTTATTTTATTTCATCCGCCTCCATCTTGTCATATGGCAGATAACATTTTCAATAATCTAAACTCACTTGATACTTACAAATGCATGTAATGCAAAATCATGGTATATCAGCGAATATTTTAAACGACAATGATAGAATGATAACGATCTAAGAATATTTTTAAATGTTCTTGTGCTCATTAACGGCTCTTAGAGGCACTTCTGCAAGTTGTACCCATTCGTTGGTCTCACACTGTTCAAGATATCAATCGTGAACAAAATATGCAAAATCAGTGGAAAATGTAAAAGATTTCAGAGTTATACTGGAATGCTTCCACACTGTTGTGCATTTAGTTCTGTATAGTATGTTCCCCCAAAAAAAAAAAAAAAAAAAGAAAAAAATTAAAAATATGGAAGGCAATCGACAATTATTTTTTTGGGGTTGTTAAAAGATAAAAAAAAGCAATATAAAGAATTGATGATATTTATAAATAACAGTGAATCGAAATTTATTTAATTGTCTTCTAGACTAAAAGAATTCGTAATTTTATCTTAGCACCGTAAAGAAATATTAAGCAGAAAAAAGATACACTTTTGTGCACAGTGCAAAAGAAAAAAGTGAAAAATTCAGTTTCCCTAAAAATGTATATACATAATTATACAAAATTAATATTTAACAAAAAGTTCACGTGTTCAAAGCTGCACAGCCAGGAAAGGATAGAGATCAACGTTTACTTAAATAAAAAAATTCATCCCATCATTTACAAGTCCCCATCATTACAAAAGAAAATTATACATATTTGGTTAGCTCAATACGAAAAAAAAAATATGATTAAAAAATATTTATAATTAGAAAGAAAACATTTTATTTCATATTTTTGTTTAAAGTTTGCCGTCGAACAAAATTTCGATTCCATGAAATACTCGAAATTCCTTATTGGAAAAGTGTTCATAAATAGATAAAATACTACTATAAGATACACATACTACTCTACTCAGGTGATGTTCTGTACATGAACGCGACATTGTCCACTGTTTTCTATTATTGTTCTTAAATCAACCTCACTCACTGAAGTATTTCATTTAATGGAAGCAATGTAGTTGTATCACGTGTAAACAGGTGGAGAATCTTTTGGATGTGTTACAATCTTTTGTTACAAAATAAGAATAATTCGAATATTTACACATTTTATTATTAATAAATTTAGAACAATTAAAAAAAAAAACTTATAATAAACACCATTAACTTTACATTTGAAGAAATGTACGGAAATATTCAACTTCAAACAAATATTGAGAACAAAGTTTAATTGATTCTATTAAAGGCAAAAAAAAAAAAAAAAAAAAATTCCAAAAAGTTGTTATACTTAATAGTAAAATTTTGAATGCATCTTGCACTAAATCAGACCTTTTGCAAAGAATATGAACAATCACTGTTTTTGAATTAACGGATAGCAATATTGTAACAAATTCTAAAAATTTTATAAATACAAATTTAAATAAAATATTTGTATAAAATACGCTTTAATTTTTGTTGCAATACTGCTGACTCCGGTACGCAGTGGTGCAGTGGTGCAGTGGTGCATAACCCAGAGGTCCGTGGATCGAAACCACGCTCTACTAGTAAACATTCTTTTATTTCTGACCATGGATTATATTCGCCAATTAATGTCCACGTATATAAAAAGGAATTTTAACACAATAAATAATCTGTGAAATGAACTCTACACTTTCCTTACATTAATATGTGAAAGAAAAATTTGTTGCTAAAATCTTTGTTTATGTTAAGTTAAAAAATTATAAATTGTTAAAATTTCTTTTAAGAACTTACGATAAATATTGAAGGTTTTTATAACAGTATTAACTATTGTTTTATTAGACTATTATAGTAAAAGTTCAACCGAGCAGATTGGCGCAGTGGAAGCTTGTTGGGTCCATGGTTCTGAAACACCCACAGCTAATAAAATATTTTTTCTATTTCTGACTATGTATTATTAACATCAGATTTCATGTATGTATATCCAAAGCAATATTAACACAATAACTCAAATGTTACATAAACTTCTGTACACTTTTCTAACTATAAAATATTCTGTCAGATAAACTTCAGTGCAAATTTCTTACATTAATATGTGAAAGAAGAAATTGTTGCTAAGAACTTTGTTAATTTTAATGTGGTAAGCTAAAAAAGTATAAATTGTTAAAAAAAATATTTTTATGAACACACGGTGAAGTTTGAACCTTTTTATAACAATAATAACAATATTTTTTATGAGATTATTATAGCAACATGCACAACCCAGCAAGACGCAGTGGAAGCGTGCTGGGCGATAACCCAGAGGTCATTCACGCTCTACTAGTAAACCTATTTTTATATCTGACAATGGATTATTAACACCAGTTAATGTCCATATATATAAAAGGGAATTTTAAAACAAAAAATCATTCAAATAAAATTCTGTACACTTTTCTTACATTAATATGTAAATGATTTTAAATGAAACACTTTAGTTCATTAAATGGACATTTGCATACGATTGCACTTTTTGGAGTTGGAGAATGGAAATCACTCAAACACATAGTCCACGAAACAGCACGTGGGTATTTGTCACTCACTTGACGCAACCAGAGAGGAATAAACCACTCAGCTAATTATATAATTATGAACAACTGAAATATTTGTAATTCTCTATTTCAGTTTTCTTATTCAAAATTATACTTGAGGAGAAAATATCCTTTTCAAAGTTAAAATTATCAATTTAAGTTAATTTAAAAATATGAATTTTTTATCCAGGCATAGCAGGTTCAGCGAAGAAAGGTTTAGAACTTACGTGGAATTTTAATATTTTATTTGTTCAATAATATTATGATATAATTTCAATTCGAAGCATTTTTCCTGCTACTGTAACTTTGCATATCTCTTAAGTATAGAATTATTTGCGCATCTTAAAATCGATTTAAAGTAATACAGGCTTGCACAGAATTCTTTACTTTTTGAAATGTCCTTATCAATTAAGTAAAAAATATTAAAAACACTCACAAAATTCCATGGAAAATTTTGTTCACTGGATATTTTTAAAAATTTGTCTGGTCTTCTGACAAAATGTTTTTTTTTCTTAAATGTTCCAGCACTTCAACGTATAACAAAAGGAGTATAGTAGAAGGGGAAATTTTTTTTTATACTATTAATGTAGAAAAATATAATTAATATTTTAAATCCAAGTCTCAGATACTTGATAAAGCAAAAGATGTCTCCCATACTTTAAATAACTGTAATTGATTTCATAAAAATTTCAATTTAGTCGAATACAAACAGGCAAACAAAAACATCCTACAGATTTATACAGCACAGATGCAAAGAGGTAAAAACTACACATTTTACTAGAATCAATTGACAGAAGCAATTAAAGCAAACGGCACGCAATATAAAAAAAAAATATTAATAGCTATTAATGAACTATATCCGTATATTAAATATACAAAATGTACTCCTTTGCATTTTGTAATTAATAATTGATGCAAAAGTTATAATTTAAACAACTATATCTTGACCATGTGTTCAAGGAAATTTAATTCACCAAAAAATGCATATTCCAACTCTTCAATCATCCACATAACTTGTAATCTTAAAATCTCTTTTTCAGTTCAGTATAACTCGGAAACGTTAAAATTGTTAACATTAAAAAACGTTAAAATAGTTAAAGAACAATTCAGAGAGCGAAATATTTCAAAATGTAATGCCAGCTATACCTCCTCTTATGTCAAAACAAAAACGGCAACGTTGGATAATGATTTCAAAAATTTGATTTCCTACATGTTCTATTAATGGAAGTTTACCAACAAAAAGAAGTAATCGAGTAGGTTAAATTTTCATTAATTGCACAACAAGGTTGCATCCTTTGAAATACAACATCCTCCATGATTACTTAATTCCGCACATTTAGAAAAAGGCCATGAGAAAAAGCATTGGAATCAATAGAAAACAATTACGGACGTTCTCGAATAAGAGCCTCTATTGCGTATTCAAAGCATTATCTTTAGAGGAAAATCTTTCCTTACAAACAGCACATTGAATGCACTCGCTATTCAGAAGAGTAAGTCTTCAGTTGAACCTTCCACTAAATCTTCTGAGTTACTGCTCTGCCACACATAAAAGGACAAAGATCTCCAGTGTGAGGAGCCAGAATTGGAGACCTAACCTGGAAAACAAGTCAGGTACCATGATGCTGGTATGGAGGATACAAGCAGCACAGGGAAAGTTAACTTGTTGTTGCCCATTTTAATATGTGACACGTGAAGTGACGCCTTATTAAAACAGTAAACCCAACAATAGAGAGCATATTATAAAACTAATATTATTTCTAAAACAAACACGCACAACCAAAATGGCCTATAATGCTCGTATTTTTTATTTTTTATCTCCCGAACATGCACTCAAAGCTTACCCTGATCAAATTCTCGCCAATTAGTCCAATGATAATGACATGCATCAGTGTTTCTTGTCATAAATGCTGATTCCTAATCTTGCACGTGTTAACGAGGAAATTTCTGTAAAGGACGAAATTTCGTCTTGTCCTGTCTGTAAGAAAGTTTCCTGGTTCATCAAAATGTCGAATGGGTAGTCTCGATTTCTTCAATTTGTTTGGTGGGCGTGGCTGCATCAGATGAATTGATGAAAGTTCAGATTGAAGATTTTAATTTTCATCTTAAATGTTGATTCTAAATGAGAGCGAAATAATGTTCGAGGTTTGGTATGTCGCTCTTTGGTGTCATTTGGTGCACACTTTGGGGTAATTAGACCGGAATCTACAATTTAGCGTAAATTCCGAGTTACTCATAAACATCCCTGCCACCGCCATGATTCGAACCTAACGCTTGTGATACCAAAGGTCAGAACACTAGCCAATTGACCACCTGCCAAGTAGAAATGGAAGAAGGGATAATAGTTATTATAAGTTTCTATATATGAGGGTAGTGGAAGAGAAAAAAAAACAGTTTCGACAGACGATAAAACCGATAGTGAGGAGGGAGCAGAGGATAAATAAGTCTGCTCTCTCCAAAGATCAAAACAGGAATCCGTAGGAAATATTAAGGTACTAGATGTTAAGTTTAAATACTGTTATTAATCATTCTACAGTGTGTGACATGCTCCCACCTTTCATAATGAAAATTGAACTGTCCTACTTATATTTTAGAATAACTAGAGTTTCAAACTTATGGCCACGCAAACATGAACTCTTTACACAAATTGCACAGATTAAAAAATAAAAACTGTCGCGAATTTATTGAAGATGAATTCTTGTGGTTATTGTGGTTCAACTGCAAAAGAAAATAAGAATTATCTTGCATTTATTGATGGATATTAGAAATTAATACAAACAATTAAAAATCATTAAAAATGCACATGCATATATATATATATATATATATATATATACTTATACACAATATACACAATACATTATAAGAGTAACGAGAAAATCAAGACAACAGAAAATAAATGAACGCAGGTACATAAATTCATAAAAGAAAAAAAATCGAAAACTGTAATCATCACATTATTTTAAATTACAAATAGCCACATCCTAATAAATTGTACACATACAAAATTTAATTTCTATTATAAGAATATTTAATTAATGGAATAAAGTTATCTGAATAAAGTATGCATTCATAAGCGAATATTAAGTAAAAGAAAATAATTTCAATAATACAATAATAAAAATATCACTTGAAAGACATTCACTAGAGAGCAATAATGAATGAAAATATTTCCAAAAACTAATAATATTCATATAATTATGTTACAACAGTCCAAGTGATCTGCTGACGGGTTTCTTTAACTGTGGATATTTTAAATCTGTTAATAAAAAAGTTGATTTCAAGCTGCGTTTGAAATTCACCGACATCCTCTTATATCTTCATCAAAATTTCCAACCACCTAGCCATTTTTCAACAAGCATTGCTTTACAAATCCATTACCAACAGGTAAACGGGTTCGCAAGGTAGATACCGAAAAATTCATTACTTCACTCCAACGTTTGTTTCTGTAAGAGAGAATCCACTGTTTTAATAAACATGTAACAAGCAAGCTATTCATTAATTTGCTTTTTCAGCTTTCTGATATAATCTGTTAAATACAATAATTCACAGTGCAAAAAAATTCGAGATGGCATATACATCTTAAAGGCAGAAATGAAAGAAAGTAATAAAAGGATTAAGAAAATTGTTCATTAATACGATTTTTCAGATTTTGCTATGTAGAATAATTCACAAATAACACGAAACACGAGATGACATATACATAATAAACAAAGAAATTAAGGAAAATAAAAGGATGCACATGTTGTTTTAAGTGAGAATTCAATGAAAATGCTTTAGGATAATTATGACATTTGTAGGGTCGTTTCCCAGTATGTATTCTCGTGTGATCAATCAAGCTTCGATTTTCAGAAACAAATTTATCTCACGAAGAACACTGAAAAGTGCGCTCTCCTGTGTGGATTCTCAGATGAACCTTCAGGTCGTATTCCACACAAAATGGTTCGCCACACTGAATCACGCACTTGAAAGGTCGCTCTCCCGTATGAATTAAAACACGATTTTCACATTAGTCAATTTGCATGAGAAGTATTCACGAAAGGGGCGTTGATGCATCTTGCACGCACGTCTTCTTACAATCTCTGCAAATAAATAAAAATTAGTCCGGATTTATGGATGGATATTAGAGTTAAGTTCAATAACATGTGAATAATTTATTTTAATTATCAAAGCTTAGATAGCTTTAATTTTAGATTAGCTTTACATGAAAAAAGTTTAAAATCAATAAATCTTGGGAATTTTTTAAGAAATTCGTAACAATAAAAAATTAATGACAAAAAAAAATAAATTTAAAAAAAATGGTTATCATTATGACGTTTTATTTATCAGATTGTCAATACTGGAATGCATGTTATTTCATCCACATGCACTTAAAACAGTTGTTAAGCTCGTTATATATTAGAACATAAAATGCATTTCAGAGAGAAAAATATTTAAATATGATGAGAACTGTACTAATGTCAAAACAAAACTTCAACGTTGGATAATAATTTCAAAAATTTGGTTTCTTACGTGTTTCATTATTTGATATTTGCCCACAAAAAATATTCGAATCAAAATATTCTAATAGTTCATTAATTCCACAACAAGGTTGTATCCTCCGAAATCCAATGCCCTCCTTGGTTACTTTCCTCCATGTTTGCGCCCTGCGGGCAATTGGCTCGCTCTTTGGCGTTTCGTATCACAGGTTTCTGATTCGAATCATGGCTGTGAGGTGGATGTTTATTAATGATTCGGAATTCCCGTTAAGCTTTAACTGCCAATCTGATTGGCTTAAAGAGTGACCGCAGAGAGACAAACCAAATTCTCCATGTCTGTTTATATGCATATTAAGAGAAAGGCCACGAGAAAAATCTTTGAAATGCATAGAAAACAGCTCCGGACGTTCTCCAGTATGAGTCCCCGTTTACTTACTCAAAGCATTATCTTTAGAGAAAAATCTTTCCTTACAAATTGCACAGGCTCTCCAGTGGGCGTGTCTTCAGCTGAATCTTCTGAGTAAATGGTCTGCCACGTATAAAAGGACAAAAATATGCAATGTGAGGATCCAGAATTGGAGACCTACATGGATGGTTTGGGTTTTCGCTCTACGGTCATCGTGTGCATACTGGGACTAAACAAACAGGTCCTAGATTTTAAATTGGATTCTGAATAGCTAACAATCATCCGTGCCATCACTAGGATTCGAACCTGAAACCTGTGTTACCAATTGCCAGATCGCTAGTCACTTGACTACCAGGCCGTTGATTGTATTAGGAGTTACTAGTGTGGACTATAACATTAACGCTTTCTCTTAGAAGGTGTTAGACGGTGCAGACTGACTGTCTCTTGAACGGACAGGTCGTGTCAAAACGTGTTAGATAATCAAATAAATTTCCTGATTTTATGTGTATTTATATGTCAAAATAAAAATTGCCAATTTTAGTCGCATCTTTTTAAATACCGGATATCCTTTCAAATAAGCGTAATGTCCCAAAACTTCGGGATCAGATTCGAGAGTAAAGATACTGGGAAAGATTCATCAACTTTCTTCGAGATTTGTTTAGATAGTTATTGGGCTTAAAATCTAAAAGACACCGTTAAACTAATTTAAAATACAATGCGTTTACTTTCCCAAAACATCATCTAACCTAAATACACCATCACATGCATTCACAAATGATCGTCGCAACGCAACTTCTACAGGGTAGCGTGATTTAATTTACGGCTTAAACGACGATTTAAATTACGGAATAAATTGAAACACTTTGATTCTCAAAAATTACGAAGGCATACGTATCGACAAACTTAAAATCAACTTTCCTTCGTTGCTGCTCTGCCGGATTAGCAGACAAAAGTATAAAGCAAAACTGCGCCGCCTATCGACGGAAAGAGAAAACGAATTCTTAACGATAGGATTCTCAAACCTATAATTATAAATAATTAAGAAAAAAAAACAATGCATCTAAATCTAAATGAAAGTTTTTACATGAATATATCAGTAATATCTGTAAGAAATATAGACATGAACACACAAAACATAATACGCCCCACGATAGAAATAAGAAGGTTTTTGTTTGTATTAAAGGAATACCAGCAGGAGGCATTGTTTTGTTTCTCTTTTAGGGTCATCTGATATTTGAGATTGTGTAAGATTCCAGTTCTGTACCCCTTGTTGACGAATTTACCAATCTTTAGAGCCTACTTTTACATTTCAAAGTCAATTTTACCGACCTGGTTCATGAATTAAAGTTAAGTTATCTCACAATCTACCTCTCTTCACTACCATTAAATGTCCTTGGATGCCTTGACCTTTGCTTGTTTTCAACGCTATTTTTTTTAACAATATTAAAAACAGACTCACTGACCTTTAAGATTTGACTTTAAAAAAAAGAACTGATTTTCTATTTCTCAAATAACTTATTAGGATATTTCGCACATCAATCGAAATATCTTTCTAGCCATTTTTCCATACGCAACACTTTCAGCTGATAATTTATGTCTAAATTTATATGCTAAAAAAAAGTGTTAATAAATTACATTTTATTGATGAGCTATATATTTCTTAAATTTCTCATTTAAAAATCGTCTTAACTTTTTTGACAACTGGATGCGTTAAAATTATATTTAAAAGATTTCATCAAACTATATTTCAAAAATATTAAAAAAATTTCCTTATATGTTTTATACCAAATGTCAAATAATTTCTTAACTAAACTTTCAAGCCATGTTATGCATGCGAAGTGTCCCTATAAATAGCTTTACATGCCAACTGCATTAGAATCGGTAAAATTTTTACGCCTGAAAGTGGGTTGTGAATGGATGCATTTTAACATACAATTATTTTTTTCCATATTAACATTTTGAATTTCGGAGTTAGTTGGCTTTAAAATTCCTTTCCAATCGGAACTCTAGAAAACGTAAACAGAGCTCAGCATCAACAGTTTAAAAAATCCGTAAACTTTTTCCAACTCAATATCGATTCTTTAGTGAATAATATTAGGGATTTCGCATAGAGGATTTGAATATAATTCCAATTGATTTGATGATCGTAACTTATTTTCGGTTTTATGAAGCATCTGCCTTAAATTAGATGATTCGCATTTAATTTGGAAACATTGAAATATTTTATAAATATGATTCGCAATAAGAAATCGTGTGTTGTCAAAACTTTTTTTCAAAGCCTTAAATATATTATTATTATACATCTTATTTAAGTAATTATTGGTTTTGTTTCAAACTTAACTACTGACTGAAGGTAAAATTTTCCTGCTGTTCTGATAACTGACTGTTATTATCAATAAATGACATAAACAGTATTTTAATGGACATGGATTCAACATATAAACCTGTGAATCCGGGAAGAGTAATGGATAGTAATTGTTTTGCTCTTGCCACAGTACTACTATTTTTAATATTTGAAATAATATTTGGATTGAGAAGTTTTTGGAAGCTTACCTAGTATGTGTCGAGTCCAATCTGCATTTTATCAAGATTTCTTCAAAATCTGGCGGTTGCACAGTAACACTCATTGCTAGATCTTCTGATTTATGAATTATTTTTTCTGGCAAATGCAACATTCTAAGAATAACATCAATATCTACATACACCTTATAAAGCTGTATCTATAATCCCCATGTTGTCACTTATATCCTTTCTTGCTATTTAACTTATTTATTCGAGAGAATGCGTCGACAGTCGGTTTGTTCTTTAGATTTTCTCCAATAGTTCAGTTTTTACTTCCATGCGTCGTTGATCCATTTAAAGCGTTCAAATCGTAGATTAAACTCAAGGACTGCATTCACAAGATTTCACAAAACTTCAATTCCCAAAACATTAAATGACATTTTTTTCCTTATGCAATAAAATCAACAATTTCGAGATTTGGAATAATTTTCACCTTCGTTCATTTCTTTCATCTCTAGTTCTTCGACAACATTTGGATAAATTGAGACAAAACTGCATCAACGACCATAAATATTATAATTACAATACAATGAAAGACATGTGCGCATCGAGAAACATAAAATCAGGCTTGAGTTGAGTGGATACTTTGAGATGCGTGCTCGCTGACGCTGCTTTATCTGAATTTACCCAAATGCCTTTTTTTAAAATACGACAGTTAAAACAATTTGGCAGAAGTGAAAATGAAACCTTTATAAAGGAACTACTCTAAAACTCAGAATTCTTGAAATATGATGGCTTACAAATTCCTCTTAAAATAAAAGAAACTTCGCACGCACTTTATAGAAACCAAAAGAATTTAAATAAGAAGAGTAAATTTGAATAGGAAAGAAATGGAATAAAACTACAGATCAAATAGATCACAACACTTCATACATTCTAAAAGATGACTAGAATATATAAACAAACATATATATACAATATATAACAAACTAGTATTTGAAATAAAAAGAAAAAAGAAATGATAACCCCTGAAAGAAAACGTGGGGTACTCTTTAGAATCGGATTTTCCTGTGTTTGTGCACAGACACTTCTTCTTCTCCAGATTCACAGAGGACAGTAGCAAAACAAAATTGCGCCCCCTATCGACGGGAAATTCAACCCTAAGAACCTACCCTGTCACAAAGACATTCGAAATGATAAACCAATCTCCGCGACAGTTCGCCGACTCAGCATCCATGACATGCTACTCCATCTCACATCGTGCAGCATCCACCCTTCAAACAAATATTTCAGACTAGAAACTTCTATAAATAATGGAAAACAAGCATGGAACAAAAAGTTCAAATACCAAATAATTTTAGCTAACAGACTTAGAAATGTTTTTATATCATTTGTTGATTACCTTCAACAAAGAGTGATTTCCGTTATAAATTCATTTAAAATTAATCCATAGGAAAGATAACATGCGATCGAAAGGACTTTTACTAGATTTTGATACTCCCCGGCACACTCTCAGTCTACTTAATATTTCCCTCAGAAAACGCAACATACAGTCCGTTACAGTTCAGCTACCACAAAACACCTTCACTGTAGTTAGTCAACTTTTATTTTCCTAAGGGCCATTTCACCATTATTTGGCTGGATGCAATGCACCATCAACTATTTTCTACTTGGATCTTTCCCGAGAATTTTAATTCGCATCATTCCCATTCTCGGTCGAGGTTCTTCAAGTTATAGTTCTAAAAATTCCGAATGCAAGCTTGCCAACGCATATGACTCCAACTTCTTCGTTTCTTAACTGATCTCTCCATTGTCAGTGCTAATATACACACCTGAATTTTGTTTTCTTCGTTCACTCGAATCTTTGGGCAGCGATCATTTACCAATCCAGTTATTTTTTCAACTCAATAATACTCGTAAAGCCGTCTGATGGCGGAAGTGACTGCCGGCACTTGTTTTCGGGTTCGAGTTGGCGGATGTTTGTAGCGGTTCTGAATCCACTGTCTTGGTCTAATATGACTGTAGAGCGTTGAGCGTATGTCAGACAATCCTATCCCGTAAAAAAGAAATCATCTCCAGTCTCGAAATCTGCCAGTAGTCAGACGGCGTTGGCCCACCATGTTGTTGTTGCGCCAATGAGGTAGAAGTAAAAACGTAAAACTTGCAGACAGACAATTATAAGGCCTAAAGTTCTCATTTGTTTGCGGAGCACAATGCCACACATGAATTCAATTCATACTCTGATTTGAAGTCTTTCTTATCCCATACTTTAAACAATAATAAGAAGTATTGCAGAATGTCTCATCGGTCAACGCTTCCATGGTTGAACACACAGTGGACTACTATTACTACTACACACCACTCCACATTATTGTACCTGGAGCTGAGTTGCCTCTTTACATTTTGGGAATGATGTGGGTGAGATGTCTGATTGGGTTCTGTGATTCTCTATTGTCATATGAGACCGGAACCTACGGCTTAAAGTGGATTCCGAATCACTGCAAACATCCATGGGACCGATGGAACTCGAACACGAAACCTGTGGGACCGAACGCCAGACCGTCGGCCATTCAGACCCCACACAGTGATAACCAAAAAGACTTCTGCTTGCACTCCACTTCCCCTTGACGTTTGAACTGCTTACAAAAATTATTTTTACCGTATTCCGACGCTTAATTTTCCAACCAAGAAAATATTGAGATTCCGTTTGTCTTTCTGCTTGATAGAACGACAAAATAACTAGCTGACTCTCTAGCAAAATTAGCAGCAGACAGCATCATTTATCGTTATCTACAAAGGACTTTATTATTTCCCCCAGATGAAGAAGACAATACAAGAAACAAAAGATCAATGGACATTCAACGGGAATTTATTCATTTTAAAATGCCTTAAAACTATTTATTGACTTTCCCCTTTAAATCGAAAGGAAAACGCCCCACTTTCTACATTTAGCCCAAACACAAACCATCAAATGCTGAACTTCGTAGATTTTCTCGCCACATCTCCTCCGTATCCACACTGCAGTACAACAGAAACATATTTTTTGTTCCAATATAAGAAATTCGAAGAGCCAAGAAACAAGACACAAAGTGATTTTGGATTCTCTATTCTGCTTATTTCATTTTTACTTTTGGTTGGCAGAAATATTATGCATTTTCATCTCCTTATCCTGATAATGTTCAAAAGTCAACATGAGATCTGTCATATTGGATAGAGTATCATGGATCAACGAATGTTGGGCTTTCGGTGTTTCTTTTATTTTCATAGCATTTTGGATAAATTAAGGAAAAGCAGCTTACACGAGCATAAATTCCAACGTACCTCTTCCAAGAAAAGTCAAACCGGAGCTCGCTACTCCATCGCACGCAACAGAGCCTGTTCTGTCGTCCCATCTACCTCTATCCACCCTACCCCATGCTTGAAAGTTTCAGACTGGAAGATTTGACAATTCTATAAATGTCGAGAAACAAAATGTAATTTTAAATTCAATAAGTAATAGTCAACAGGGTAAGATAAAAAAAAATTTTAATTCATTTATTGATTAATTTTTTAAAAAACAGATACAGAAAATTACATACAAAAGATTCATTTAAGACACAAAGGTAATAACTACAATTCTAGATGAACCCAAAAAAATATTTACATAAGTTTAATTTACAATTCAGTGGTTGTAGTTACAAAACAAATAAATTTTAGTTACAAAACAACGTCAGAAATATTATACAAGAAAAGCAAAACAGAAGAAAATCTGATATAAAAAACTGAGATTAAATTACAAATCAATTAAAGATCCTAAAGTAAATTTAATAATGTTTCTTAAGAAATTTTTATATTGTTAATTAAACGATAATTTATGAATGGGCGAATCACTCCTTACATTATATTTACTTCTCAAACCCTCAAAAGAGGAGCCATTGCACAAAAGATGATGTGCTGAATCTTTTGTTTCACTGCAAGAACAAAAAGTCATTTCCAAAAATTCTTGATTAGTAAATGACGTAGTAGCCATGATCTGCCATTACTTGGCCAATTTAAAATCAACGAGGCATCTTTTTGTAGAAATCTTCAGGATTAATTCATCAGAATTTATTCCCAGTTTTGAAATGCCAGACTTGAAAACTTTAACTGATTTGCAGAAAATAGAAACTGTACCACCCTACAGTTTGGCGTCCTTGTCTGCTAGTTCGTTTCCAGGAATCCCCAAGTGTTTGCTTCATATCAGATACCATTAAGATCTCTGAATATTTGATTTCAATATGGGAACAGAGAACATCGTTCGTGGAGACTTGCAGAGTGGTACTCAAGTATGAGTCCTCATGTACTCATTTAATGCATCTGGATGAGAAAATCTTTTTACGAACGGAGATTATTGAAAAGGGCGCTCTCCTGTATGGATGCTTAGATGAACCTGCAGTTCGCGTTTCTGAATAAATGCTTTGCCACACTGAAACGGGCACTTGAAAGGTCGATCTCCGGTGTGAATTAAGATATGCCTTTTCACATGACTACGATAGTATGATTGGTATTCACAAAAGGGACATAGATGTATCTTCGTAATGCCCTCATATCTGCTAACAATCCCTGCAAAAGAAAATAAGAATTAGTCTGCATTTATTGATGGACATTTTGATTTTAACTCAAAATATCAAAATCATTATATATATATATATATATATAAATTCTTAAAAAATTTTTTCTCTTCAATATCACATTGCGTCGCGAATGTCTGGCAAACACGCGAGAGATTCGTGCATCTTTGCCGGTCGGTAGGCAAAGTATGTTTTAAAAATTTTAATTCTTGCATTTCTTTTATTATTACTTACATTTCGCTCAAAAAATTATCAGCAGTTTGTGTATCTCATAAGAATAACGTGCCTTAATAAATTTGATACAAATATTTTCTATTTAAAGAAAGTTATGTTACAATTACTAATTTGACAACTGCTAGTGGTCACAGAACAATAATTTTTTAAATTATCCTCCAAATGTACAATACTTTTGGGAGCATTCTCTAAACCACATCATGATTAGTTTTCATTTATATATATTTGGCCTTTAAGAATTGCAATAAAAAACGTGCTTGGTTTTCTGAAAAAAAAAAAAAAAAAAAAAAAAAAAGAATATAAAAACAGAATATAGATTAACAATTTAATATAATCTTATTATGATTATATTAAATTATTACATTATTAATGCCACAACATAATAAATTGCATCCAATCAAATTATTGTAATAATAACGTTTAATTTAATTAATGGAATAACGTATCATGCGTAAAGTACGTAATCATAAGTTTATAGTAAGTAAAAGAAAACACTAAAGTATTTGAATATTGCAATAATAACGATAACCCATATTGAAAGGCATCGATGAGCGCGCAATATTCAATGCAAATATTTGACTAAAATTTCCGAGATTTTGAATATGAGCTGTTAAAACATTTCACAGTAATTATGCGAGATGCTGGAGGGTTAATTTTCTGAGTGGATATTTTGAATCTTGCAAGATTATGAAGGAATTTGGATTTCATGGATTTTGACGCATTTTAAATATGCTAATTAAGAATTGGCCACCTATTTGTAATTAGTGGTATTAAGATAGAATTTATTCAATTACACTATTAATTGGAGAAAATTAAAATTATTTGGTACAGGAAAAAAAAATCAAAAACAAAAGCTCTATTAAACAAATAATAAAATGGATTAAATTCATCAAGGAGAATCCTCTTTTGCTAAAATCACACATTGTTGATTTGTTTTCAAATGGCCCCCAAGAGTTCATATCGAGAGAATGCTTTGCCGCCCACAAAATATGACAAAGGAATGACACATCGAGGACCTTTTCCTCCCTGAAATTTTGCATACTATTTTAAGTGACAATTCCGTGGGTCAAAAAGGCGACTTGCAGAGTGGTTCTCAAATACGACTCCGCATGTGCTCATTTAATGCATCGTTACGCGAAAATCTTCCTTTTAACATGAAGAGCATAGAAGAGGACGCTCTCCGGTATGGGTCTTCACATGACGCTGTAGTTCTGACTAAAGGCTTTGCCACACTGAAATGGACACTTGAAATGCCGCTCTCCACTGTGAGTCATCAGACTAAACATGCTTTTTCACGTACCAAGATTTGACGAGTGGTATTCGCAAAACGGACACTGTTGCATCTTCACATTGATTTCAAGTCTGCCAATAATCTCTGCAAAAGGAAATAAGAATTAGCCAGCACTTATTGATGGATGTTAGAATTTAACTCACAAATCCGAAATCATTAAAAATGCACACACATATATATATATATATATTATATTAAAATTTAATAAAATAAATTCATTAAACCATTATATTCATGAATTGCATTGCTAAATATTTGTGAAATTTTTTATACACAATAGATTATATGAGTAACAAGAAAATCAAGATATCAAAAAAGGAATATATAAATAAGAAATCAGGTATATAAATTCATAAAAGAAAAAAAATCAAAAAATGTATACAGTATATTTTAAATTACAAATAGCCACATAAAAGTAAATTGTACACATACAAAATTTATTTACTATGATAATAACATTTAATTAATGGAATAACGTATTCTGCGTAAAGTGTGTATTCATAAGGGAATAATAATTAAAAGAATGTAATTTCCACACTACCATAATAAAAATAACACTTGAAAGACATTCGTTAGAGATCAATATCTAAAGAAAATATTTCGTCAAACTAATAATATTCACATAATCTGTTAATACAGTCCATGTGATCTGCTGACGGTTCAAGTTTCTTCATGTGTGGATATTTTGAATCTGGTAGTGAAGAAGCTGATTTCGAGCTGCGCTTGAAATACCCGATAACCTCTTATATCACTGAAATTTCCAACCCCCCAGCCATTTTTCAACAAGTATTACTTTACAAATCCATTACCAGTAGCAACACAGGTAACCGGTTTCGTAAGGAAGATGCAGAAATTTTGGATACTTCACTCCCACGTCTGTTTCTGAAAGAGAGAATCGGCTGTTGTAATAAAAGTGTGTAACAAGAAGGTTGTTTGTTGATTTGAATTTTCAGCTTTCTGATATACACAATAATTCATAGAAATAGAACATGATACTCGATATGGCATATACATAATAAACACAGACATAAAAGGATGCATATGTTGTTTAAAATGAGAATTCCATGAAAACACTTTAGGACAATTATGACAGTTATAAGGTGGTTTCCCAATATGACTCCTCGTGTAATCAATCAAGATTCGCTTTTTAGAAAAACTTTTTTTCGCTCGAAGAACACTGAAAAGGGCGCTCCTCCTATGTGGATCCCGAGATGAACCTTCAGGTCGTATTCCGCACCAAATGCTTCGCCGCACTGAATCACGCACTTAAAGGGTCGCTCTACTGCATGAATGAAAACACGGGTTTTCGCAGTAGTCAATTTGCACGAGCGGTATTCACGAATGGGGCGTTGATGTACCTTGCACGCACGTCTTCTCACAATCTCTGCAAATCAATAAAAATTAGTCCGGATTCATGGGTGGATATTAGAGTTTTAAGTACAATAACATATAAATAATTTAATAAATTCAATAAATTATAATTTAACTATATACGCAAAAGGTTTTAAAAAAATTTTCGGGGAGATACATTATGAAATTTGTAACAATACAAAATTAATGATCACAAAAATAAAGTGAAAAAAAAATGGTGATTAAAAATATAGCATGCTGGTTATCAGATTGCGAATATTGTGATACACGTTATTTCCTCCATATGCATTTAAAAGCTTTTTTACCTTTATAATAACTTGGAAATATAAAAAAATTTTAGACAGCAAAATATTTAAATATGATGCCAGTTATACCTTCTCTTGTGTCAATACAAAAATTGAAACGTTGGATATTAATTTCAAAAATTTTATTTCGTGCATTTATTATTTGAAGTCTGCCTACAAACAAAAATATTCGAGTCATTTAAATTACTATTCATTAATTCCACAGCAAGTGGATCCTCCGAAATGCAACACCCTCCTTGATCACTTTCGTCCATGTCTTCTAATGTGCATATTTATAGAAAGGCCACGAGAAAAAACTTTGGGATGAATAGAAAACAATTACGGACATTCTTCACTAGGTGGATCCCCATTTGCTTATTAAAAGTATTATCTTCAGAAGAACATCTTTTCTCACAATTAGCACATTGAGTATACGCCTTCTCTCCGGAGGATGCCTTCAAATAATCTTCCACTGAATCTTTACCACACATCTTTGTAAATGCTTTGCCACACATAAAATGACAAAGATGTCCAATGTAAGGATCTAGGGCTGCAATGTGAATTGAAACATTATTACGCTCGGACGAGAGCTATTGGTAAGTAGTCGGCAGTGGAGGATGTCGCTTTTATAACGTTTACAATACCAGGTTCATTGAAAATGTTGTGAATTTCATGGTTAATATTGTACTCTATTATAGACAACGTTTGCCCTAAATAGCACTAAAGTATTTGTGTTCATAAATTAACAGCCTATCTTTTTCAGATTTCATTATCCACATTTGTTTTTGGAACTACTCCAAAACCTCCTAACTATTCTGATCTTTCAGCACTGAACTTTTTCTAATGCTTTCTTCGGCAGTTTCTATTATTTCTTTAAAACAATCTCATCCAAATTCAGCTTAATTGCATCTTAATTAAATAATAGTTCTCTTAATGCTTTTCTTATAAAATGCATTTCTCGTAATAGCCTTCCCCACTTATTTATTGGGCTCCAATCCTTAAATATAGAATAAGATTTCAAAAATTCAATCATTTCTTTGCCACTACCTTATTTAATTCATTTATTGTTTAACTGTGAATTCAAAGCTGTTTACTCAGTGAAAATTATTTTTAATTTGAAGCCAGTTATGTTATCCTCCCTGTATGAAAACTAAATGCTGGACTTACTAACCATACCTAATGGAATTTGAAGCCATGCGGGACTGATTTTGACAAGTATCTTAAAAACTTGATACCTGAATTTTTATTTTCATTTGAATGTTACCCAGTACAATTCTTCTTATTTATATAGCTGATAAGAATAAAAGTTTCTATGATAAGTTAAAAACATTTTGTCAATTTATTTTAACAATTAATAATTCCACAGCATGGGTTCTTTTCTGCGAAATATAAAAATTGTTGCTTTCTGAATTTTAAATATAAATATAAAAGATATTAAATTATTTTAATGACCTGAATATTAATAGAACTCATTTTGTAAATATTAAAATACAAGAATTTAGAAAACGCATTTAAGATACTTCCATTTCAATAGAACAAATGAATTAATCTTAAATGTCAAAATTGTACCGAGCGTTACTCTTATAAATTTTCATGAAAAATTCTAATAGAGTTAGGAGCATTTGTGATCTATATAATTACACATATATACAATGTAGAGTATTATAATTCCTTTTTACATACATATATATACAATCACATATCATGCAGAATATTTTGCAGATAGAATACAATATAGAGCACTAATTAACTATTTTATTTCCCAACAACATTCAGATATAGTAATTCTACTATAATTACATTTTTTTTTTTTTTTTTTTGTAATATAAAATAAAGTAACGTAATACAATCTTTTACGAAAAACTACATAAAAAAAATTAAAGAATTTCAAATGCGAAAGTTATTCATAAAAACCGAAAGGAAGAAAAAAGCTAAAATGGTCAAGCAGTCTACAAATCCAATTTTTGAATATATAGTTGGCATCAAAATGAATATCTTATTACAATTTACTCTTGAAATTAAACTTTGTAACCCTTTCTCCCATGCACTTTCATATGTCGTTTTAAGTCAGAAGACTTTAAAAATGCTTTTTGACAAACAGAACATTTGAAGGGTCGTTCTCCGGTGTGAGTCCTCAGATGAACCTTCAGGTTACTTTCTGTTGTAAAAGCTTTGCCACACTGAAACGGACACTTGAAAGGTCGCTCTCCCGTGTGAATAAAAACATGCTTTTTCACATGACTAAGCATAGATGAGTGATATTCACAATAGGGACATTGATGTATCTTGACATTGTCTTCATATCTGCTAACAATCCCTGCAAGAGGAAATAAGAATTAGGCTGCTTTTTTTTTATAGACATTAGAGTTTAACGTAAATAAATAGCGATTTTGCATTTTTTATTATATATAAATTATATAATTATATGAAAAAAATTCCATAGTAACTATTAAAAGTTTTTCTCAACAATATTACTCTGCGTCGTAAATGTTTGCCAAAAACGCATGACATTCGTGCATCTTTTAAACGGTTGTTTCCTTTCCTAGGCAATCCGTGAGCGAAGTTTGTCATAAAAATTACAATTCTTACGTTTCTTTTATTTTCACTTACATTTCCGCCAAAAAAAATATTAGTAGTTTGTGTAAGTCCTAGGAATAAAATGTCATTAAATAAATTTAAAACAAATCTTTTCATTTATGAAATTTATATTCCACTCCAAATGCTTCGCCACACTTCAATGGTCGCCCTCCAATATGAATTAAAACATGGGTTTCCACATTAGACAAACTCATATAAGCGGTTTTTAAGAAAGCAGAGTTGATGGACCTTCATCTTTCTCACAACCTCTGCAAATAAATAAATAAATATTAGTCCGGATTTATGGATGGATAGTAGAGTTTTAAGTACAATAACATGTTAATAATTCAAAAATTCAATAAAAATTATGGCTTAACTTTAAATGCAAAAGATTTAATACCAATATATAAACTTATAGATTTATTAAGAAATTCGTAACAATATAAATGTAATGAACATAGAAATAAAGTAAAAAACAAATGGCTGCTATAAATATAAGGTGTTATTTAACAGATTGTCAATACTGGAATAGAAGTTATTTCATTCACATTCATTTAAAACCTTTGTTAGGTTCAGTATAACTTGGAAAAATAAAAATAAAAAAACATTTCACAGAACAAAAACATTGTAATATGATGCCAGCTATACCTCATCTCAAAAGACTGCCACGTTAGGCACTCATTTCGGAAATGAATGAAAAAAAGTGATTTCGTACAGAATTCATTGTTTTGAATTTGCCTTCCAATAATTATTCGAGTACGTTAAATTAAAGTTCATTATTTTGACATCAAGATTTGATCCTCCGAAATGAAGTTCCTATTTTAAAGTGTGAATTCGATGACAATTATTTCGGAGATATCTCCCAAATAATTTCATTTTCAAATAATATTTGGGAGATATAGGAAAATTTAAAATATTCTCATTAAAATATTGCCATTAAACATTTTCTGTCCTCAGAAAAATTAACCTTCACAAGTTTATTCGCTTTTTTTTTCTTTTTTCTAAATTTTATAGATTACTCCGTACAATGTAAGAGAGAAATTTTATTGCTTCCTATAAAAATCACGTGAAAGGTTGTCTAACTTGCATATTCAATATTTCAATAATATAATGTGCATTTTTTTTTTATAAAAAATATACTACAAATTAAAAAAAAAACACATAAGTTTGAATTATAAATATAACCATCAAATAAATTAATAGAATTATTAATATTCTACAGAAATCACAAGTTACATGTAAAATATGCATTTATAAGAAAACTCAAAATATCTTCAATATTATTTGATCAATTAAAAATCTAAACAAATAATTTAATACCGTTATGTGGAAAGATTGAAATATTTATTGAAAAATTATTTTGTAACAAATTA
>BPLQ01006436.1:600000-908540 GCA_021605075.1 Caerostris darwini | reverse complement strand
TTGATTTATTGTTTTTAAAAGGATGCATATTAAAACACTTTTCAGAAAGGATTATTAATGCGGAGAAATTAAAATTAATACTGTCATTTTTATTGACAAAGGTTTGTGTAAATAGTAGTCATTTTCTTTTTTATTAATTAATCATTATTTATATTAATCAAAACTTTCTTTTAATTCTAAATTAGTGTTGCTTGATACTTGTTTTTTTTTATTATTATTATTTAATAATCTATTCAAATATACTTGCGCAAATAATTATTTTCCACTTTTTTATATTGAATCATATTGTTCCATTATCTGAAAAAGTTATCTCTCATTTGTTTATATTTCATATAAAATAATTAGCAATTTACTCATCATTTTCAGTGGTTTCTAAATAAATCATATAAATCCTTGCTATTCCAAATTTTTTTGTTGTTCAATCATTTGTAATTTATTAAAAAATTATTTTAAAATATCTTTCAAGTGTATTATTATTTTTTATGTTTTAAATTGTATTTATTCCCTGCTGTTATAATTAGTTAAGAACTTACCCTAAACTAGGAATTTACTAAAACTTCTGTAATCTTAACATATTTTCTTCTAATTATCCTTAATCCTTATTCTGTCATACAATTTGAATTACACAATATGAATATCATTTTTAAAATTATTTTAAGTTGTGAATGTTAAAAGGTTTTTAATTAACCTGGTGTTTTAAAATTCAACATTTTCCATTTTAATCGATATTTTCTAAGCAGTTTTAGGTGAGGAATAATTTTATGTTTAAATTGTAGTGAATAAGTTGAAATGGTAATTCAAATTGTTGTTGTTTGAAGTTTTAATATGACCTAGCATTATGAAATAATAATAACAATTAAAAAAAGTAAAATAATTGAATAATTGTTTATTGATATATTTAATATAAATAAGACTACTTTATATATGTCATAATTTATTACTATACTATATATCAATATTTTAAATGCAGCATTTTTTATGATTTCCTTTATAATATGAAAGACATTAGGTACTTAATTTGTATAACATTAATTAAACAGATCATCATATTTTTTTGTACTTATTTAAATGCATATTAAAAATATGTTTTTGTAATAATAGAAATTGATGCAGTAAATTTTATTATTATTTTTTGCATTATGATGTTTTTAATTGTAGAACTTCATTTAAGTATTTAATAAAAAACTAATTCTTGCATTGTTCTTTTGTAGTTTACTAAGAAAATGGAAGAAATTTGCTTAAAATCGCAAGGTTTGGAAGATGTGCCAGATTCAGTTATGAATTCAAACTGTAAACATTTAAATCTTGACTTTAATGATATTTTCACTCTTCCTTCAACTTTTTGTGAGAATTTAACTAGTTTAACAATTCTGTCTATTAATGGTAACAATTTAGTGACACTTCCTGGCAACATATGTTTATTATCTGAACTTCATGAACTATATTTAAAAGAAAATTATATTGCTAAATTGCCTGAAACCTTAGGAGAATTAAAACATTTACAAGAGCTTAATTTAATAGGCAATCAATTGAAACAGTTACCTGAAAATATTCATTCATTATGTCAACTTGTTATGTTAAATGTCAGTGAAAACATAATAGAAAGTCTTCCCAATACTTTTGGAAATCTGGAATGTCTTTCTTTCTTGAATTTGAGCTATAACTCTATAGAATATTTACCAGAAAGTTTTGGCAATTTAACTAATCTAAAAACATTAGATCTTTCTAGTAATTCTTTAATGAGTTTACCTGACAGCTTTCAAAATTTACCTTCATTGGAAATTCTCAATTTGAATAGTAATAAGATAAAGACTTTACCAGACACTTTTTTGTCTTCGCACACTCTGCAAAAGTTAGTAATGTGTCAGAATCATCTTTCACATATACCTCCTTGGTTTTCAGAAATGGAAAACATTAAAGAAATATATTTGAGTGATAATTATCTAAGCAAAACACCATTCCCTGAAGAATTTGGAGAAAAGTGCCTTAATTTGGAGCTGCTAGATTTAAGTGGAAATAATATTACAGGATTACCTAACAGTTTTGGAAAGCTGACGAATTTATCCATTTTAGATTTGGGTAGCTCTTTTGATGAGACGGGCAGAAATCCAATTCTTAGCAATGGCAACGAACTTGTGTGTTTGCCAAATAGTTTCTGCAATCTTAAAAACTTGTCAAAACTTGAGCTAGATGAAAATCAAATTGAGGTACTACCTGAAGAATTTGGATGTCTAAAAAACTTAACTTATCTGGATTTAAGTAAAAATAAGCTTAAAGTTTTACCTGAAAGTTTTGGACATTTTAAACAGCTAAGAGTTTGCTTACTATCTATGAATTACTTAACTTATTTGCCACCTTCTTTTGGTATGCTAAAAGTTGTAGAAGAATTAAAATTGGACAGCAATTTGGTATGTTTTAACATTTTAAATATTTTTTGCATCTGTATTATGTATATGTGTACGAGTATGTGAATGAGACAGAACAAAAAAAGGAGATTCTTTTCTCATAGTATTTATTCAGTATATAATTTCTTTAACTGTATATTAAAATACTAGTCTAGCATATGATAAAAAAATTTCAAATGTCAATAGAGAATTGCCTATTTTTGAATTGAAAATTTGAACCAACTGAATTAATCAAAAATTAAAACTATACTCAAAGCGACTTCTTAATTTTAAGTAATTCTTAATTTTAATTAACTTTGTCAGAAGTTCTCTAATATCTAAGGTTGTAAGAAAAGCACAAACTTATTGAAGTCTTTCTTTGACTATTTTTCTCAAACTGGACTGTGTAATGTACATTTTGTAGCTATTGTAGCAGACTTTCAAACTTTACGCAGTTTCAGACTTTTCTCAACTTCTGAAGTTTCTCAGTTTATTTTTAAAAATTTTGGGATTTTTTCACTGAAGTTCTTTCATTATATATATATAAAAAATTAAACAATATTTCTTTTTTAAGGAGTATATTTTATTACGATTTTCAAGGATTAAAAACAAATACTTCAAATTTCCTTGCAGTGACATAATTAACTCAATTAAATTTTAAGGTTTTTTTTAAACTTATAATCTGAGGTCTATAGGTAGTAAATTATTATAATAGTTATTATCATTTTGTAATCACATATTAATTGCATACTTACATATTAATCATGTCTCAGTGATTGAGTACTGCTATTGCCAAATGGCAATCAAGTTTTGTTTTAGGTGGAAAGTGTTTGAATATTGTTCGGACTGTAAATGTTAATAACATCGATCAAGTGTTGATATTAATATGCGCTAAGGTACAAGCAATCAATCAGAGGCATGTGGTTAATCCGTAAGTATATTTTAATTAAATTAAAACATTTTTCTCTTTTATAATATAAAATAACTAGTTTTAATTGTATAATAAGTCATTTCAGTAGCAAATGGATCAATTTTTTTTGTAGATGGGAGGGGGTTACTCATGAATTTTATACTATTGGTTCTTTTTTACATATATCTACTTTGTTGATCATTTATAAATTTAAATAGATTTTCATTGTTTTTACAGAGGCATATCTGCGTTTAAAAATTTTCAGGAAATTTAGTTATTTTTTAAATCATTCGTTAATTAAAAAATATATAAAAAGTTTTTGTCACCTGGTTTTTCTGGTACTCAATATACAGCTAAGTGTGATACAAATTAGATAAATGAATATGAGATTGCTTCATTAAGGCATTTGAAAATGGAACAAAGAAACATGAAAAGTATATTTACTGTGTTTTTGAAAAGTTTACAAGTATATCATTAATACAGTAACCTCTTGTTACCTTGGGCTTGTTGAGAGTGTAGATATGATATACTGAAACTACAATATAATAAACTAATATATGTATATTGTGTGACTTGCATGAAATATTCAAGCATCGTAGATATGTTGCATTATATATAACAACAGAGTGTCAACAGAACCGAAAATCTGGAAAAAGTCAGGGAGTTTTATCGATCCGAAAAAGTCAGGGAACTTCCTGAAAATATCTAAAAATCAGTGGAAAATTGCTGATGAGTGCATTTCGTGTTAGGTAAGGGCGTGATCGGCGATTTTGTAGCCAAATTTGCACGCCACTACCGATTTTGTAGACGATTATGCTTGACGAATTGAATCGTCACTCATTTAACTTTATTGAACAGTAGATATTTTTAATATAAATTGTTTTTGCCCCCTCCACACCTTGCCCAAAAATGCTGATTGATGTAAGATTTTAATCATCCCATTTGCTCTAACTTTTTTTCTGATTAATTTTTATTTTTCAGCTTGAATATCTACCTGAATCATTTGAAAATATGGTTGCTTTAAAATCTCTGGATTTATATAACAATAAACTAACAAAAGTGCCTGAAGTTGTGAAAAAATTAAAAAGTCTAAAGCATCTTGAACTCAGAGGTGTAAGTTTCAGAGGCTGGATTTTTTTTTTTTTTTAAATCTTTTTTTTTTTTATAATAATAATAGACTAGTATTCTTATAATATTATATTCTGGAGTTAAAAATACAAGATTAACAAGTTTATAAAAAATTTTTATGAAATTGCAATTATTATTTGTGCATTATTAAATAATATAACTGTTTTGAGTTTTTCTTTATCATAAGAATTCAAATTTGTTTTCATTTTGTTTCTTAATATAATGTGAGGTAATTGTAATGAATAAAAAATTTAATAAACATATTTAATTATAAAATAATTATATATTAATATAATTAATTACTCTATAGATATGATTTTACTGTTTAGCATGGTAAATTGTTTATAGTTATTCTTTTGGTAGAACTTTTTTTTTTTTTAAACTAACTTAATGGTTTGCATATCTGGAAAAAAAAGTTTATAAATTGTAGATTTTCAAACTAGAATTGCATTATCTTTTTTTATGTAGATTTATTGAAAAAAAAATTTCTTCTTAATGTTTATAGAAAATCTTGCAACCTAAAAAAATATTAATCAAGTTCCTTCAAAAATACTATCTAAAAGATAACTAGAAAATTAAACTAATAACTATTATTAAGATAAATATTATATAATATTTATCTTAATAATAATAATAATAATAATATAATTATTAGTATTAAGATAAATATAATATTATCTTTGATCATTTAAGTTTTCTATATTTTAGTAACATGCATTCAATAAAAAGTTTCAATACTTTTATTCTGTTTAGCTAGTGAGTTAAATATTTTATTTTAGGAATGGATTAAAATATAGGATAAAAAAATATAATATATGAAATATATTTATCATATTATTTATTTATTTACTTGATTAATATAGAATAATATTTTGGTGGTCATAACAGTCATAAGCAAAAATGAAACCTCAATTTAATATTTTATATAATTTCATACAAATAACTTTTATACATATATATATATATATATATATACATTGATAAGAAAAATTAAAGGAACAACAATTAAAGGCGCTTTAAGTTAATTCTATTAAGTGCACTGCAGCGAAAGGTGATTGGTTGAAACTCAATGTCAACATTATCATATACTACTGTGCCCAAAAAGTAAGACCAATTTTCAATTTAAAATTCCCGGGGCTTATGGAATTTCAATTTTTTTTTTTTTTTTTTTTTTAGATTACTAGGACTGTCCTTGACATCTGTGTGAAATTTGACGTCAAAATATTCATTAGTGTTTGAGTTACGCTTGGCTTTGTGAGCTTTTCCGGCGATTTTTGAGACAAAGTATAGAATGTTGCAACGTTGAAATGTTGCAAGGCATTCGGTGAGCATTCCTATATCGGAAAGAAATGTTTAGAAGTGGTATAAACAGTTAAAAAAAGGCAGAGAACGCGTTGAAGACGAAGAGCCCTCTGGTCGAACCATCCACCTCAACCGACGAAGCTCATGTCCAAAAAATTAAAAATTTGGTGCTCGCAAACCGTCGATTTACAATTAGAGATCTTGCTGAAGATGTTGGAATTTCAAAAGGTTCGGTCAATTCCATTTTGGGCCTCAAACGCGTCAAATCTCGATCGAAAACCGAAAACACTGAATGCTCCAGCTCGCATTGCATTAATTCTTCGTTACTTTTTCGCCAAAAATGAAGCCCATATCGTTCCACAATCACCGTATTCACACCGTGCGACTTCTGAATATTCCCTACACTCCAAAGACCACTCTGGGGACTCCGTTTTGAGTCGATTGAAGAGATTCAACGTGAATCGCCGCGCGCTTTGAAGGCCATCCCTGCCGATGACTTTTTAGCATGCATTGGGGATTGGAAAAAAGTTGGCAAAAGTGCATTGTGTCCTGAGGGGATTACTTTGAACGCAATGAAATAAGTTTGAAAGAATAAATAAAGAGTTTTTCAAAAAAAAAAAAAAAAATAAATAAAAATAAAATTAATAATTGGTCTTACTTTTTGAGCACAGTAGTAGTCCAATGGGAGTCATCTTCGTTTCAGAAAAAATCAAATTTTTCAGCTGGTTCTTTCGGCATGTGTGAAAAGCAGTGCACATGGCTGATTTGAAGTCAAATTGCAAGTATTGTATTGTCTGTATCTCTTTCCATATGTCTTTTGCAATAGCTCGCATATGTCGTCCAGAATACATTTGAAGGAATGTGAGAAATGATATGTGATAAGCAGAATGGAATGGAAGCAGGCCAGACACTGGCAATGGTCTTTAAAGACTTAAAAATAGCAAAATACATCATGTTAAGAATCTGAAAGCTGTTTAAAGATACTGATAATGTGACAGACAACCAAGTCAAGTTTGTCACAACAGACTTTTAGGCACTGTTATTTGGCAAAGATTGTTAAAAGACGCTGGCAACTGACGTCATTTCAGATTGCAAGGGAGTTTGCGTCAGCAACAGGAACTTAACTATCCAGATTTACTGTGAGTGACAGGCTGCTTAAAAGAGGATTGTAAGCAAGGAAACAAATGATCTGTATTCCACGGCAGCGAAATGCGCTCTGTTAAAGTGGTGCAGAGATACTCGTGATTGGAGTACCATTGCCTGGTGCCAAGTTCTCTTTACTGATAAATTCCGATTTTGTTCAGAGAGTGATTCCAGATGTGTTACTATTGTAGTTGAAGTACTATTACTATTGTAGTGGATGTGGAAATAGAACACACTCAATAAGCCTACAAGTATCCCTGAAAGACTTCTATACAACTGTCGTGGAATCATGGTATGGGCGGGTATCATTTTGAACAGCCGCACTGACCTACACATTTACCAGTGCTGCTGTGAATTCCAAAATATACAGAGATGAGATTCTTGATCTTTATGCCAAGTTGTTTTGGGGTGCAATCAATATTAACTTTCTCCTAATGGATGACAATGTGCGTGCTCATCTCTCTGTTTTGTAAATGATTATCTTGAGAGTGAAGGAAACCAGTAAATGGAGTGACCCCCTATTCTCCGGATTTAAATCCGATAGAACATGTGTGGGGCTCTTTAAGACAGTTACATCACAGCAACCCCCCCACCCCACCCACCTAACACTCTCCAGGAGCTTCAAAGTGCTATTCTTGAATAATCTTTGTTACCGCTAGCATTTCTGGATAATCTAAGTATGGAACAGTTAGTATGGAATTCCACAGTATAGAAAATCGCTGTAACGCTTGCATTTCCGTCAAGGGTGACCACATACTTTACGGATTTTTCCTGCATGTCTTTGAAAAGTTGTAACATTTTCTTTCCCCTTTATATCACATATTCCTGTGTTTTTATTTAGACTTATTTTTTGCAGAAATAGGCAGTTCTGCATTTTTAATATTTGCTGTCAGGCATTACAAAATAAAGATCTTGTGCAAGTTCATGTTTTATCTGCTTATTTATTCAAGTTAGATGAGTTTTTATAGTTGTTCCTTTAATTTTTCTTGCCAGTATATATATATATATATATATATATATATGTCTATTTGTCATTTAAATAATCGTTTGTGTATTATTAAAATGCTAATTGTCTTTTTTTTAGAATGATTTTGGAAGTTCTCTAGAGGATTTATTTAATATTTCTTTTAAACCATCTTACCAGAAACGAGATCCTAATTTAGAAGACAATTGGCGTGGAAGGGTACGATCAGATATTAAACCTGATGCCTGGGTAAGGTAATCTTTTTATCTCTCATGGAAATGTAGTTCACAATGGTTATTCACAATCAGAACTTTTTAACTGGGGTTTGCGGCAGTGATAATCAAAAATGGATTATAATTTGGATGGTTTCAAAAAGAGCAACTTTATATGGGAGTATATGCATCGCCAAGGATTTTAATTGCAGTAAAAAAATTTTTAATAATTAAAATTTTAGATTATTGAATATTAAAAAAAGCTAGATAAAAACAATTCTACACTAACTATTATACTTTTTCTTTCAAAGCAGCTTTGCACTTCATATATCTGATTAGCACCCCTAACAAGTAATCGATTCATCCTTTTTCGATATGCTATTAGAATATATGCTGGTTCTATTAGAACTACACATTTTAATGAATTATCTGGTAATGATCATAACTATTTAATTGAGCTCAACTTAAAAATAGAGCATGTTTTGATGAATTCTATAAAAATACACAAAAAATTCTTGCAACATATCTGTGCTGATAGTTGACATCTTGATAGGCAACTAATTAAGACTATTATATGAAGATAAGAAACAAAGAAAAATAAAACTGATTAAATCCTTCCATTCAAGCTAATGTGTTATTGACAAATATTCTTATCTCCAAATTTGCAATATATAAGTATATATAAATCGATTAAAAAGTTATGCTTTTTCATTTTTAAATATTTGCTATTTTATTAAATTGGAGACATATCATATTCCATGCCTTTATTTTTATTAAAAGCTTCTCTCTTTTTACAAAAATTGTCCATTTTATTTAACTTTAAAAAATTAAAATTTCACAAAAAGGAGCAGATTGCATACACCCATGGTTTGCCACACTATCGCCATATCTTGTACATTCTCTGCTTTCTGCACATTTTCATATCTTGTACATTTTTTGAATATTTTAAAGGTAGCATCAAAATTACAAATATACTTTAGAAAACTATCAAGTAGAGAATAATATAAATGCGGCAAGCATTAGTAGTTAATTATAATGCATAAAATAGTCATGTTAATATAAGCACAAGGGCAATTTCACCAAATATTAAAATATATATATGTATATATATATTAATTTAATAAAAAAATTATTAATTTTTAATGTTATAAAAATACTTAAATCCAAATATTATCTATATAAATAATTATAGAAAATGTTTATTTTTCAATTTTTCCAATTATAAAAATTTTTTTAGTGATATCTAATACTTTTGGCCAAGGTTTATTTTTAAATGCACTCACATACATAGGAATTCACACGCTCAGACTGAGTGGCTGGTGGGGCCACTCAGTCTGGTGGTGGGGTAGCTCAGGTGCTTTCCCTGCCTAGCCCATTAGTGAATTCTGTGCAAGTGTTCAACCTTGTGGCCACTTCCCAATTAGGCATAATTGAGTTTGATTCATTGAAATAAAAATATTTAACAGTGTTTTTCTTATCAGCTTCAATTTTATTATCCTACCTGAATTTTTTTGATTGAGCTTGTGATTTTGATTTAATTTTATTAAATATCGAAGTTGACATAAAATATGTAATCCTTAAACTGGCAAATGAAAAAAAAGAAGACTGAATTTTAATATATAATTTATTTTATTATTATTTTTTTCACACACAAACAAACACACACCTTATTCTCTTCTCAAAATTTTGGTTGACCTCTACTCTGATTTATGTAACAAATCTTGTATGTCATTGAATTCTTGTAAAATTATAAAATTTTTTAACATTAGAACATAATCAGCATGTTTGAAAAACTAAATATTACAAAAAAAATGCAAATACCTTTGTCAATTTTTTCATCAATTTTAGATTTAATTATTTCTGTTGTAGTATGTTATATAGAAAAACAAAGTTCTGTACCTCATTTATTAGTTTGGCAATGGCCATCTTTTTTAACTTTAATAAATAGTACTGATTTCCAGTGTCTGTGGAGTTTTCCTTGCCATAACTTCTGTATAATGAATGTTTCTTAGGTATTCACTAAGACTTTCTTATTCCTTAGTAAATCCAATTTAAAATGATTTCAATTTCTTACTATTCAAAATAATTCTTTTTTTTTTTCAATTATAGGCGAAAATGATGGCACTATGGTTAATCTATTAGTGAGATTCAAAAAAAGAAATAGAATATTCTAATTAAATTATTTTTCTAATAAAGAAGGACAATTAAGAAATTTGTGTTTGAGGCAAGCCTTAAATTTTTTTTTTACTAAGGTTGAAATTAATTGTTTTTTTTTTTTTTGTTGTTGATTTTTACAGGTTGAAAAAAAAAGTGATATCCCAGATAGGAAATGTCTAGAAAATGATAGTTTTCGCGAGGCTTTAACTGGTGCCGCTGCTCTCTGGAGACGGCATGGAGAAAAAGATATTAGAAGAAATCCTAAAGAATTTTCAGATCTAGCTGTAAATGGAATTGATTTTACTGCAGAAAAGGGTATGCTTTTGTTATTAAAAATTATTTTAAGTTTATTTAAATGTATATTTTTTATGTGTTCATAAAACTATAGGGAAAGGGATTATATATTTTTATACATTTAGTTTTATGATGCTAATTATTTCTAAACAGCATATTTATCTTTTTATGAATAAATCTCAAGTATGAATTAAAAAAAAATGAAAAATGTTGTTATGCTCAATAAAAAAAAAAAAAATCCTAATATTAAATTGGATTTTCAATGTTGTGCTCTTTCAATGGCAGCATTTTGTTTATATATTTGAAATCAAGGCTCTTTTATTTTTTGATAGGGTTTCAAAATTACTTCAACTAATTCTATTGCTCTGAAGAAGTTTTTAAAAATAATTTCATTTAAATCTCAATTTTGGTATTTGATGTTATTTGCATTAGTTTGAAACCATCCAAAACATAAGATGTATTGATTCTTGTAAAAATTCAAATTCATTAATGGCTTAAGTTCTATTTAATGAATATATTATGGTATTATTGAATATTTATAGTTCCAACTATAATATATTAGGTGTTTATTTGAATCTGTATAAATCAATTAAATTTGGAGTTATAATTTTAGTTTTTTTTTTATAATTATAAAAATTTGGTTTGTTCTGTTTAATTTTGGTATGTTGTTTGATAATCTTGCTTTATTTCTCTGCTAATCACATAGTTTACTAATTTTTTTGTATATCTATCTTAAAACAAGTTTTTTTAAAAATTTTATAAAACTAACTAAATGAATGAAATGAAATTTCTCAGGCTGATCAGAAAGTAAGTGATTCAATAAGGATAAAAGAGACAACAAAATTTAATATTTAGAAAATAAAAAACTTTTTCATGAAAAAATATTAAAATGTCAAGGTTTTAAAGTTGCCTGTTTTTTTCCATGTGGCCCTAATCCATGTTCTTGCTAAATTTGGTACCAATAGGTATAATTAAATTTTGTATAGTGGACATAAAGGGCAGCCCATCCATCTTGCAGCACTCCGTTTTGCCTCTTTTCAATGTATCTACTTGCCGGTTATTTACATAGAAGGAAATAATTTTTTGAAATTAAATGGAAATACTAATTTAGGAAAATCTTATGGAGTGGCAAATCATGCCATTTACAGGACAGCAGCTTAGCTCACCTTTCAAACAGTTAATCTAGCCTGCAGTGCTCAGCACCTCCTCGTCAACTGCAGCTGATATAATTCAGCATTGTTTGGTTACAGAAGATAATAAAATTTACCAAAACTAAAAATGCTTAAAGAAAAAATATCTGTGCCAAATTAAGGATTTGAGTTTATACAAAAATTCCATTAATTTTGTTCATCTTTAAACTGTTAGTATTTATATTTAAGGATATTATAGTGTTGGTTTGGAAAATAGATTTAAAATTAATATTGTAAATTTTTTGCTATATTGTTTTTATAATATACCATATAATTGATACAGTCTGGTAAAAATAAAAATAAGGGTTTTATTTAATAATGAAGGGGTGAAAATGAGGGAACGTCTAAGTTTTAAAATAGCCTATGTATGTTCTAAATTTGAAAGCTCTCAGTTGAAATCTGTGAATTTGTATGATGGACAAACTAACACAATTTTAACTTTATAGAGATATTCCAATGAAAGGATATATTACTTCAATAACATATTATAATATGATATGCTAATGTTTATTGTATGCAACTGTTGTGCTCTAATACTATTTTAAATCTGAATAGATTTGAATTCTGAACCTGATGATGAATCTGAGGATTGGAATGCAGGTATTTAGATTATTATTGTTTGTATTATATAGAAAATCTCTTTAATTAATCTGATTGTTATTATGATTCAGCTGCATTACTACTACATATTCAAAATATATTTTTTTGAAATTTTAGTTTTCTCCATTTTAATACATCTTTAGAATAATAGTACTCAGTTTTTAACTACTGTTAACTAATAATGTAATGAATATTATTTTTAACTTATTTAAATTTCTTTTAGTATATTATGGAAATAAAGATTACATTATCCATTTCTAAAACTGTCACTTTTTCATGTCATAAAACTGTCACTTTTGAACTACAGGGCATGTCCCTTCATTACAATCCAAATGTACAATACTTTCAACCATCAGTTCTTCAATTGTATAGTATGGTTCTAATTTATCATCTATAAGAAATCCAGATTTGATGCCACTAGGCTTCATTTTGTGAGATTTATCTTAAGTTGTGCATTGTGAGTTTATTGTTGCAGTGAAAAAAAAAAAAAACATATTTCATGACATAGACAAGAGTGAATTATCATTGCTGTTTGCATAATGATGCCGAACATGATCCAATGCATTTAGATTTAGTGCTCAATTTAATGTGTCTAGAAGAGATCATTGATACTTATAATGAATTTTATTAAGATAAAATTTAATTAATTTCTGATCTTTTAAAAGGATAATTGTTTATCATTTGTGTACTTTATTAGATATGTTTTGGAAATATGTTCCAATGACCCATGTCAAAAAACATCTGCATAATATTTGAAGTTTATTGACTTTGATTTTGAAATTTATGATTTAATTCCTACAGAATTCTTAACAAACTTCTGTTATCTTCTTTTGAAATTCTTTTCAAAATTGTTCAATTGACTTGTTTTCTAAAAGCATGTTTACAGATGGTTTAGAGATATTTCTTCATGACAAGGAAAAAATATTTCCTGCAGGAAAAAAAAAAAAAATTTACATAATGGTTGTGAAAAGCTATTGCGAAATTGATAGTAAATAAGTTTTAACAACTCTCCATAATAGTTCAACTTGTGAAACGATATTTAATACTGTTAGTAATTAATCTTATTTTAAATGCATAAAACTAAACACTCTTAAGTTATTAGAATTGAAAAATATAAATCTTGTTTTCATTCAGATTTCATATGAAAGATATTCAAAAGGCAATTCAATCATGCAAAATGACAAGTATGGTTTAATTGTATTAAATAATCTTATTCATTAACAATTTGAACATAAAATAATAAGAACATTAATGTATAAAATAAAAATTTATATGAAAATTAAACAATGCTTTTAATATTAAAGAAATCATAAATTTGAAATTTTCTATAAAGACTCTTGATACTGTTTATGTAATCATGAAGTTCACTGATTGGGGAATGTTGCTTTCTGTGCTCTAAGAACAAAAAAAAAAAATAATAATTTTCTACAAACTGATATATTTTAAAGTTCATAATAATTTAAACATGAATGTAATTAACAATAGTGTGGTATATAGTAAGTTGTTAAATATAATTCCACTACTTCAAAGCAACAACAAACTCAAATATACTTTATTACTGCTGCATTTTTTAACTTGATAGAATTAAACTCTTCACTCACAGGAACAATTAGAAAACATATTCCCAGTATTCTTAAACCAGTTTTTTTACTTGTCTTTTTTTGAGGCACAAATGACTAATACACCTAACTTTCTTTTTATATAATAGATAAATTCCCAAACATTATGCATGAAAATAAGTATTTCCGTAGTAGTAGATTTCTGAAAATAAGCATGAAAGCTCTCATATCTATTAGATTGCAAGATTGTCTTAATAGAAACAGAAATCCTGTTCTACTAAATTTTCTTTAATTACTGATATTTCACAACTTTGAGTTGACTGTGTAAAAATAAATAAAAATTGGACAAATGAAATTTAGTTATGATGTCTCATTTTGCTTAAAAAGTAGTTTGGATGTATACATAATTTATATGCAGGTAGTCTTATTGTACTATTATATACAATTCTAAAATTTCCATTTTAGTTTATCCTAGCATAAATGAGGAACTTTTAAAATTTTTGACTTGATTTAATATTTTTATGAATAAGTTTTCTGTTAACATAAAACTATTTAAAATACAAACATTAATTAAAAAAAAAATTATATGGCGTTCTTTTAAATTATTTTAAATATTAGTTGACACACTTACATATATGTGTATATGTATATACACTCAAGAGCCAAAACATTATGACCACCCCTACATTTTGCAATGAACTCGCCTGGATGATGAGGAAGGCACGTGATCAGGTGGAAGTGGTATTTAACTGGTATTAAGTGGTCGTATTAATCCATGCCAAGGCGGGTTGAAGCTGTGTTGCGCGCCAAAGGTGGGCCAACTCGTTATTGACAGGTGGTCATAATGTTTTGGCTCTTGAGTGTATATACTACTGGTAAGCTATTAGTAGTATATATATATATATATATATGTATAATCTTATGTTGTGTTCTGAATTAAACAAGTATATTACTGTTTTTTATTTAAGGTCTTCTGTTTTTTGTCCCTCCTATAATTTCTAATACAATTTTCATTTAAGTAGTACACTTTTTTTGTGATCTACTGGTAATATTGATTCTAGATTTTTTTCTACTTATTCACTAATATTTGGGTGATTTTTATTAGGTAATATGTTATCTTTTTAGATGTAAGTGTAAACATTACAATTTCCATTTAATTCTTGACTTTTTATATTTATTACAGCAATTTTGTAATGCATAAATCATGGTAGGGCTATACAAAGTTGAAATTTGTATGGCCTACCATGATTTATGCATTACAAAATTTCTGCTGTAAAATAATGTATATTTAATATGCATTTTTTTCACAATGGATGAAAATATTTTTTTTCAGATGATTTTAATTTTGAATCACCTGAAATACTGATTGAGGCCAATGTACAAGATACATTAGAAACAGGAGAAGTTGAATATTGGGATGATGATGCAGAATCTTATTCATCAAGTAAATTTCCTATGCTTAGCTTTATGTAAATAAATTAATTTGAATCCCAAATGATGTGAGAAAAACATTTATGTGTTTTTATATTATGTTCTTATATAAATGATCTCTAAGTCATCAAGATGAATCATTATTATAATAATTTAATATTGTGATTATCGTAATACTATATTGATTACCTGTGCTGCAATTTTTTTTTTATATATTTCCTGTTTTTGTTATGTAATTATATTACTAAAAATGCTTAGAATTTTTTAAAGAAATATTTTTATATGTATAATACTTAAATGTAAGATTTATATACGTATATAATAAAACGTAATATATATATATATTAGAAACATAAAATTCAAATTTTCTATATGAATATTATAATTCATTTTTATTTTTTAAATTTATTTATGAATTATAAAATTTTTGCAGTAAGAATATTTTTACGATAAATCAACAATTGGCTTAATTAATATGTTTTAAAAGTCAGAAAAAGTATTTAGTATTTCAAAAGCTTTTAAAACCAAAATAAAAATTTATTTTCTAAAATTCATTTTAATTTTGTATTGATAATCAAATCACAATAAAGAAATATACAAATTTAAATCGTATATAAATTTAAATAATGCCAGTCTGTTAATGCATAATGTCACCTGCTAGTTTTTAATCTTCTATATAATTGTTATCAAACAAATTGCCATCAATTTCTTATGAAGAAAAGTTTTTTTTTTATATCTTGAAATATTTTTTCTAAATAACTTAGACTTTTAAAAAAAAATTTCCTATTAGTTAACTTATTCCTCTTGCTGTTCAAACTACTTCCTCATGTTTTGTATTTTGCAAGGTTTTCAAAATCTTTATTTCCATGAAAGTAGATTCAAATTTTTTTACAATATCATAATGCTATCCTGTGTGTAAATAAATGAAATACAAATTGGTAATATAAAAATTAAATGTGCCGTTAAAAGAAAAAACATTTCACAGAAGGACAACTGATATTCTAAGATAATTCATAAATGTTCTGAAAAGATCTTGAATGTTTAACAATGTTTCTAATATTTCATTATCTATTAAATATAACAATACTTACCTTTTTTTAATACTCCCTAGCATATTTTTTTAAAACACACATTCCTTAAAAATTTTAATAAAATTTAGTTGTTAAATACTATTAACACACCATTACTATTTTAAAATACTAAAAAAAAAAAAAAAAAAAATAAATAAATATGTAACAATAATTTTTTTTACAAGTGAAAAAAATTGTTTGTAATTGTTAATATAAAGCTGATAAACATTAAATTGACCAAGAACCCTTAACAAAAGAACATAATTTTTGTTTGAAAACTGAACAGCAGGCATTTGTTGATCATATAATTTAAATAAAATTTTTTTTTACATAACAGAGATAATTATAAATGTTGCGTCAATAGGCTATAATCAATAATTTATATATATATATATAAATATATATGTGTGTGTGTGTTTAGAAAGTTCAACTGCATGTTCCTCTGCTAAGGATGTCGATCCTGTTGAAGAAAGTGACTGGGAGACGAGTTCTGAAGAACAGTTCCCAAATAGTAAGTATATTCCACAATTTGTTTTATTACGGAATTTTTCTGTAGAAATGCCTTATAATTTGGGGATGGCTGTGACTAAAAGCAAAGTTTAGGGGTCACTAAATTTTCTTTTTATTTTATTGAACGTTGATCGCTTCATGTCCCACGTATGCATTCTATATATTAATTATTTTAAGTCCATATACTGAATTAGAGATTTTAATTTCCTGTACATAAAAAAAAATTTATGTAGGATAGCGGCACAAGGGAATTATATCTCAAAAATTAAAAAAAAAATTCTCTTAGTAGGGCCCTCAATTAACAATATCTATATTTAAATTCAAAATTATAGAATTATATATATATATATATGTATGTATGTATGTATCATGATTGGTGCAACAGCCCCATGGTGGGCCAAGGCCGTCTGTCTACTGGCAGATTTCGAAACATGAGATGCTTTTTTTCCCTTTTTACGGGGTAAGGTTGTCAGCCCTACGCCCAACGCTCTACAGTCATGTTAGACTAGGACCTACAGTTTGAAGTGGATTCCGAACCACTACAAACTGCAAACATCCATGGCACCGCCGGGACTTGAACCCGAAACCTGGGGTACCGAACGCCAGAGCGCAGCCACTCGGCCATTCAGGCCCTATATATATATATAACTTAATTATATAGCAACAATAAAATTAAAAATTAATTTATATTAACATTAATAGTTAACACATTAACTTGTTTTTGGATCTTTTTCCCACTCTACTTTATGCAACCATAAACTTGTTCTTTAGTAAATTTTTTTCATATACTGTTGATGGATATCAGCACCGATTTATACAAAATCCATTGTTTATAATAATTAACTTTGTTGTAGGATAAATTCAAATAAATTTTCTTAGACTTATGAATTAAAATATTGCTATTTTATTATAAATAATATAATAGTCACAAGCTTTAATATTTTTTAATCTTCCCATTTTAAGTTAATAAAAAAAAAAAGAACTATGTATTTTTTTTATTATTTATTTTAAGCCTTATGATTTGCTTCTATCTTAATATATGTACAACTGTATTTTCCTGTAAATGGCTACTTATATTCAATAATTTATTAATTTTTAGTAATAAATTTTTTAAAAGTTTGTGTTATTTTTCATAATTTGTATCAGCTTTTCAAGTTGATACAATAAATATTTGCTAATTATGGTGTTATGTATTGGATTATGAATTTTTAAAATTTGGATTTGGATATTTAGAGTACAGGAAATAATAAGAAAAACATTTTAGTGATATAAGGAGGTAGGAGAAACATAAAACTAACTGGACATTTCTTCTTTCAGATTTTCAAAGAGTATACAGACACCCAAGTACTAAGGAGTCTTCAGATGACAATATGCAGTTCACCCCTTCAGACTTTCATGTACAAAGAATTTCCCGTCCAGAAGTATGGTGTGCTGTGGAGGAAGGGCAATTTGATGATGCAGAATCTTGATTAACGATTTTTCTTCATTTATAAAATTTGAAATTTATCTTATAATCTTATAAAATTTCTGTTTTCATTTTTATTTTTTAGGTTACTTAAAGGTTAATCTTAAGTTAACAATTTACTACCTCTTCATCTGATGTTTTTTTTTCCATCAAGGAAGGAGATTCCTTTGTTTCTTATATAAATTTCACTGCTCATAAACAAATCTTGTGAATTTATTTAATGAATTTCTTTATATTGCACATTGTGGCATTATTGTTATTAATTATTTAAATGGTAGGATTGTTGCATTTGTCAAACTCTTCGAAATTCAAGAAGAAAAAAAAACTTTAAATTTTGTAATTAACATTTTTTTTTTTTTTTGCAAAGTATAAAAAAAAAATCACGTAAAACTGTTTTAAAATAAGATTTATTTTTGCATTTTGTAAAACAATAACGGTAAAGAATTGCATTTATTTTTGTATTTTTAATACTAAATTCTTCATTCTTTAAGGGTTTTTTTTGTGTGTATATTTATTTCCAAGTTTTGTGGCATGTAATAAATTTGCATTTGTGTTAATTTATTTTCATATAAAAATTCAGAAAAATAAATAATTTTCTATTTATTTTTAAATGCTTCTAATATCAATAACTTCATGTAAAATGTTATTTTATGTTTATTTTTATAGTTATCTCTAAATTTTGGCTCTTTATCTAAGCAAAACCTGGCATTGGCTTGTAAAATTTAAATAATATGTTATCTTTAAGGAGACAGCCATAAAATTGTTGAAAAAGACTTGTAATCAATACAATTAACATTGGACTCAGTAAAAAGGTGATTCTTATGGAAATATTAGAAACAAGATATCACTATGTGAAGGCACACAAAACATAATACTAAGTGCTATTGAAGAATTTTGCATGTTCAAATGAATTTGTACGTTCAATAAGGCTAGAAGAAACTATTTTGATGTCTTTACACAATAGAATGATTACCAAGCTTCAAAAAAGGCATAGTAATCTTATAAGCACTGCCCGGGTGTTTTGAAGCAATATATTTCATCTCATGATCTTAAGCTCTCCAAAACATCAGGTAGAGTTGTAAGACATCAAAAAGACCATCAATTAGCAATGAAAGTCCAAGAAAAACAACAACAATAGATGGAATATATCGTCCCTCAAGCGAAGAGATTGATACTCATCAGCGACAAACATTGCTCAATTGCTGGCAACGACAATGGGACGAGACACTTAACACCAAGGTGGTCTACTCGCTCACTATCCTGATTGTTGCCTCCCATTGATAGCTGCCCATCAGTGGCACTGTTTGGGCTGGTGTAGGAAATACAAAAAAATGGATTTCTCATCAGAGGAGTCTCATCATGTTTTCTTTACAGAATGAAAGTGGCTCCAGTGTCACAAATTATTCTCAATATTGGGTGATTTGGAAAAAGTTAGGTACACGGTTTTATCACACTATTGTCATGGAAAGAGACCATTACGGTTGTCCTGACATGTACATCTAGGAAGGCATAATGATGAACGGGCGAAATGAGTTCCAAAATTTCAATGTTATTGGAGATTACTTTTGTCAACAAGTGATCTTGCTCGTATGCGTCTGTTTCCAGATGCCATTAGTGGACGCAAGTAATATGGTTAATTTTTCCTTAATAAATAAAAAATTTCCTTAAATTTTCCTTTTACGGACTAAAAAAGTGAGTAACATAAACAGGAAGATTTGCGTATCGTATGGGAGAAAACTCCTACCAGGTAGTCCGATTCACGAGGCAAGATGCTGAACATCACGAACGCAATCGAGGCTCCTTGTTTATTGGAACATTGTCTACAGCAAATCCGTCAGCAGATTGAACCTCGGCGCTAATGCTCACCAGTGATGCACTTTGCCACTGAACCTCCAAATTCTCGCACTTTAATTTCTTTCAGAAGTTACTAGAGAGAAGATTTTTTTTCTTTGTAACCATTGTTCCTCCTACCCACTGGCAAGAAATTCCCCTGTGGCATGCATTCAGGAAAGATGGTTCATTGGCCTCGGAACTTTCAGTATAGCGCAACCTTTGCTCCCGCCGAGAAACATTTAGTTTACAATCTCTCACATGGAGAGGAAATATATTTAGCACAACCTTGCATATTAGTTGGCCTAAGACTCTCACCCTGAGGGGAAGTTTATTTCGCGCACCCTGCGCCTATTCGAGTTTCGGGTTTTCGGCTTAGTCTTCCGAAGGTTTAGTCTTCCTCCAATCTATAATTGTCCGTCTTTAAATGTGTTAAATGTTGTGGTGTTTGTGCGTGTGTAAATAAAGCTGCGAGTTCTCCAAACAGCTTCAAGTGTCTCAACCCATCCACACCCTGTTACAATCTGATTGCCCAACTTTCACATTACATCTTCAATTAAAAATTTTAGACTGCGAGATTGAGCTGTTGGTTGTAGGGAAAGTAATTTTTCCTTGTAAGATTTAAAGCAGTGCCGTCAGATTGGGTTACAAGTAGTGACTTACGCAATTTTTAAGTGTCCTCTTAATAAACGGTTCCTTTTGAGATACGCTACAATTAGGACTACTTTTAACTATTTTGAGAGTTATAAATTTCAAAAATACGCTACTTTTTTTATTTTAAAAATAAACGTAAACACGTTCGTAAAAAACATAACGTAACATGTTCGACACTTGTTCAATTATTGTTTTAGTACTTCTTAATCTTTAGACCTGTGATATTAAAAATTCCGGTAATTAGTGAAGGGCGATTTGACTCATTTTTATGATTCGTAACCGTCCTAAAAATTAAAAAAAAAAAAACGATTCGCATCAGATTTCGAATAAGAAATATTAGTATAGTGACGCCATCTGTTTTCTATATGAAGAACTAAAAGAATAAAATAATTCTTATCGAATAATTTTTTTGTACTGTAAAATTTTATTTTATATTTAACATTTTTACAGAAAAATTTAAATATATAGAATTAGAAGGTTCTGACGAAGTTATTTCATATAAATAAGTAAATTAATCAAACATTTTATTTAATATTTACTGTTTGCAAATTATTTACCAGCATTCTTTTTTTTCAGCCACTTGGCAATCCTTCCCTTTTTTTAATTTCTGAAAAAATACGGCATTTTTCTTTTCAAATAATCGATATGTGATTTCTAGGCTTTTATTTATTATTCTGTAAATTATCAGATTTTAAGATAATTGCATATAATTCTGATAAAAATTTACAAATTTGTTGTAATCTGTAATCATTATCCCTCAAGAACTACAGTGAACATTTATTTTAGACTTATTGCTCATATTAGATTTCTTAAAGTTTTGAATTTTTTTGCACTGGATTTTACTCCTTTTCCACAGAATGCATTTATGTACACTTAGCAATAATAACATTTTCAAAAATGCGATTTACTAAATATTATTTTTTAAAATTGATATTTATCTAATATTTATTACGTATTTTACGTTAAGTAAAATTTTTTTTCTCTTAAAATTGGATGCATTTAATTCCAATTTCAATTTTAAAAATAAACAACAATGCTTTTGATTTGGAAATGGATCTAAGGCATTATAAACTTTAAATTACTGTATTGCTATTTTTCTTATTTGATCGAATCTCATATATCATTTGATACTTTTAAATTTAAATGCCTCGTTTATTTTTTGCTGCTATTCATTTAAAATAACTGATATTACAAATTTGCAACGAGAAGGTAATTCGTTTTCTTTGCAAATACAGATACATAGATCACTGATGCTTAACAAGCCAAATTTTTAATCAATGTAATGTTTCATTTGAAAGATTTTCATTTCTATGGCTTGTAGTACATTTAAGGGCAAATATAAAGTCATCTCTAAAGGCTAGGCATTAAACTACCAGAGCCATTAATAATTAAAAACCTCATTAGCTACAAAATTCACATTATTGATCCATTAGAACCTTAAGGACAACTTTTAGTTTGTCCCCAAATTGCTGGACCTTTACTACACCCATGTCCATAAATTAAGGATAATGAAGTTCAGGCAAAGAAAGAGACAGAAGCAAAACAAATTTGACTTATTTGTAAAGTCTATTTATTAAACAAAAGGTAAAGAGCAAAAAAGATGCTATATGTTTGACATAATTAATACAAATTGCGATTTTTACTCCCTCGAGCAAATTTCAAAAAACAATCTATTTTCAAAAAACAGTATAACATGGTTAGTATGATGGTTAATATGGAGTATGTCTCCCGGACGATGCAATACAGGCCTTACAACGGCTAGGTATGCTGATCTTGGGGAATATTACACCACTCATCAAGCAATGCCCTCCGAAGTTCCGGTTGACTGGTGGGAGGGGGTTGACGGGCTGCAATTCGTCGGCCAAGATATCCCACACATGCTCTATTGGATTCAAGTCCGGTGAGTATGCTAGCCAATCCATACGGGTGATATCCTCCAATTGAAGGCATTCGTTTACAATGTTTGCACGGTGAGGACGGGCGTTGTCATCCATAAACAGAAATTCAGCACCCATGGCGCCTCGAAACAAGCGTACATGTTGTTCCAGAATGACATCCCGATAGATATGGCCTGTCATCGTTGCACTCTGAACAGGCAGGTCAGTTCTGGAATCAAGAATAATTCCTTCCCAAACGTAACGGTGTCATTCAATGGTATTCTCTTGATGGTAACGGGTACCTGGCGCTCTCCATATGAAAGTCCGGCGAGAATCTGACTGCAAACTATACCTGGACTCGTCATAAAACATCACACCAGACCACTGTTGCGGTGTTCACAATGCAAGCTCTCTACTCCAGGTTAATCACAGGCGACAGTGAGTTGCGGTAAGTGGAACATATCTGACAGGCCTACGAGCATATAGACCAATGTGCCCTAAGCGTCTGTACACGGTCTGCCTTGAAACTGTCGTACCGGTAGCTGAAGAGAGCTGACGAGACAGGTCTGATACTGTGCTCCGTCTGTTTCTTTCGACAGTAACTGCTAAATACCGGTCCTCATTCGGGTCGTCCGATAATTCTACCACGTAAAAAATCATCCAAATGCTTCCTTTGTGCCATAACTATGCGGTTATTGCACTGAAAGGCTTTTAAAGCGCTTGTGAACAATTTTACTTTTTTGCCACCATTCCTTATATACCCCTCTCTTACACTCTCGTCATTGTGACGTACTATCCGCGCCATCTGGTGGTTTCCTGTAATTTGCATACTCTTCTTCAAGATGTGTATGATAATTCTACAGGTGAAATTTTAATTTTTAGAGTTCAATTTCTGTGTGATTCTGAATTATCCTTAATTTATGGACATGAGTGTAGTTTGTAGTGTTACTATTCATTCGATTAAAGTGACCAAAAGAATTTTTATACATCTGTATCTGTTCCACTACAAGAACCCTAAGGACAGCTTTTAGTTTGTTCCCAAATTATTGGACCTTTACTAGTTTAGAGGGTTACTATTCATCAGATTCAAATGCCCAAAAGAGTTTTTGTACATTTGTATCTGTCCCACCGCAAGAACGATAAGTTTTAGTTTGTCGCCAAATTACTGAATCATTACTAATTTGGAGTGTTACTATTCATTGGATTAAAGTGTCCAAAAGAGTTTTTGTACATCTATACATTAAAAGAACTTTTTCATTCGATTTCGGATTGAATTATATTTAACGTTTTCAAATGCACTCTTAATATCTATTGGAATAAGTTGGTAGAGTAATTTTGCAATATTAATGAAGTCAAATAAGGCTTAAGGGCATTGTCTAATGATCTAGCTATGAAAAATCCATATTGTCTGGGATTCAAATTTATTTTGTTCGTTGAATTTGAAACTTAATCTTTAAGTTAAAAGTTTCAAATTCAAAGAACAAAATAAATTTGAATTCCAGACAATATGAATTTCGCTCAGTTAGATCAATTCTAATGTTTTGTAATACTTTGCCTATGACAGGACAAAAAGAAACCGGTCTAAAAAAATTATGACCTACCTTGCTTTTATTTATTTATTTTCCTAAGACTAAAACCGCGTGTATAACTGTAAATATTTATGTATATTATTTTACATTTATTTATTTGAGTTTAAAAAGAATTCCTTTAAAAATAATTCTCAATAATATTGAAAACTTAATTCAGGAGCTATTCCCTTAGGCAGTGCTTGTATAATTATTTTTCTTTCTTTCTTATTGAAGGAAGATTCCTTAGAAATGAAGTTAATCTCCTGAGGACAAGAAAAGTTATCTTGAAAATTGACGAGATACTTTTAAAAAAAAATTAATTTAGCAAATTCTTTATTATTCACAAGCTTCGATTCATCAACTGCTTTAAAGATTTTTGAAGGAGGAAAAAAAAAAAAAAAAAAATGTTTTCCCCTGTAGACATGGACAGGTGCCTAATTAGGGGTACCCGATTCTGAGCATAATTTTCTTTCCGTTTGACACTTAGGGTGGATAATTTCTTTCTTTTTTTTGTAAATAAAAAAAATAAATGTTTAGAGTGTAGCCTATTGTATACGTTGCACCTCAAGTGGATGGATAAAATCTCATGACATTTATTTTGTCCATAGAATAGTTATAAAATAGAGTGTTTCGCTAATACGAAAAAACAGAATTGTTGACGTTAACAACTCGCGTCTTTACCGTACTAATGTTGGCGCTACATGTCAGCTGGCAAGGTTATTTTGTTCATCGACCATCTTGAGAAAGATAAAATTATCTCTAGTGAATATTGCATGGCATTATTGAATCTACTCAGTGTGGAAATCAAGTAAAATCGGCCTCACATGCAAAAGAGAAAATTGCTGTTTCACCAATTATTATAGAAATTTATAAGAAATGTGAAGGTTTTTTTTTTTAATAGACTTATTTCCGGTGGCGTGATCAATGGAATCATCGTTTCTTTTCCAAGCTTGCGTTTCTGGTTGACCTCTGTTTTGAACGCTTGGCGTTGAAAGGGTCGTATGCATGTCCCAGACACACACACACATATATATATATCTAACATTTTCACTTTTGTTTAATATAATTTCCCCACCAGGTCAAGAATTTTCGGTTGGTCTATATCAATCATCATGCGCGAAAATGTTAATGGTTTTTTCATGAGGTCCGTTATGTCCACATAAAATACAGGGCAAGAAAATAGAAATAAATAAATGAAGAAAACTGATGTGATACGATGCGATCTGTAATATTTATATATGTTGTGATTCGTGATGTGAAGTGAAGTGAATAATAAAGAAAATGGACCTGAATTTTGATGAGGGAACAAAAAACGTGTGATCAATTTTATATTTCTAATCGGAGCATGCGTGAAATTACGGAAAATTGAACAACTATATCCTTGTTCTTCTTCAAAGGCGCAACAGCCCCAAGGTGGAACAAGGCCAGCAGATTTCGAGACAGGAGTTGTTTTCTTTTTTGCAGGGTAGGATTGTCAGCTCCATGCCCAACTGTCTACAGTCATCTTAGACCAGGACCTACGATTTAAAGTGGATTCAGAACCATTCACAAACATCCACGCCACTGCCAGGATTCGAATAGGAAGCCCCCGGTATCAAAGGCCAGAGCGCTAGCCAGTTGTCCATCAGGCCGCTGCGTGTATGATAAAGAGCTCCACACTGCTTTTGTAATACTGTCTCTCTTTATATTCGCCGTAGGAATTTCCGGTTATGCTTGCTTTTAGGATTCTGATTCGTATACATCTTCTCTAGCTCCAATCCAATTTTTTATTAGGAATTCAAATTCATAAACTGGAATGTTCTTCCGTGAGCTCAAGGAGGTTTGGTTTGGTTTGTCGTTCTACTATCATTTTGTGTACACTTTAGGCTAGTTTGACCGGAACCTAGAGTTTAGCGTGGATTCCGAACCACTCAAACATCCATGCTACCGTCAGTATTGGAACCTTAAGCCTCTGGTACAAGACTCTAGGATGTTTGGTTTGTCACTCTACGGTCATCTTGTGCGCACGAGGGCTAAACAGACCAGGACCTACAGTTTAACGTGGATTCCGAGCCACTCACAAACATCCATGCCACCTCCAGACTCTAGGAAATGGTGGAGGGAGAGATTGATTAACAGGTGTTTCCATATAAAATAATGTTTGCAAAGTGCTTGTTCAACGCAACGTACGCATTGCCGAATCTGCTACATCAATATTTTATATGTTTGTCTAAATATGTTAGCTATTCTGATATGCAGACGTGAAAAAATAGAAAGGTAAAATTAAATTTTCATCTTGAGACTTTTTTTATCTGCAGACCAATAATCATTCAGTCGTTTTCGGTGAGAAGGAAAAAATTAAATAGGTTAAAAACAACTCTATACAATCTACTGTCTCTACTTGACTTTCTACAGTATATTTATTTGTAAAAAAGAGTAGATTCAATCGATGAGAGATTAAATTTTCAAAGAATTAAATATTTCGTGGCACTTTTAGAATCGATGGCGGGCATTTATTTCTCAGAAATGGTGAGCAGAATCTGTTATAAATGCGCCAAGGTCAAACCCGTTGTCGAGTTGATGGATGATTATTTTTCCCCTTCCTGTTCGAGCCAAGAAAGTGAAAGCCGAGTATCAAATTCGAAAAGTGTAATGAAACAAGCGGATCGACAGTAATTGCTGCAATCCATCATCCTCCCTGGTGGATTCTGATTACCCCCATTACTCCAGGACGGGAAAGGCGTTTTCAACTCAGACCTGGGATCGGGTTCATGTTTTGTAATGATGTTTATCATGTTGCAATTATTATTATTATTTTAGAAACAGATAGCTTTTGATGCAAGTCGTCTACTGCATATGAGTGGGTCGATCATTCAGGTAACATTGATACCGGAAACATTAGTCGATTTGCTCAGTCTGATACATTATTACTTATAGATTGAGTAACTAAATATTTCTTGCATTTTCAATGCAACGGGATCAGAATATAATAAGAAACAGTTTTCTCCTGCGTTTTGCATAGGACAGAATCATTTTTGATAGCGTAGGTAAAGGATGCATTGATAAAGGTAGAGAATGGTAGATTCAAGGTCGAGTGAATAGTGCTCTGGCGCTCGATGCCCCAGGTTTCGATCTGTCGGTGCTATGGATGTTTGTAGTTGTTCGTAATCCACATTAAGTCGTAGGTCATGGCCTGATATAACCGTAGAGCATCTAACGAGGGCTGACAACCCTGCCCCGTAAAAAAATAAGCACCTCCTGTCTCGAAATCGGCCAGTAGGCAAATAATCTTGGCCCACCATGGGGCTGTTGAGCTATGAAGAAGATTTGGTTTTGTCGCTCTACTGTCATTTTGTGCACACTCTGGGATAATTAGATCGGGACTTGCAATTTAACGTGGATTTCGAACCACTAAGAAACATCCAAGATTCGAACCTGAAGCCTGTGGTACGAGGCTCAAGGAGGATGTGGAGGGATAGATGGTATCATTCATAGGTGTCTCCATATAAAATAATGTTTGTAAAGTGTTTGTTCAACGCAGACGCATTGCCGAGTCTGTTATATCTACAATGTTAAATGTTTGTCTAAATATGTTAGCTATTCTGATATGCAGACGTGAAAAAATAGAAATATAGAATTAATTCTTCATCTTGAATCTTTTTTTGTCTGTAGACCAATGAACGTTCATCCGTTTTTGGTGAGAAGGAAAAAGTTAAAGAGATTAAAAATAAAACTACATGTTTCTGCTTGACTTTCTACTGCTATATTTATTTGAAAAAAATAATAGTAGATTCAATCTATGAGAGATTAAATTTTCAAAGAATTAAATATTTTGAGGCACTTTTAAAATCGATGGCGGGCATTTATTTCTCAGAAATGGTGGGCAGCATGCGTTATAAATGCGCCAAGGTCAAACCCGTTGTCGAGTTGATGGATGATTATTTTTCCCCTTCCTGTTCGAGCCAAGAAAGTGAAAGCCCAGTATCAAATTCGAAAAGTGTAATGAAACAAGCGACAGTAATTGCTGCAATCCGTCATCCTCCCTGGTGGATTCTGATTACCCCCATTACTCCAGAAAGGGAGAGGCGTTTTCAACTCAGACCAGGGATCGGGTTCATGTTTTGCAATGATGTTTATCATGTTGCAATTATTATTATTATTTCAGAAACAGATCGCTTTTGATGCGAGTAGTCTACTGCGTGTGAGTGGATAGATCATTCAGATAACATTGATTCCGGAAACATTAGCTGCTTTGCAAAGTTTTGGGTTGCTTTGCATCATTCTGAAACATTATTACTGATAGATTGGGTAACTAAATATTTCTTGTGTTTTTAATTCAACGGGACAGGATATAATAAGGTATAATCAGGATGTTTAGCATTGGATAGAATCATTTTTGATAGCGTAGGTAAAGGATGCATTGATAAAGGTAAAGAATGGTAGACTAGGGGCCTGAAAGTCGAATGAGTAGTGCTTTGGAGTCGATGCCACAGGTTTCAGGTTCGATTCTGTCGGTGCCATGGATGTTTGTAGTGGTTCGGAATCCATATTAAATCGTAAGTCAGGGCCTGATATAACCTTACAGCAGTGGACGTAGGGTTGACAACCCTGCCCCGTAAAAAGATAAACACCTCCTGTCTCGAAATCGGCCAGTAGGCAAATAATCTTGGCCCACCATAGGGTTGTTGAGTAATGAAGAAGATTTGATTTTGGCGCTCTATGATAATTTTGTGCACACTATGGGCTAATTAGATCGGGACTTGCAGTTTAACGTGGATTTCGAACCACTCACAAACATCCATGACCCTGTCAGGATTTGAATCTGAAGCCTGTGGTACGAGGCTGAAGGAGGAGGTGGAGGAATAGATGGTATCATTCATAGGTGTCTATGCGATAGGTGTCTCCATATAAAATAATGTTTGTTGAACTTAGCGGACGCATTGTCGTCTGCTACATCTATATTTTATATGTTCGTCTAAATATATTTACTATTCCGATATGCAAATGTGAAAAAATAAAAATGCAGAATTAAAATTTAATCTTGAAGGGTTTTTTGTCTGCAGACCAATGAACGTCCAGCAGTTTTCGGTGAGAAGGAAAAATTTAAATAGGTTAAAAGTAACGCTATACATTACTGCTTGACTTCCTACAATATATAATTTACAGTATTTATGTACAGAATGTACTTATTTGAAAAAAAAAGAGTAGATTAAATCGATTAGATATTAAATTTTCAAAGAATTAAATATTTTGCGGGACTTTTAAAATCAATGGCGGGCATTTATTTCTCAGAAATGGTGGGCAGCATCTGTTATGAATGCGCCAAGGTCAAACCCATTGTCGAGTTGATGGATGATTATTTTTCCCCTTCCTGCGAGCCAAGAAAGTGAAAGCCCAGTATCAAATTCGAAAAGTGTAATGAAACAAGCGGATCGACAGTAATTGCCGCGATCCATCATCCTCCCTGGTGGATTCTGATTACCCCCATTACTCTAGGACGGGAGAGGCGTTTTCAACTCAGACCTGGGATCGGGTTCATGTTTTGTAATGATGTTTATCATGTTGCAATTATTATTATTATTTTAGAAACAGGTAGCTTTTGATGCGAGTCGTCTACTGCATATGAGTGGGTCGATCATTCAGATAACATTGACTGCTTTGCAACTTTTGCGTAGGATTATTCTGATACATTATTACTGATAGATAGGGTAACTAAATATTTCTTTCATTTTCAATGCAACGGGATCAGGATATAGTAAGAGACAATTTTCCCCCTGTATTTTGCATTCGATAGAATTATTTTTGATAGCGTAGGTAAAGGATGCATTGACGAAGGTAAGGAATGGTAGACTAACGGCCTGATAATCGAGTGAGTAGAGGTTTGGAGTCCATGCCCCAGACTTCGGATTTGAGTCCCGGCGGTACCAGGGATGTTTGTAGTGGTTCGGAATCCACTTTAATCCGTAGGTCCCGGTCTCCTATGACTGTAAGAGCGTCACGGAGCCAAAGTCAGACTTTTACCTACGGATGCTTCAGAGTAGTGTAGAGAGTTGGGAGAGTTCAGTGTAGAGAGTTGGGCGTAGGGCTGACAATTCTACCCCGTTAAATGAAGGAGCAATTTTTATAGATCCTAACGACCTGAGTCCAATGCTATTTTCAGTTTTCTTGTAAGGCCATTGTAAGGAGTTTAAAAGGAGAGTAAAAGTTTTGGGGCGAAAGGTTCCAATACATCCTGTGTTTTACATTAATTATATTTAGCCTTAAATAAGATCTGGCTCTCGGTACCACAGGTTTTGGGTTCGAGTCCCGGCGGTGCCATGGATGTTTGTAGTGGTTCGAAATCCACTTTAAACTGTAGGTCCCGTTCTATTAAGCCCTCGTGAGACAGAAGATGACCGTAGAGCGACAAACCAAACCAAACCAAAGCCTTAAATAATTTTTGAAAGTAAATATTTTTGAAAAAGTGTGAGCACGCAAGTGATCGCACGGATTTTTTAAATTGAAAATTAATTTTTTATCTGATGTTGAAGGATATTTTCCGTAAAAAATATTAATAAAAACATACGTTTTCGAAACTATTAATGAAATTTTATGTATCTTCTTTATCTTTAATGTATCACTTCTTGTTAAATGAACACGGGAAATACCGGGTTAATCAGCGAATATAATAATATAATAAAAAAGAAAAAGAAGTAATATTAAAAAAATATTTTTAAAGTCAATTCCTACAGAAAGTCCTTTATAAATAATTTTCATTCATTTGTTTAAGTTTATCTGACGCCATCTATTGGTAGATATATGCAACCTAAATAAAAAAAAACTAAAATTAATTAATTAAATTTAATTACCAAGTTAATATTTGAAAAAACTGTATTAACATCCAGTGTCATCCACTACAAGTTCAAAAACAATATATTTCAACTTGAGTGGATGAATAAAAAGTATTTTAATAAAGATTGAAAATTTGAACAAGATATATATAGGGAGAGCGTGAGCTAATAGAAGGAATTGAATAAACATGCATGATATAAAACTAATTAACACTAATTAACTAGCCCAAAGTGTGCAAAAAATGATCGTAGAGCGACAAACCAAATTAAATTAATAAATGTTCTAATATTTGATTCGAATTTTGTAACTGAAGGCAGATATGATGTTTTTTGTTGATCACTTCTTTTATTGTAGATTATTACGAAGATCCTTGGCCGCGTAACGGCCACTAGCTCCTTTGTAAAATGTTGAAACATAGCGGTGGTCTCATGCCCTTTGAGTTAATAAGCAAAATAGATAATTAAATGCCCTTTTTTTTAAAAAAAGAGAATTATTTATTTAATAAAATTATAAAATGAAAAATATTAAAAATTTCAAAAATGTAGTTGTTGATGAAATCAGTTGCATGTAATAACCCCGATTGAACAAAGGTCAAATTAGTAGAAAAGCGAACTTTTTTCATCTAGGCAGTTGTAAGGAATTAATTTAAAATATTTAGAACAGTGCGAGGTCTTTTGCTATGTTTGCGGGAAGAAATATTATAATCGTAATTTTGTAGGATATTTAATACAGGATATTTAATATGTTTCGCATATCATTATAGAATTTAGTAGAAATTTTGTGAACAAATTGTCTTAAACTTGGAATAGAGAGAGCTCGTCTAATATCGTCATTACGAAAGTACCAGGATGAATGCGTTAACATTCTGAGAGTTTTGTTCTCAAGCCATTGAATAATTTCAAAATTTGTATGTGCGACAGAATCCCAAACTGGGCTTGCATAAGCTAATACTGGACAAAGATAAGAGAGATATATTAGAATTTTGAGATTAAGAGGTAAAGCTGAATTTCTATTGATTAAAGGGAAATTGAGTATTGAATTTATTTCTAAGGTTGTAGATATGCGATCTGTAGTTAAGTTTATGATCAAGGATAATTCCTAAGTACTTAGTTTCTTTAGACTAGGTGATATAATTATTGTATATTTTAATATTAGGAGGGTTATAGGATTTTTTGCAAGTGAAAAGAACTGCTTCAGTCTTGTCCACATTTAATTTTACCTTCCAGTTAATGAGCCATTTTTCTAAATCAATGATATAATTTTGCAAATTTTCCTGGATGGTGCAAGTTTCTCGGCCTTGCGTTAAGATTGCAGTGTCGTCAGCATAAAGACTAATTTTGTTATTGTTCTTTTGTGGAATATCGTTGATAAAGATATTATAGAGGAAAGGAGCTAGAATAGAGCCCTGGGGCACACCAGCGTGAATATCACTAATTGAGGAATCATTATTCCCTACTGCGACAACAAAGTGTCTGTCTGAAAGATAGTTACGAATTACTTGAATCAAATAAGGAGAGAAATTGTAAGAAATGAGTTTGTAAATCAATCCCTTAACCCAGACTCTATCAAAAGCTTTGGCCACATCAAGAAAAATTGCAGCAGTTTCATATTTCCAGGTAAATCCTTCAGCAACAGTTTCTGTGACATTGTAGAGCTGATGAGTTGTAGAAAGTTTTTCGGTAAATCCAAATTGCTGTGGGATGAGAAGGTTCTTTTGATTTGACTCATTTTTAAGAAGGTTCAGGATGACATTTTCAATTAGTTTAATAATAGAAGAGAGTAAAGAAATTGGTCTGTAACTAATAGGAGAAGTAGGATCCTTTCCAGGTTTAAGAATTGGGAGAATTCTAGCTGTTTTCCATGACTTAGGATAATAACCAGTATGAAGAATAGAATCAGCAATTTTACATATCTCAAGTATTATTTTGAAAGGAAGGTTTTTTAACATTTTATTAGTAATTTTATCTATGCCAGGAGTTTTGTTAATTTTCAGTGAAGAAATGCAATTAATAACGAAAGATGCTTTAGTGATAGGAATTTCAGAGACTTGACAAGTATTAATAAAAGTGATAGTGGACTCAACGAGATTTTCTGTATTATGATTATGAATGTTGTTCTCAAGAAACTGTTCCTGAAGGCTGTCAGCTAAAACCTCAGCTTTTTGACTGTCAGTGGTGGCCAGTGAATTGTTAGAGTCTAGGGTTCGAATGTGAGAGCGTTTACGTTTAAAAGTCCTGGGACAAGACCAGAAAGAACCATCTTCGCAATTTACGGTTTGCAGGTGCCTATCCCAAGTTTCATATTTATATCGAGCAATAGCTCTTCTCAGTAAATTTTTTGTTGATCAGTGCTTTTATATTCGCGCGTAAAAAGGTTTGTATATTCATGTGAACAGGTGTGTGGATTCTATTATCTAGCAACAACTGCATATATTTTATTCAGCACAGTTATCAAACGCAACATATATTTTTTTAATAAATATTGTAGAAAAAAAAGTTGTCAGGGATGTTGCATCCAGACTAGGACGTTATTGACAAAAGATCTTATCTTTTAGTTTTTAACAAATTAGAAAACATTGAATAAATTATTTTTCATTATTTAAGTGTTATTTTGATTAAATACAGCTGGATCGTGCTTTATGAATTATTTTCCCCATCAAAATATGAAAAAAAAAAAAAAAAAAAAAAAAAAAATGACTTGCCTTGATGCTTTGAGATGTATGCTCGCTGATGCTGCTTTATCTCATTTTATCCAAATTCTTTTTAAATACCACAGATATAGATCTTCGTAATGACGATATTAGACGAGCTCTCTCGATTCCAAGTTAAAGACAATTTGTTCACAAAATTTCTACTAAATTCTATAATGATATGCGAAACATCAATAACCCTGTATTAAATATCCTACAAAATTACGATTATGATATTTATTCCCGCAAACATAGCAAAAGACCTCGCACTGTTCTAAATATTTTAAATTAATTCCTTACAACTGCCTAGATGAAAAAAAGTTCGCTTTTCTCCTAATTTGACCTTTGCTCATTCTGTTTTATTACATGCAACTGATTTCATCATATACATTTTTGAAATTTTTGATATTTTTCATTTTAAAATTTTATTAAATAAATAATTCTTTTTTTAAAAAAAGGGCATTTAATTATCTATTTTGCTTATTAACTCAAAGGGCATGAGACCACCTCTATGTTTCAACATTTTACATTGCAAAAAATGAATTTGCAATATCCGGAAAGCAGAAAATCAAACATTTGGTTTTGGTTTTGTTTGTCGCTCTACAGTCATTTTATGCCCACTTTAAACTAATTAGACAGGGGCCTACAGTTTAACGTGGATTCCGAACCACTGAGAAATATCCATGTCACCGCAAGGATTCGAACTCGAAACCTGTGCTACCGAGCACCACAGCGCTAGCCAGTTGGTCATCAGGACACCAGATGCCTTTAGGAATAATTTATCCTTCATAAATATTCATAGCGTCTCAATGACCAATTGGTTAGCGCTCTGGCCTTTGGCATCACAGGCTTCAGGTTCGAATCCTGGCAGTGACCTGGATATTTGTTAAGGGTTCGGAATTCACATTAAACTGAAGGTACCGGTCTAGTTAGCTTAAATTTGGTACAATATGACCGTAGAGCGACAAACCAAACCGAACGAAATCTGTAAATATTCATAGCGTCCTAATGGCCAATTGCCCTCACAGTCTTCAGGGTGGAATGCTGGTGGTGGCATGGATATTTGTTAGTGGTTCAGAATCGACGTTAAACTGTAGGTCCTTGTCTAAGTAGCCCAAAGTGGGTACAAAATGACCGTAGAACTACAAACCAAATCTCATATATTTTGTTCATATATCTTAAGGTATTATATATATTATATTAGATGCTTATATATATTAGATTCTTCCTCATATATCTTTTTAAAATAAAATTGACAAATGATGTGGACCATATGTAGCTTGCGAGTCATAATTCATGTATTCCTGCTTGTCTCTCCCATTATGAAACACGTGAGATATTTGCAACCGAGCACATGCAAGAGTTAAATGCATTTCGCGTTTTTAAACTTGGAACCGCAATTCCCTTCGCACGCCATCTCCATGACAACGGACTACAAAATAGACAACAAACTTCGGTGTGGCTGATACACAACTTTATGACTTTCACAAAAAAAAAAAAAAAAAAGTAAAAAAAAAAAAAAAAAAAAAAAATCCTTGGTTGTGATAACAAATGTCACGAAAGAGAACAAGGTATCAACGCCTCACTTTAGTGCCTCCTTAAGGGCATAGAGTTGCATGTGTAGAGAAGTCTGTTAAACTTCTTCCGTTGACTTTTTTTTCTCATCTAAGAACTTTGTCATCTGGAGTTTTCTTTAAGGAAGAAGGAAAAAAAAAGAAAAAAAAAGCGGACCGAAAGATGGGGCAAAGAAAAGTTTTTCACGACGGAGATTGCGTTTCGCTTTGACTGTCGAAATATGCTTTTTTTTTTTTTTTTTTTTTATCCTTTTTGGTTTATTTCTTGTAGTTATTACTTAGACTTCAACTTGCACTTTCATAAAGCACGCGAGATATCGATAAGTTATGGTTATTATTTTTTTGGTTTGAAGAAAATTATTGATACTTTACAGGAAGAAGTTTTGGAATATATTATGAAATCGATAATTTTCCGAATATTGCAAAAAATGAATTCGGCAGAAAATCTGGTTTCGGTTTTATTTGTTGTTCTACGGTCATTTTGTGCACATTTTAAACTAATTAGACCGTGAACTACAGTTTAACCTGAAATTCGAACCACTAACAAATATCCAAGCCACCGCCATTATTGGAACCCGAAACCTGTGGTATCTAGCACCACAACACTAATCAGTTAGTCATCAGGACACCAGATACCTTTAGGCGTAATTTACTCTTCATAATTATTCATAGCGTCTCGATGGCCAATTGGCTAGCGCTCTGGCTTTTGGTATCACAAGTTTCAGATTCGAATTCTGGCGATGGCCTGGATATTTGTTAATGGTTCAGAATCCACATTAAACTGAGTGTTCCGGTCTAGTTAGCTTAAATTTGGTACAATATGACCGTAGAGCGACAAACCAAACCGAGCGAAACCTGTAAATATTCATAGCGTCCTAATGGCCTCACATGCTTCAGGTTTTAATCCTGGTGGTGGCCCGAACATTTGTTAGTGGTTCAGAATCCACGTTAAAATGAAGGCCCTGGTCTAAATAGCCCAAAGTGTGCACAAAAGGACCAGTGAATCGGCAAACCAGACACTGTAAATATTCATAGCGTCCTGATGGCCAATTGCTTAACGCTTTGGCCTCACAGACCTGCAGGTTCAAATCCTGGCGGTGGCATGGGTATTTGTTAGTGTGTCGTGGAGGGGGCATTGATATTTGTTAGTGGTTTGGAATTCACATTAAACTAAAGATTCTGGTCTAATCAGTCCAAAGTGGTTATAAAATGACCGTAGAGGACAAACCGAACCTCATATATTTCGTTTAACACGTATATCTTTTTAAAACAAAATTGACAAATGATGTAGAGACCATATGTAGCTCGTGAGTCATAATTTATGTATTCCTGCTTTGTGGTGTCTCTTCCATTACGAAACACGTGAGATATTTGCAACCGAGCACATGTAAGAGTTAAATGCATTCCGCGTTTTTAAAGTTGAACAGCAAATCCCTTCGCACGCCATCTCCATGACAACGGACTGCAGAAAGACAACAAACTTCGTTGTGGCTGATACACAACTTTATGACTTTCACCAAAAAAAAAAAAAAAAAAAAAAAAAAAGAAGTAAAATATAAATAAAAAAAATATCCTTGTGATAACAAATATCATGAAAGAGAACAAGGTATCAACGCCTTACTTTAGTGCCTCTTTAAGGGCATAGAGTTGCATGTGTAGAGAAGTCTGTTAAACTTCTTCCGTTGACTTTTTTTTTCTCATCTAAGAACTTTGTCATCTGGAGTTTTCTTTAAGGAAGATGGAAAAAAAAGCGGACGGAAAGATGCGGCAAAGAAAAGTTTTTCTCGAAGGAGATTGCGTTTCGCTTTGACTGTCGAAATATGCTTTTTTTTTTTTATCCTTTTTGGTTTATTTCTTTTAGTTATTACTTAGACTTCAACTTGCACTTTCATAAAGCACGCGAGATATCGATAAGTTATGGTTATTATTTTTTTGGCTTGAAGAAAATTATTGATACTTTACCAGAAGAAGTTTCGGAATATATTATGAAATCGACAATTTTCCGGATATTCTAAAAATGAGAAAATGAACATTTGAAAATGAATTCGGCTGAAAATCAAGCATTTTTAAACAATTCTTAATCTCTTATTGCAAATATAAAAATAAAATTTACTTATCTCTATAAATTGTCATTTAAAAATTATCATTTAGCAAATTAAAAAATGATCATTCGGCAAATTTAAAGATAATTATTTGGTAAATAGTATCAAAAAATAATATTCTTAATCATTATTATCTGATATTATAATAATTAAAAATGTTGATTTATTTAAAAAATTTTCTCTGCAGTAAAATAGGTTTTTTTAATTCAATGAACTAAGAGTTAAATGTTTAATTAAATTGTTGTTTACTTGTTAATTAAATGAATCAGTTAATTATAAATTAAATATTATATAAAATTTCCACTTACAAAAAAGTATAACCAATTGAGTTATTAAACATGCGGTTGAAACAATTGAACTGCGATTATTTATTTGGAATATTGAGCGAATAGTTATGAAATTACCAATATACCCAATTATTAACTTAAAAAAAATTTTTGCTTAAAAAATGGTTTTAATTTAATTAAAAAATAATTGATAAAAATTATGTCTCGTGATTACGCAGCATATAGAAAAACAATGAATTTCATGAAAATAGTTTTATATGTATTTTTATGTTATAGGAAGTATATATGGATTTATCTGATATATATTTTATGGTTTTTTTAGCTGTAAGTAAACAACAGACACACAAAAAAAAACACACAAATATTTTTGTTTACAAATAGAAAAGTAACTTATATATATTTTTTGTTGTTCGTTGGCGTGCCCTCTAATGTTTTACATGTGCAGCCCACGATGACAGTTGTCATAAGGGAGAATTTTCTTAAAGACGTCTGACCCGCATTTGCTCAATATGTACGAGGAGAAAAAAAAAGGAAAAATGCAACCTGACAATAGAAGCGCAGAGCTTCTTTTTCTTCTTCTTCTTCAAGGGCGCAACAGCCTTATAGGCCAAAACCGTCTGCTTATTGGCAGATTTCGAAAGATTAGATGTTTTCTTTTTACGGGACTGTGTTGTCAGGCCTATGCCCAAAGCTCTATAGTCATATTAGATCCTCGACCTACGGTTTAAAGTGGATTCCGAACTCTTAACCATTTCCGAACCAATGGCACCACCGGTACTCGAACCCGAAATCTGTGGCACCAAGCGTTAGAAAGTGTAGAGCTTACACTGTTTAAATTGTAATAAAGTCTTCTTGTTTCTAAAAACAGTCTGCAACAACAGCTGCCAGCAGATTTGAATCTGATCCTTCACTCACGCTAGCCGCGCACTAGAACATAGTTTATGTTTTATAGCTTGCCTTAGTATTTATTAAGTGTTAGTTATTTATAGATCATTTCGATTCAGGATTTAAAATATGAAGCAAATAGTGAAGAAACATCGAATTTCTCCTATAAGGTAATCTAACAATCGATGTGAGAGACTCTTACAAACACTGTCACAATTTCTATTAATCTCTATGTTTCTGAAAATAGTTATGATAACCGAAGATTCCAGCGGATTTGAATCTGATCCTTCGTATATCCTAGCTGCGTTCCAGAACATAATTTACATTTTATAGTTTACCTTTGTATTTATTAAGCTGTAATTAGTTTTAGATGATTTTGATTGAAGATTTAAAATATGAAGGAAATAGTGAAGAAACTTGAGATTTCTCCCATAAGGTCTAATCTAACAATCGATGGGAGACTTTTATAAACACTGGCACGATCCCCATCAATCTTTGCGTTTCTGAAAGTAGTGGTTGTGAGTGAAGCCGCCAGTGGATTCGAACCTAATCCTCTTTCTCGTTACGATGGGTGTATGCTGTCGATACAACAATAAATCAAAGCTTATTGTTAATGGAGGTAGAATATCGAATAAAAGCAAAATCGTAAAGGATAAAATGGTGAGAAAAATGGTCTGGATTTCTCCCTTTTGTTGTTGATATTTTGAATTAGCTGCAATTTTACGCGGACATTTAATTTTAAAAATACCTTTTTTCCCCAATCATGGACAACTTCAACCAATTTGTTGGCACCGCCAATTTGCTTGAACGAAAGAAGAGTACCTATTATATAGTTAAAATGAATATATTACGTTGGCTAAAATGAATAGATTATGTAGGCTAAGAAATATATGGCTAAATGTACTAATATGCTGCCTTTGCCAAAAATTTCAAATGAACCGGCAGTTTTATAAGGTGCCTGTCCCAAAACACAGACATTCACTAATTTTATGAGTCTCCTTATATATACCGAATATCAGCTATCAGATTTGAGTGACAGGTTGTTCTTATTAGAACAAGACACTGATTGCATGCAATATAACTACCCACAACACTGCTTATCTGCTGTCACATTTGAGTGATATGTTATCATGCACTGATTATAGCATTCTTTTCCCCTTGGAAAGAAAATGCTATATCTCTTCTTGGGGGAAAAATGCTACAATGCTGTAACATTGTTCTAAATTTTGTTGTAAATATTGCTTACCTCCTATCTGAAATTTAAAATTTTGATGAATATCATCATGGTGCATAAAGTATTTTTGTATTACTTATTATTTGTAAGCAAATAACATATATCTCTTTTCCATTATAGATTTTACATTCTAATTTTTTTAATGAAGTCATTTCAAAGATTTGAGCTGCCATATTAGAAGTCACTTATAAGAAGAAGAAGAAGAAGAAGAAAAAAGAGAGCTACGTTGTTATCTGTAGAGACAAATGGATCGACACACATTTAAAGTAAGGTCGTTTGAAATAAGGATGTTCTTCACGTTTTAATTTACAGAATGATTTAACTAGACATTCTTATATTCTTTATTCCGATTGTCATTGAGGCTATTAGGCCATTTTATGAGTGCTTAATAGGGACATCATCTTCATATAATTTTGTCATACATTAGAGTAATGTCCCCTCTTTAACTCGACTGTGCCGTTAATCACCTTGATGTTCGAAGATCTTTAATTTCGGAGCAAATATTGGAAGTTTTTCTCTCTTATTGTTATCTTGCATGACATGAGAAATTTTGGATTGTATGGATTGCATCGTCATTGATCAAAAAATTTCAATCGCGAAGTCAATTACCTCCTGAAAGATAAAATGGTTTTTTAAAAAATGTTAATTTAGATTCAATAAAAAATTTTGTTGTAAATTTATGTTTGACCATGAGATAGAAATACTTTTAACATATCGATTTACCTACAGGCAGCTCATCAACTGTTTGGACAAAATGACAGAGGTGATACTCAAGCAATCTTTATCGAATCATCAAGACGAACAATATTGACTGTGAGACGAATAAGACAAACAATATTGACTACGAGACGAGTAAGACAAACAATATTAATTATGAGACCAATAAGACAAACAATGTTAATTATGAGACCAATAAGACAAGCAATATTAACAATGAGACCAATAAAACAAGCAATATTAGTTATGAGACGATTAAGATAAACAATATTAGCTATGAGACGAATAAGACAAACAGTATTAGCTATGAGACGAATAAGACGAACTGTATTCACCATGGAACTACCAAGACAAACATTTTTCATCATGGAATCATTAGTATAAACCATTTTAACTGGTTCGTCATCAAGACAATTATATACTATTCGATTTTGATTTTTAGGTCTTCGAATTAATTTATCGGCTTCAATATAGGAGCATATTATACTAAATCGATGACGCATTCCATTTTTGAGGCCATTTTTTTTGGGGGGTGGGAGGAATTTGCTATAAAATCTTTTAAGGGTTGTTTCTAATGGCTGATATCCTCTCATGTGATAAAATGTCAGCCAACTGGGAACTGTGGTTATTATTATTTATAATAATTGTTCATTCATGCCGCAACAATTGACCATAAAAGTGCAAGGCCTTCCGCGTTTATATCTCTAGAGAAACTGTTCCAATATTTTGTTTTAGAAGTTAAATCTTGTATTTTCTCAGCAGCCTCAAACTAACGAAAATTAGGCTTTCATGTTCTTCTGTTAGTAACTGATTTGTCTAAATGCGCAGCTGTCCTTCATAAAAATAGCAAAATAGCATGCAAAGCTCTACTGAGGCTACTGAACTACATTAAAAACATCTCATTTTTAACATATGCTACAGGAGGTTCGAATCATACCTTTTAAACTGTTGATAATGAGAATCATTGTCTTGCATTAATATTGAATCCACAAAATGCAAAATAATACAGCCTTACCAATGAAATATATAATATTGCGAAAAAGTGGATAATTCATAAAAATTTTGTTGGTATAAGGATGAGTTCATATAACACCCGGTAGCTGTTATGAAGCTACATATACATTTTTTGCGACTGTTAGAATATATAAGAAGTTTTAAACATTTTTTTATGTGAAAATTATAAGGTACCAAAATGCCAATACAGTCTGAATGTTAAAAAAAGAACGCTTTATTGAACAAAACCTTTATTCACCGTATTCTCGCCTTGTTTTTCGAATGTAGTGTTAAGAAATAATATATATATATATATTTCTTCTTTATTGGCGCAACACCCCATGGTGGGCCAAGATAGTCTGCCTACTGGAAGATATCGAGATGGGGAGATGTTTACTTTTGAAAGGGGGTTGTTGTCACACCTACGCCCATCACTCTACAATCATATTATACCGGGACCTACGGCTTAAAGTGGAATCTGAATCACTACAAACATCCATGGCACCACCGGAACTCGAACCCGAAACCTATATATGTTTATATATATTGCGTATATGGCACACCATTGCATATATTGTATTTGTATCTAAAAATTAGTTGTTTTTTTTAGGAGAAGACCCACGAAAATCACACCAAATTGAGGTGAGAATTGAGTAAGAAAGTTGGAAAAATGATTGACTATTGTAACATAAAACCTATATTTTTTAACTTTCTTTTTCACCTGAAGTTCTTTATATTTCCTTCCATACAAGCACGACTCGTGGCAATTGCTTTTCGGTGAATTGAACGAATCGTGCTTGTTTGTAATTCATACTTACAGAATTCATTAATAATTAATAGAATTGCCATCTATCTGCTGAGAACACTTTGCGTTGAATGAATTATTGATTCATAACCAACTATTTATGAAGAATTTATCGCAAGTATTCGTTTATTAACAACACTTTCATTTGAATAAATTCGAGAGCTTAATATATAAGATTCGAATTATTATCCTCTTGAATTAATTTTTTTTCCATTATAAATTCTAATTAAAATCTTCTTAACAGATAACAGACGACAATTTGGAGAATATTATAATTTTCCAAATCTTATGTTACGTAATTTAATAATCTATGCTAAAGATGATGCTGTGTTAAATAAATGAACATTAAATTATTAATTTTTTTTATAGCTACCTCGAAACAACATTTGAATTTTTAATTATTTATTCAGTTACATAAGTAAAGATAAATGGTTTTTGAACATGTTTAATAACAATTGAAAAAAAAGTAAATTTAATCGGAAAAAATATATAAAGTAAAAGTTGTTCATAAAATGTGCAATATCAAATCACGTATATAACATCTATCGAAAATCGCTTTAGTTTTATATTTTCTGTGTTTTTATGACATAATTATTTAAAATCAATGGATGTGATATATTAATGGCTTGTTGTTTGAGAATAAAATTTATTATATTTCTGTTGTTGTTTATTGTCACTTATTCAATTTCGTAGACATTTAGACTAAGTCCAAGAACCCGTTTAATCTCATGGAATGAGGGAAAAGCCGGGGAGGGGGAGCAGCTTCTGTTGTGATGGAGCACCCATAGGTAGAAGTCTGACTTGGCTCTGTGACGCTAAAGATGGTGGTAAGTGCCTTCAGGGACAACTACCAGGCATTTGCGTATCGTATTGGAGAAACCCCTGAAAACTCCCACCAGGTAGTTCGATTCGCAAGAACATCACAAACGTCATCGAATCTTTTCATTTTTTGAAATAGTGTCTATAATAGTGAAAAGCAGCCAGCCTTTGGGACCTCTACCCTAAGGCACACCAGCGGAGTGCGTTGGCACTGAGCCACAAGTCTGACTAATTAAATTATTACTTTTGGAGATGACTATTTTGGGAGAATTACCCCGCATTTGGGTATTGTATGGGAGAAAACACGGAAAACTCCCACCAGGTAGTCCGTCTAATGAGACAAGATACTGAACATCATAATCGCCATCGTGTCTCCTCGTTTTTTTAAACAGTGTCTACAATAAAGCCGCCAGCGGATTGAACCTCTGCCCTAATACTCATCAGCGGCGCGCGTTGCCACTGAACTACGAGTCTGGCATTATATTTCTAATTATTGATATAGTTGTATTTCAAATTATTTATGATGTAATTCAATTAAATACAATACAATGACTTTGTAGGTGTTGTTTTAGATACAAAGAAATCCTTAGTTCTTAAACAAAACATTTGACAAAGACAAAAATGAGATGAGGGAATAAACGAGATAAAGAAACAGAGAAAAAAACGGAGAAGGGAAAGTTAACGAAAACTCAGGGAGCAGAAAGAAAGAACAGAAATCGTATGCGCTTTTCTTTTCTGTTCCTTATTTCTTATTCTCCGGTGGCGATAAGCGCGAGGGAAAAAAAAGGGGAAGCATGGTTAGCAATGCGTTCCGCTGGTTGCTTTTTGTCTCGGATCGGCAGCAATCTTTCTTTTTTCCCTTTCGTTATTCCCTCCCTCTTTTTTTCCCTACCCAATTCTCTTTTACTGTCTCAGTCCAGAGACGAAGGAAGGAACTTTTGGATGCAGTTTTACAGTCTGATTCCCTATTGGTTTACTGCGTTGACGCCTCATCAGATGTTATTTTTTTCCCTCTAAATCGTTGTCATCTAGGGATTTTCTCAAAAGATGAAACACGCTATTTGCATCAGGTTGCTTTGTTAAGTTTTTAAGTGTTCATTAAAGACGTGTAGGTGGCTGAAAAAAATGTATTCGAATCAATAATTAGATTATCGTTTTGTTAAATCTTTTCTTTTGTTTATTACATTGTCTTGTAATTTGCATTTTTTTTTCAATTCACCTATTTTAAAAATTTAAAAGGTGTAGGCATTCAATTTGTATCTTGGGGCCTGAATGGCCGAGTGTCTAGCGTTCTGGAGCTCGGTGTCACAGGTTTCGGGTTCGAGTACCGGCGGTGCCATGGATGTCCAATCGATCCATCGTAATCCATTTTAAATCGTAGGTTACGATTTAAACATCTTACATCTCCTATGACCGTAAGAGCGTCACGGAGCAGAAGTCAGACTTCTACCTACGGGTGCTCCATCAGAACAGAAGCTGCCCCCCCTTCCCTGAATCCCTGAGTAGACTACTCACGGGATGCCCGTCCCGCACTGCTGCACAGAGGATATGTCATAACAATAACAATTAGTATCTTTCGGAAATTTGTACGTTCATTTTATCTAATTTCGATTTCTCGTCTTATCAGGGCGATTTTGTAACACATTAAACGTTAATCAGGATGACTTCAAATAATGAATCTCAAGCCTTTTTAGAATTTCTTGAGTGTAAGTTGCTTTAATTTTTTTGTTGGCTCGCGGATTCTTATTTTTAAAGTCTTTTTAAGGAAAATCAGATTATTAATGATTTATTTTATCAATTATCAGAATCATTACAATTATCAGAAATCAATTAATTTTTAAATATGCATTTTAAAATTTAATACAAAGTATCTATCATTTTGAATGAAAATTATATAAATATAATGCATTTTTATTTTAAATTATAAATAATAAATAGTATTATTATTTATTATCTATAATTTAGAACAAAAATAAATGGGATTATCCAAAAAGGAACCCCAAGTCTTCCCACTTACAATAATAACTTAATAATTTCATGATGACGGGCGTTAAATCTAGCTGCAATAATTATCTTAATGCCATGATAACAGACAGGAGGATCTGGTTGTGGAAGATTAGATGTGACCTTAGTAAGAATATCTGCAATCTCATTACTCGCAATACCATAGTGACTTGGTATCCACTGCTTTGGTCCGCCTTGTATCAAGGAATCGATCAAAAGTTGGCATTCAGATAAGACAAACAATATTAACTATGAGACGAATAAGATGAACAATATTAGCTATGAGACGAATAAGACAAACAATATTATCTAAGAAACGAATAAGACAAACAATACTAATCATTGATATAATACAATGATAATACAATGAGATGAATAAGACAAACAATATTGACTATGAAACGAATAAGACAAACAATACTAATCATTGATACAATACAATGAGATGAATAAGACAAACAATATTGACTATGAAACGAATAAGACAAACAATACTAATCATTGATACAATACAATGAGATGAATAAGACAAACAATATTGACTATGATACGAATAAGACAAATAATATTAATTATGAGACGAATAAGACAAACAATATTCACCATGAAACTACTAAGACCAACATTATTCACCATGAACCCTCAATACGACCAATGTTAACTATTTTGTCATCAAAAAAATCATCTAGAAAAGAAATATTGTCATCAAGAAAAGTTGAATTTGATTTTTAAGTTTTCGAATTAATTTGTCTGTATAAGTATAGGAGAATATTATACTAAATCGATGACGCATTCCATTCTATTTTTTTTTGGGGGGGGAATCTGTTATAAATTCTTTATAGTTATTATATATTCTTTATGGTTATCTCATTACCCGAGACTCCACAATGATAGTATCCACCATAGTGTTTTTGGAGAATGATTTACTTTGGCAATGATATTTTAAACAGAAGTTTGTGTCACAAAGTAACACATGAATTAAAATACTAAATGAAGAATTTTCTGAATATGTTTTTATAAAATTTATTATAATGATGTTAAGTGAATTTATTGAATTAATGTGGTGTAAAACGTCGTATTTTAAGATAAAAATAGCAAACAAGAGAAATGAAAAAGTTCACTGTCGAAAATAGTATCCATAATTTTATGAATAATAATACTTTGATGTTTATCTACACAAATAAATGATAAACAAAAACAAGATCTACAAAAAAAAAAAAAAAAAAAAGAGGTATAAAGTAAAGTGGGCCATGATTATACAACATTTAATCATCAAAATCTTAAAACTGTTGTAAACTTTTATTTACATTTATAAACTGCTTGTCTTTTTATTTTATAAACTGTTGCTAAACATTAAATCCTTTTTTTTTGCATTTACTGTGTTGAATTATTTCACTATTTTAATATCCTCAAATCTGCAATGTTTTGGTCTTACCTGAAAAAAAAAGTTTTTTTGAGAAATAAAGCGTTCAGCTAACATTGCCGCCGGTAAATTGACTAAAAAGAAATTCTTATTTAAAAAAAAAAAGAGAAGAAAAAAAAGAAATACACTTTAAAAGAAAAATACAATAGAAAAAATTGCATTTATCTAAACTGGTGAGATAAAATTATTTTCTATTTTTCCTCGAAGACAGTGTATTCGAATTCAGAGTAACACACACAGATAATTTTTACATAAGTGTTTGGGAAAAAAATGACTTTCACCGTCTTAAATCTGCTCCAAAAATGCAAACAACTTTATGTAATAATGAATTTATCATTATTATTTTTGTATGTAGCATAATAGCTACTGGTCAGGAATATTTATATAAAATTAAATTCATGCATTCTTATAAAAGCAACTGATGGTGAATATCTATATAAAAATAGATGCATGTATTTTTATTCAGGAATATAAAAATATTGGATTTGTTTAATCACTTGCACTTAGTTGCTACACAAATCGAACTAAATATTAAAAGATTTGTTAAATTATTGTTATATCATGCAAGATTGTTTTCTTTTTTATTATATTGCATCGTTTATCTTTATCTGTCTATATAAAATTTTATATATATGTTCAGTATAAATTAAAAATTATAACACCTCAAAAAAACTGCTATATTGCCAATTTTTTTGAGGTGTTATAGTTTTTAATTGGTAATTTTTAATTCATTTCAGGCATGGCGCGAAAAAGTAAAGTAATTGTTTCCTTTGTAGTTTTTACATAAAATGGTCATAAGTGAAGACCGTCTATAGTTTTTACATTAGAAGTATATAAAATGAAATGTTTTGTTTTCTTCTTAAGTGAAGTCGGTTGGCTCTATACTAATGCTGTTAAATTAACGTTTAAGCTTCTTGAGGCTAAATCGCTAAATAGGGACCTTTGAGATTTGGCGACTTTGGTCAAGTGGGCGAAAATTGCCAAATGTGGTAACCAAGGTATAGGCTAATGTTTGATTGGCCAATATTAACTACGTGGTTTTGATTGGGCAAGATTAATTACGTGGTTTAATTGAATTACTGAAATTTTCTAAAAGAATTAGAAACCGTTAATTTTAATAACGGTTCATTTCACTCGTTACCAATTCGGGCTGCTGCTATTGGTTTCTTACATCGTGTACTGACAAAGTCTTTCGATTAGCGATGTCTGACATAGAAAAATTTTATTTCGAGTAAGATTCCAGGAATTTCTTAAAATTGAATGAAGGGTGCTACAGAAGGGATTTGGAATGTCATGGTAAGTTGGAAATCGTTTAATGGTGTATATTTGAAGGTTTCATTGCTAAGAATGTCGTGTATACTACTTGTGGAAATGTTATGATTCTATTATGAAAGAGAAATCTGATGGATATATGTGGAGATGCAGAGCAAAATTTAATGGTTTACCACAAAATGGAAGAGATCCATTCGTGAAAATTAGTGGTTCTCTCAATCAAAAGTGAGTTTGTACGATATCATGAGAATTACGTATGACTAGATCTGTAGGCATTTAACTGCAGATATTGCTGATGAGATTGAATGTGAGCTGAATACACTGACTGATGGAAGAGTTTTTATAGTGAAACCTACACAAATGCCATTGTGAAACAGAACATCCTTCTGGGTAGTATACAATAGCAATTTAGTCCTATTTAGGCATCCCGGAGTACTACTTACACATTGATACTGAAATATACTTACTTTAAATATATAGGATACTTTACTTACTTCTAAATATTTTCCCTAAAATTTCCTCAATTCATTTTTTATAATAAACATCCTAATAATTTCCGATTTTTTTAAATTCAAATTATGCTTTTCGAAATCGAGCCATCGTGGTAGGGTTGCAATTCTCTTCATTTAGAATCGCATCTGTCATTTGGCACACTTTGGCAAAACATTTCTAACACCAAATCCCAACGGCCCCTATTCTGCTATTTTACCGTTTTCAAGTTACCAGGTATTCGAATATTTGCCTTTACAATAAAAACTAGAATTAATATATATAATTTTTCACAAAAAAAACCCAACTTATTTAATTTTTATACATAAAGCCATTTAGAAAATCCAATTCTAGTTATATATAGATATGGTTTTACAATACGTGAAGAAATATAACTTATTTTCTGGAAAACTGTCTTGAAAGCATTAAAGAATTTATTATTTTTTGGGGCTCAAATCTTGTTGGGGGACAGAAAAAGAGCACTTCACATTAGAGAATGGGCTTTGCTAAAAATAAAAAAGAACATTTCATTTTTGTTCTTTTAAAAATATTGAGCTGTTAGATCTTTTGGATTGATTCTCATGTTCCGCCTTCCAATAAAAAAAAAAATCTTGACCGGTGAAAGCCGCAGAGGAAAAAAAAGAACGATGACAGATGGTGGCAGTGAAGACGTTCCCTTGTTTCAAGTAACAGACTTTCTCTGGAACTTTCTAAAAAGAATAACAGAGCAAAGTGAGTTGTTGTGTCAAAGTCAAAGTGGATCATCTTCGTGTGGTTCTCTTCGTGTGCATTCAAAAAAGGAACGTGATTTTTTTTTTTTCTTTTTCTTTTCCTTTCTGTCTTCGAAGAGAATTTGTAAATCTCTGTTTTTTTCTCGAAAATAAGAAAAGGTATTTGGAACATTTACCATTTGGTAACTTAATACTTATTCAGATCTAAAATTCTAATATATTGCACTTCAGAAAAAACACGTAAAGTAAGATAATTTGATAAAAGAAAGGGATATTTTTGAAAGGTTCATGTGATATTTGATAATTAGATTTGAAGCTTAAAAATATTAAAATAATTTGTCTAACTGTTTCTGAATAAAGCAATGACTACTGTCTGAACTTAAAAAGACCAAATCACAAAATAGAGGCAGTTTGAATTTGGTGACTTTTTTTGGCCTCCAAGGGGCGAAAATTGCCAAATGTGGTAATCAAGGGTTCAAAACAGGAACTTTATTTTTTTATATTTATTCTTTTACTTTCTGTCTCCGAAGAGAAATTTTAAATCTCTGTTTTTTTATCGCAAATATTGCACCTCAGAAAAAAACATGTCAAGTAAGATAATTTAAAAAAAAAGAAAGAGATACTTTTGAAATGTTCTAGTAATAACTGATAATTTGATCTAAAGCTTAAAATAATTTGTCTAACTGTTTTTACATAAAGTAATGATTACAGTCTGTACTTAAAAAAAAAAAAAATCACAAAATAGAGGCAGTCGGAATTTGGCGACCTTTTTTTTTGCTTCCAAGTGGGCAAAAATCGCTAAATGTGGTAATCAAAGTATCTGCTAACTCCTAATAAGGCAACATTAATTACGTGATTTTATTGGCCCGGATTAATTACGTGGTTTATTCCATTTTCTGGAAAGTTCTAGAAGAATTATAAACCGTTAATATTAATAACGATTTATTTCACTCATTACCAATTCATGCAGCTGCTGTTGTTTTCGTTCCTTGTGTGCTGACTAAGTCTTTCGACCAGCGATGTCTGATATTGAAGAATTTTATTTCGCGAACATGATTTCAGGTAATTCTTAAAATTGAATGAATTGTGCTACAGCTTAGATTTGAAATGGCAAGATAAATTGAAAACTATTGAATGGTGTATATTTAAAGGTTTGATTGCTAAGAATGCTGAGTGTCATATTGTGGAAATGATATGGTTATGTTATAAAAGACAAATCTCATGAATAGACAAATCTCATGAATCTCATGTGCAGATGCAGAGCGAAATTTAATGGTGTAGCAGAAAATGTGAAGAGATCCATTCATCAAACTTGGTGTTTTCCGCAATCAAAAGTAAGTTTGCGCGATATTTTGAGAATTATGTATAAGTGGACCCGTAGGCACTTAAATAGGGATATTGCTGATGAGAATGAATGTGAGCTGAATACACGACTGAATGGAAGAGATTTTGTAGGGAAATCGTCATAGAAGTCATTATGAAAGAGAAGATTATTTCTAGGTGGTATACATTCCAAAGTGACTTACGCAGTTTAGTCATTTTTCAGTACACCGAGGTAAGTATGTTTTTCCTAAAATGTTCTTAAATTTTCCGGAATTTATTTTAATTTTTTACAATAAAATTACTACAAATGTCAGCTTTTTTTAAAATTCAAATTATGCTTCTGGAAATCGAGCCATCGCGGTAAGGTTGAGATTCTCTTCACTTTGAATCGCATCTGTCACTTGGTGAAAAACATTTCTGACGCCATATTTCAACGGCACCTATTCTGCCATTTTACCGCTTTCATTTTCCAATTATTCGAATATTTCTATTTACAACAAAAACTAGAATTATTATAAATTATTTTCTTAAAAATATCATTTTATTTAATTTTAATACCCCAAACTATTCAGAAAATTTAAATTCAGTTATATATATACACATATATATATATCGTTTTGCACTACGTGAAGAAATAGGATCTATTTTCTGAAAAACTGTCTTAAAAGCATTAAAGAGCATTTAAGAATTTATTATTTTTTAGAACTCAAATTTTTTTTGGGGAAAAAAAAACCCACTTTGCATTAGAAAATGTGCTTTGCTAAAAATAAAAAAAGAACATTTCATTATTTCTTTTTCGTAAAAATATTGAGCTGCTAGATCTTTTGGATTGATTCTCATGTTCCGCCTTCCAATAAAAAAACAATACCGGTGAAAGCAGGCGGAAAAAGAAAAGAACGATGACAGATGGTGGAAGTGAAGACGTTCCCTCGTTTCAAGGAACAAACTTTCTGAAGAACTTTTTAGAAAGAATAACAGAGCAAAGTGAGATGTTCCGGATCATCTTCGTGTGCATTCTAAAAAGGAAAGCTATTTTTTTTTTATTCTTTTCCTTTCTGTCTCCCAGAAGAGAAATTTTAAATCTCTGTTTTTTCTCGAAAATAAGAAAAGGCATTTGGAACATTTATCATTTGATAAGTCAATGCATATCCAGATGTAAAAATCTTACATATTGCACTTTAGAAAAAAACATGTAAAGTAAGGAAGTCTAAAAAAAGATAAATTTTTTAAAAGTTCATGTGATATCTGATAATTAGATTTGAAGCTTAAAAATAATAAAATAATTTGTCTAACTGTTTCTGCATAAAGAAATGATTAATTACTGTGTGAATTTAAACCCCTTTTCTAGAAATACAATTTTTGTGGATTCTACTGAAGAAGATGGTCTTTAATCAGGTATTAATTAAGAAATATTTTAAATAAACTATCTGTTGTGTATTTTTGATTTATCCTCAGTGTCTTGCAGCATGGGATGGACATCCCATGAGCAATTTCATGAGTGAGGGTGAAGGGGCAGCTTCTGTTCGGATGGAGCACCCGTAGGTCTGACTTAGCTCCGAATCGCTTAAGAAGGAGGGCAGTACTTGACTGCATACAGCAGGAAAAAGGACTTTTAGAGGTAACTACAACACGTTTAAGTATCGCATGACAGAAAATCCGGAAAAACTCCCAACAGCTAGTCTGACTCACGAGGCAAGATGGTGAACATCCCAAACGCCACCGAATCTGCTCGTTGTTTGAAACAGTGCTCACAACAAAGCAGCCAGCGGATTGAACCTCAGCCCTAATGCACACCAGTGGCCCAAGTTGCCACTAAGCCACGAGTCGGACAGCTACAAGAGGGAGATGGATCTACTTTTAAAATAGGGATTATTGATTTCATTTTCAGATATTAGAATATTTGCATTTACAACAAAATCTAGAATTATTATAATTTATTTTACAGTTAAAATCATCTTATTTAATTTTAATACTCAAAACAATTTAGAAAATTCAATTTTAGTAACATATATAATTTTTACAAGGGGCTTGAATGGTCGATTGTCTGGCGCTAGGTACCACGTGTTCGAGTCCCGGCGGTGCCATGGCTGTTTGTAGTGGTTCAGAATCCACTTTAAACCATAGGTCCCGTGCTAACATAATCGTAGAGGGTTGCGGGGGTATTGTCATTCCGCGTCCGTAACTTATCTTCAAGTTACACGTACCTCCTGGTAGCGCCAAATGAGTAACGTCTGTGCAGCGCTTGCCTCAAGGCATCAAAGAGTGTGTGTTTACCAGCTGCATTACAAAAAATATGGCTTTACAATACTTGAAGAAATACGATTTAACTTCTGAAAAACAGTCGTAGAAGCATTTAAGAAGGAGGAGGGGAGGAGGTCCACTTCACATTAGAAAAATGTGCTTTGCTAAAATAAGAAAAATCTTTCATTTTCTTTTTTCGTAAAAACATTGAGCTGTTAGATCTTTTGGATTGATTCTCGTGTTCCGTCTTCCAATAAAAAAAATTCTCACCTGTGAAAGTAGGAGAGGGAAAAGAAAAGAACGGTGACAGATGGCGGAAGTGAAGACGTTCCCTCGTTTCAAGGAACAAACTTTCTAGAACTTTCTGGAAAGAATAACAGAGCAAAGGGAAATGTTCTGGATCATCTTCGTGTGCATTCAGAAAAGGAACGTAATTTTTTATTTTTATTCTTTTCCTTTCTGTCTTCGAACAGAAATTTTAAATCTCTGTTTTTTCTTGAAAATAAGAAAAGGCATTTGGAACATTTATCATTTCGCAAATCTATGCTTATCCCGATTTAAAAATCTTACATATTGCCCTTCACAAAAAAAAAAAAAAAAAAAAAAAAAAAAAAAATGTAAAGTAAGATAATTTAAAAAAAAAAGAGAAAGAGATACTTTTGAAAAGTTCATGTAATATTCACAGTTAGATTTGAAGCGTAAAAATAATAAAATAATTTGTCTAACTGTTTTTACGTAAAGTAATGATTACTGTCTAAACTTAAAAAATACACCAAAATACCATGTTTATGGATTATATTGAAGAAGGTTGCTGTCTTTAATCAGGTTTTAATTGAGAAATATTTTAAATAAACTATTTGTTGGGCAGTTGTGACTTATCCTCAATGTCTCGCAGTGCGGGACGGACATCCCATGAGTAGTCTACTCCTGGATGGGGGAAAGGGGATATAGCTTCTGTTCAGATGGAGTACTCATAGGTAGAAGTCTGACTTGGCTCCGAGTCGTTTAAAAAGGAAGACAATACGAGACAGCCTACATGAGGAAGGAGGAGTTTTAGAGGTATGCAACGCATTTGAGTATCGTATGGGAGAAAATCCTGAAAACTCCCACCAGCTAGTCTGAATGACGAGGCAAGATGCTGAATATCCCAAACTCCACCGAGTCAGTTCGTTTTTTTGAAAGGGTCCTCAACAAAGCATCCAGTGCCTTCAACCACCGCCCAAGGGCTCACCATCGGCCCACATTGCCACTGAACCCTGACGGGAAACTACTAGAGAGAGATGGATTTACTTTTAAAATAAGTAAGGATTATTGGTTTCCTTTCCAGGTATTCGAATATTTGCATTTACAACAAAATCTAGAATTACTATAAATTATTTCACAGAAAAAAAATCATCTTATTTAATTACTCAAAACCCTTTAGAAAATCTAATTTTAGTTACATATATATATATATATATATATAAACATGGTTATGCAATACGTGAAAAAATATGATTGATTTTCTGAAAAACTGTCTTTAAAGTATTAAAGAGCATTTAAGAATTTATTATTTTTAGGGCTCAAATCTTGTTGGGAACAAAAAAGAACACTTCACATTAGAAAACGTGCTTTTCTAAAAGTAAAAAAAGAACATTTCATTTTTTTTTCGTAAATATATTGAGCTGTTAGATCTTTTGGATTGATTCTCTTGTTCCGCCTTCTAATAAAAAAACTTTCCCGGTGAAAGCAGGAGGAAAAAGAAAAGAACGATGACAGATGGTGGAAGTGAAGACGTTCCCTTGTTTCAAGTAACAAACTTTCTCTGGAACTTTTTGGAAAGAATAACAGAGCAAAGCGAGATGTTCTGGATCATCTTCGTGTGCATTCAGAAAAGGAACGTTACAAATTTTTTTTTATTCTTTTCATTTTTGTCTTCCAGAAGAGAATTTTTAAATCTCTGTTTTTTTTTCGAAAATAAAAAAGTCATTTGGAACATTTATCATTTGGTAAGTCAATGCTTATCCAGATTTAAAAATCTTACATATTGCACTTCAGAAAAAACATGTACAATAAGAAAGTTAAAAAAAAAGAAAGAGATACTTTTGAAAAGTTCAAGTGATATCTGATAATTAGATTTGAAACTTAAAAATAATAAAATAATTTGTCTAACTGTTTTTGCATAAAGCAATGACTACTGTTCGAACCTAAAAAGATCAAAACACAAAATAGAGGCAGTTGGAACTTGGCGAACTTTTTTTTACCTTCAAGTGGGCGAAAATCGCCAAATGTGGTAATCGCCAAAAGCAATATTAATTACGTGATTTTGATTGGCAAGATTAATTACGTGGTTTAATTCAATTATTGGAATGTTATAGAAGAATTAAAAACTGTTAATTTTAATAACGATTTATTTTAGTCATTACCAATTCATGCGGCTACTGTTGTTTTCTTTCCTACAAAGTCTTACAAAGTCTTTCGACTAGTCCAGTTCGATGTCTTGTTTTGAAGAATTTTATGAACAGGATTTCAGGCAATTCTTAAAATTCAATGAGGGGGGTTACAGCAGAGAATGGGAATATCAAGATAAGTTGAAAATTTTTAAATGGTGTATGTGTGAAGAATTGATTGCAAAGAATGTGGAGTGACCTATTTGTGGAAATGTTACGATTCTAACTGCTGTGAGAGATAAAACTGGTGGACATATGTGGAGATGCACAGCGAATTTTAAGGGTGTAGCAGAAAATGTGAAGAGATTCATTTGTCAAAATTCATGGTTCTCTCAATCAAAAATGAGTTTTGAACGATATTACGAGAATTACGTATGACTACATCCATAGGCATTCGACTGTGGATATAACTGATGACACTGAATGTGAGCTAAATACCGTAACATTGAAAAAGTTCTGGTAAAGCAATCTGCATGAATACATTATTCTGAATAATCGAAAGTGATCTATGTAGTTTAATCATAGTCCAACATACCGAGGAAAGTACTTTTTCCCTAAAATTTCCTCAGTTTGTCAGGAATTTATGTTTATTAAACATCCTAAATGTCATTTTTTTTTAAAATTCAAATTATACTTATCAAAATCGATCCATTGTGATAAGGTTGCAATTCTCTTCCCTTGCTTGTAATTTGGCGCACTTTAGCGAAAAACATTGATGACGCCAAATCCCAACGGCCCCTATTCTGCGATTTTACCACTTTCAGGTTTATAGGTATTTGAATATTTGCATTTATAACAAAAATTAGAACAACTATGAATTATTTTCCATAAGAAAATAATTTTATTTAATTATAACACCCAAAACCACTTAGAAAATCAATTTTAGTTACATATATGGTTTTACAATACGTCAAGAAATATGACTTATTTTCTGAAAAACTGTCTCAAAAGCATTAAAGTGCAATTAAGAATTTATTATTTTTTAGAACTCAAATCTTGTCGGGGGAAAAAAAGAACACTTTACACTTTTGGGTTGATTCTCTTGTTCCGCCTTCCAATAAAAAAACTTTCCCGGTGAAAGCAGGAGGTGAAAAGAAAAGACGATGACAGATGGCGGAAGTGAAGACATATTCCCTTGTTTCAAGGAACAAACTTTCTCTGGAACTTTTTGGGAAGAATAACAGAGAAAATTGAGATGTTCTGGATCATCTTCGTGTGCATTCCAAAAAGGAACGTTATTTTTTATTTTTATTCTTTTCCTTTCTGTCTTCGAAGAGAAATTTGAAATCTCTGTTTTGTATCGAAAATAAAAAAAGGCATTTGCAACATTTATCATTTTTTTTTTGTTAAATTTCTTATATTAAAGATTTTATGAAATAAATTTTCAATAAAATGTTTTAAAAATACAGCACTGAATCTTAATCTAAATGATCTGAATCTTAAATGATTAGCCTAGCTTCTTTAACCGTTGTTAAATTTTTGTTTATTACTTATGTTTAAAAACAAATAATAAATATTATAAAAACACAGCAAAAAAAAAGCAATTTTTAAAAATAGCAAATCATCACCTGTATTTGTGATTGCACTGTGGACTCTCGTTACATTTATGTATTCCAGAAACACTCCACCGATGGCAGATGAGTGGTGGGCATTGCCGTACATCAGGACATTCAGAGGAAAATGCCACGCATTTTTAACTGAAACCACGTTACTATGGCAATCAAATGGTAGGAATCAAATTACTGAATGCCACTATTTTCCAAGCCCTTAGGGGGGAAAATCCGAAAAACTCCTACTGAAAAGCCTGACTGTGGCAACGAAACTCTTTGCATACGTTTTGTTTTTAATGGTTAGACCGACAACACCTACGGTTTAAAGTGAATTCCGAATTACTACAAACATCTTTGGCACAGCCGGGGCACGAACACGAAACCTGTGACATCGAAAGCTAGCCACTCGGCCATAAGGCCCCACAAAGCATAAATAGCCTCATTAAAAAAATCTCACAAAAAAAAAAAAAAAAAAAAAAAAAAAAAAGATTTAAACGGGGTGTGTCAATAATCAAAATAACCAAAATAAATAAATAAATAAGTAGATAAATAAACCAAATGATCCCTTTGTGGTCTCCTAGTGATCCATGAACCCCAGTTTGGGAACCTAAATAATTAATTCCAGTTTCAACCGCTTATGTATTCAAACAAATACACATTTAATGGCATGCGTTTATATTCTGGTGCAAAATTTGCTACAAGCTATTTGCTCGCTAATCTCCGCTATCTGTATAATAAATGGACATGCTGGCATTTTAAACTTGCTATTCACAAGTGGGAGCACGTATTTATATTGCACGAAGCTTTCATAAGCCTTTCACACTTTTCCATTCATTTTAAACATGTTTAGTGGGACTATTCAAAAGCGGCTAATAGAGTCGTTTGAACCCTAAACCACCCAAATAGTTTTCAAGAACAGATTTGCGAAAAGAACACGGGAGGTAAAAGAAGTCCCATAGAAAAAATTTATATTCTGCTTTTGATTTGATTTGACTTGGTGCTTTAAGATTTTATGCTATCATACGCTGCTTTATCTCAATTTATTCAATCGCTCTTAACAGAAAAGTTAAAATTTTTTTTTATTCTAATGCAGCTGGCAAAGACTTAGATGGATGCCTTAAGACAGGCTCTGCACCGACGCTATTCACTTAGCACTACCCAAAAGGTGCGTGTAGCTTGAAGATAAAGTACGGACGCGGTAATAATACCTCCGTAACGTCTATGATCATGTTAAACCGGGACCTAAGGTTTAAAGTGGATTCCGAACCACTACAAACATCTATGGCACCACTGGGACTCGAACCCGAAACCGGTGGTACCGAGCGCCATAGTGTTGGGCACTCGGCCATTCAGGCCCAAGTTTTGAAAATAAGATAATACATTATACATTTATACCAGCTATTTTTTATTCCAATGCACTCAATATGAAATACAAAGAGAAAAACTAAAACAGGCTTTTGGATAAAAAGTCCTATCCTATTCTTGGTTATTTGATACGAGCGACGAACCTTATTATAAAACTCATTGATATAATTTTCTACGAAACATTACGTAGTTTTTTGTGTTTGTGTGTGTGTACTAACCTTTTTGTATTATTCAGTGACAGAATTTCTGCACGAGACCACATTTCTGTGCTTCTTCATTATCAGTGGGAATCAGTTGAAGTCCAATGATTATCTGAAGATCTGTTTTTATTTGGATTATTTTTTCTTATTTCTTTTTTTTTCTGATTTCTTCTCAAGAGTAATTGGATAAATTGAGATAAAACAGCTAACCTGAGCATAAATCTCAAAGTCAAGTCAAGTCAATTATACCAGCTATTCAGTGCAAAAGTGAACTGGTTTAAAGGCAAAAATGGGTGAATTGATCTATTGTTAGGGGTGCAATTTATGGTTTTATTAAACGATGCAGCACCTTTCAGGAAGTTTTCAATTAAAATTGAGTTAATTTAAGAATCATTTAAGACTTATTGCTACTAACAGAATAGAGAAATTATTTATTACAGATATATATAATATAGGAGAAAAATAATTTTATAGATATTACCGTACAACGTTTTTAAATGATGTAAGTCTTGCAAGTGGAAAGGTTTTATTAATTTCATAACAAAAAATTAATAGTTAAAAAAAACTAAAAAACACGCTTTTAGAGTTAATCAAACTAGAAAGTAAAAAATTAATTAATAGTTTAAAAAAACTAAAAAAACGCGCTTTTAGAGTTAATTAAACTAAAAAATAAAAATAAATAAATTAATAGTTTAAAAAAAATAAAAAACACGCTTTTAGAGTTAATCAAATTAAAAAGTAAAAAATAATTGTTAACATAAGAATAAAATGACTGACGAGAAAATGAATGTCACTGTTCTAAAAGCGTGGCGTGCTCGATATCAATCGTTATAATTTTTCACTAGTTTCATTCCGAAATGCAGAGTTAGTTTTAAAATGTCATACAAAGCACCCCACGCTTTTAGAACAGTGATATTCATTTTCTCGTCAGTCATTTTATTCTTATGTTAACAATTATTTTTTACTTTTTAATTTGATTAACTCTAAAAGCGTGTTTTTTAGTTTTTTTAAACTATTAATTTATTTATTTTTATTTTTTAGTTTAATTAACTCTAAAAGCGCGTTTTTTTAGTTTTTTTAAACTATTAATTAATTTTTTACTTTTTAGTTTGATTAACTCTAAAAGCGTGTTTTTTTAATTTTTTTAAACTATTCATTTATTTTTTACTTTTTAGTTTGTTTAACTCTAAAGGCGTGATTTTTTAATTTTTTTAAACTATTAAATAATTTTTTACTTTTTAGTTTGATTAACTCTAAAAGCATATTTTTTTAATGTTTTTAAACTATAATATTTAAATGAGGTGTAATTGTAATTGTGAGTAAAACAAAGGCTAAATGCGAATATGTCGAGCCAGCCAGGATTCGAACAGGGAATCTTCTGATCCGTAGTCAGGCGCGTCATCCATTGTCCCACGTAGGTTTGAATGTCTTTACTGAATACTTTCATTCTACATGGGTTAAATTGCTCTTCATAAATTAAAATAAAATCTCTAATCCTGGCGATCTTAATCATGATGAGATAATAAACTTATCAAAACTATTTTAGTGTCGTTGGTCCTTCATAAGTCTACAACGTTTAAATTAAATCTGATCGTTTAAAGTAGGGAAAAATCGAGCCCAAAGAATCAGTTACAAACAAACAAACAAACATTCAGGTGAAACTAATATAATAGCGTATTAAAAAAGAATCAACAGTTTTCTTTCTGAAAGATGTCTGTAAATGTTTCTTTGCAGCTTAAATAGTGTATATGAGGAGAAACAGATCTCCAGGGAAAAAAGTCAGTTACATACATACATACATACAAAGATACAAACATACAGGTGAAGCTAATAAAAGCGTATTAATAAACTCATAACAAAAAAAATTCAGAACAAAAGGTTAAATTTATAACAAAAAGTTAAAGTTAAAATAAAAAGCTATTAAATCCATTAAGCGCTATCCTTCTTTAATTAAGATACTATATGCATTAACGATGTCTTATTGATAACAAAGCAAATATAAGCGGCCTATTTATTTCTGCACATTATTGAATAAGGTTTTATCTCCAATGGCAAGTTTACAGGACAACAGATATCATAAAAAAATAAATACAAAAAACAAGATAGAAACAGATGACATCAGTTAATCCATCCACTTGAGTCTGGCCAACCAATAACGCTTCCATAAAGAAACAGGAGACAGTCAGAACAGGAGGCAAGATGAGACATATCCATACTTTCCTGGTTATCACACAGGAGACAGGAAGGGTCAGGAGCCAGTTTAATTCTGTGAAGGTGCTTGCAGTTACAATCATGACCGGAGAAAGGTCGTATTTGTAAATCATTTTGACATATCAGATGTTGCCCGGAATGCACCACGAGGAGATAGATCTACATTGCACTCCTTATTGAATAAAGGGTTTTTTAATTTCTTTATTTCTTAAAAAATGTTTAAAATTGTCTGCTTTTCACAAAAGATATTGAAGTGGTGAACGTCTTTTGATTATATATAGTTGGAAAATTGATATACTACAAGTAATATAAATTTTTTTTTTAAAGTCAATTCCTACTTTTTTTTTTCACTCTATTGCAGAAAATCCTTTATAAATAATTTTTATTCATTTTTTTTAAGTTTATCTGGCGCCATCTAGTGGTAGATATATGCAACTTAAATCTAAAAAAAACTAAAATTAATTAGTTAAATTTAATTACTGAATTAATATTTGAAAAAACTGTATTAACATCCAGTGCCATCCACTACAAGTTAAATAAAAATGTATTTGAACTTGAGTGGATGAATAAAAAGTATTTTGTTAACGATTGAAAATTTGAACAAGATATATATAGGGAGCTAATAGAAGGAATTGAAAAAACAAGCTTTTTTCATATTTCCGAAAAATTATTATTACTATTATTATTTTGTAATCTCAGTTAATTCAAATGTTTATTTTTTTTTGCTGGTAACTGAATCTTTAGTAGTTGGCATCTCTAATCCAGAAGAACACAATGCCAATCCATGTAGAAAAAACAGTTGATCTGGAATATTTTTTATCTGCAATCCTCCTTTATTCAAACACAGAGCATGGTGCATGTAACTAGGTGTCATCAAGAAAATCTATTCATTTGTAAATGATGGGACCTCGAAGAGTCATTTGTATTCCTAACCCATTTCGGTGAATCATTTCCAGTGGGTGGAGAAACCGCTTTTGTGTGGGGTCGTTGAGATGAGTTGGCGGTTAAACTTTGGCGAGGATGCGCCTGATTGCTCCTTTTATTGTTTAATTTATGAGTACAAGTGAGCCTTTGTTTAAACATTCTAGTTCCGATTAATTTGTATCGAGGATAGTAAGTGGCATTGGGATAGCATTAAATAGCATTTCTTTTTAATTCCTGGATGGAAAATGGCAAAATACTGCGAATTGGCTGTCGTAATAAGGTTGCCCAAATGAAATGCTTAAGGCTTTTTACAAACATAGTTAAAATATTTATTAACAACACTTATTTTTTGTTCTAACGCAGCTGGCAAACACTTAGACAGTTGTCTTTGATACCTTAAGGGAAGCGCCGCACCGACGTTACTCACTTAGCACTACCCAGGAGGTGCTTCCCTTTATATATAAGTGTATGACTTTAGATGTCTGTTGTGTATTAATCTTTGTAGTGTATTGCGATCGTACTTGTGCGATTGCAATTTAAGGGGTGTGTTTTTAAATGTGTGTTCTTGTGACTTGACCACACCCAGATCGAGCTGCACAAACAAAGAAATCACGACATCTACTACAATCTTCAGTCCAAACGTAGGGCCTCTCGAACTTGCATAGTGTAAACTTAAAAATATATCAGCAAAGATGCAAATATATTCAGAAAAAATTTCATAGAACTCTGTGCAGCATAATAATATTTATAACAGAATCCCCTCATTCGTGGAGTTTCGTGTCGATATGAGTGTCAATATGTCATTATAAATATATTTTAAGATAGGTGAAATTGTTTGCAATCATCATATAATCCATGTGTTGTGGTGGTATATTTTATGTGTGTCCTTTGGAAGGGTATATTTGATGGCCATTAACCATTACAGGATGCCAATACGATCTGTTGAAAAAAACGCACAGTTTCTAGAGGAAACAGCTCTTTTACCGCAGCTGCGGATGAAAGTGATATCTTTGTGATGCGTTTCAACTGGCGGGTCTTGTGAAACTTCAAAGCGCCAGATGGTCAAGAGAGAAAGTTTGGTAAGACAGTTAAGACTTATGAAGTTATCTGTGCTTTATTGATGGGGTGTCTCTTTCGAATGGAAACAGATTGCTTTGGCGGCGGATAGGTTGATGAGCACATGTTTTGGGAAAGATGTACAAAACGGACTTGCCCTGATTAAACGACGGTATTCACCCCCACCAATAAAAAGGCCTATATGCCCTGGGCGTATTATACTTATGTGGAAAATCCGGCGAATAAAGAAGGGAGGGAGCCTCACATAAACCTTTATTAAATGGCGCTTTATGTTATTGACATTTTAATAGAAACAGTAAATAGGGAAACGGCAATATGCACAGTTTTAACAGGGTACCTACCATGTGCAGCATTATAGTATTTAACACAGAATCCCCTCATTCGAGGAGTGTCGTGTCGATATGAGTGTCAATATGTATTTTTTGTATTAAGTAAAATTGTTTGTCGTTATCATATAATTCATGTGTTGTGGTGGTATATTTAATGTGTGTCCCTTGGAAAGGTGTATTTGATGGCCACTAACCATTACCGGGTGCGAATACTATCTGGTAAAAAAAACCTCACAGTTTCTTGAGAAAACAGCTCTTTTGCCGCAGCTGCGAATGAAAGTGATATCTTTGTGATGAGTTTCACTTGGCGGTATCTTGCGAAACTTCAAAGCGCCAGATGGTCAAGAGCGAAAGATTATTAAGACAGTTTTGTGAAGTTATCTGTGCTGGCGTATTTATTGATGGGGTGTCTCTTCTAACGGAAACAGATTGCTTTGATGGCGGATAGGTTGATAAGCACGTGTTTTGGGAAAAATGTACAAAAAGGACTTGCCGCCTCTTTGGTCTGATTAAGCGGTGGCATTCACCCCCATCAATAAAAAGGCCTATAGGCCCTGAGCGGATAATTTGGTTTGTGGTTTGACGGATTGGTGCTTTGGTTTGTCACTCTAATGTCATTTTATGCACATTTTAGGCTAATTAGACCACTTAACATGGATAATGTGGATTCCGAACCACTAGCAAAACATCCATGCCACCGACTATATGTGGGAAATTCGGCGGATAATGAGTGAAGGGAGCCTCACATAAACCTTTAGTAAATGATACTTTGTCTTATTGACATTTTAATAGAAACAGTAAATAGGGAAGCGGAAATAATCATAGTTTTAATTAACTACATTCAAAACCGTGGAACATAGAAATAGTCCAAAAATATAGAACAAAACACCTTTATTTCTCCAGAAAGCCGCCATATTATACACTCAAGAGCCAAAACATTATGACCACCTGTCAATAACGAGTTGGCCCACCTTTGGCGCGCAACACAGCTTCAACCCGCCTTGGCATGGATTAATACCACCACTTAATACCAGTTAAATTCCACTTCCACCTGATCACTTGCCTTCCACGTCATCCAGGCGAGTTCATTGCAAAATGTAGGGGTGGTCATAATGCTTTGGCTCTTGAGTGTATTTGTTTTTGTACAATACAAATATAACGTTTGAAACTAGTAATATAACTATTTAGTTTCTCAAGTAAATTGCCTTATATGAATCATTTCTAGAAACATTACAATTTCTAAATCAGGGGTGGCCAATCCGCGGTCCTCTTCGACCATTATTCTGGCCTGTGAAATTTATCACACTTTTGCAAAATATATTTATTTATAATGCCCAAGTAATGAAAACCAATGTATTAAAAAAATATATTATGTGTGCATCCATATATTCAAAAAAGAACTGTCGAAATTAGGAGAAAAAATTAACTTTGGTTTTAAAATAATATTCTTGCGAATATAGGACAGATATTGCTTTATTTACTAGTTTGCAGTTATAAGTTCGCAGGATAATTGAATTATATTCTGCGAACTCATGATGCGCGTGCATCGATTTGCAAAAGCTATGTGAAAGAGTGGAGAAACAAATATCGCACTAGTAAAATAAATATATTTTAATGATTTCATTTTTTTTTACTTCGTTTATATTTCATTTTTAGTGTTATATATTTCTTTACAATGTGCGTTTATTATTATTATGATTATATTGTCTACTAGCAGACACGGCCACGCGTTGCTGTGGCTTTCTTGTATTTCGTTCAATTATTAGATACTATAATTGGTTTTGTTAAGTAAGTGATTGGTAAAGAATGATGAAAAGTTCAAATTAAGCTTCAACGAATAGAAAATGTTTAATTTTTATTAATTTAATGAATGAGGTAGATAATGTTTACACTGTTTTATAATTATTTTACCAAATTTAATTTTTTATAATCATTACTTTAATTTATCTAAGAACTAAGCGATGAACACTATTTCTTGTTAATCTGTCTTTCGTCAAAATAAATAAATTCGTTAAATAATTTAATAAGTTGGTTATGATTTTTTAAAAGATTTTCCAGTAATTTTACAATAGCTCTTTGTACTGCTTGTTCGATGAAATTATACTGAAATCGAGTTGTCACACGTTCTTCAGAAGAGCCCATACAATAAATTTGAAGAAATTTTGGCTCGTCGTTAGGTATTGGCATCAACGACCCGATCTTATGGTACACCTGACCGTGTATTTTGAATGTACATTCAAAATTACGTCCATCGGATGATAAACCGCAAATTTTAGTTGCGCTAAATGACGCCAATGGCGCCAAAGGACGAAATATGAAAATCGTCGATTTTGCATTTAAATAAAAAAAATCTGAATAAAAACTATCCTATCTCTCAGGTTGGAACAAAACACACATTTAAAAAAAAAAAAGTTAAAATCGGATTGTTAGTTTCGGAGTTCATGCTGAACAAATATCGTGATACGGGAATTATATATAATAGATGTTTACATGTAAGAATAATAGTAAACATAATAATAATAATTCATTATGTTTCACTCCAAAAAATGTCTATAGTGGGTCTAAATTTAATATGGAGATATATAAATTTATATGCAGCCCTCGGAATTGTGATGTATTTCCAAAGTGGCCTGCAAGATCATTTGGGGTGGCCTCCCCTGTTCTAAATAATAAGAACATTAAATAAATTCTTCCTAAAATAAAATATCTACGCATCATAAATGAAAAGCAAAAATTTTTAATTAAAGAATAGCATTTGTGGAATTTTATTCTACGTGAACACAGTTGTATTAAAAATTGACAAAATAGCAAAAAAAAAACAAAAAAACAAGCATATTAAATTTAGTTTGTTAAACCAATATAGAACACAATGAATACTTAAATAAAAAGAAAATAGAAACGTAAAAAAAAGCTAACTTATTTCAAAATATTTATAAAGAATACAAAATATATTCATTAAGAATAGAGACATAAAAACTGAAGAATATTTCTACAAGCAAATAAAAAACAATTCATGATGTTGTTCGACTTTTTTACAATTATCCAACGGGTATTGAAAAAATTGGCAACAGAAACAATACAAAAATGATTTCGATGAAATAAAATATATAAATATCAATACCAAAAAGAATGCAAAACGTAAGCAATTAAACTCATATTTGTGAAAATTGCAACACCATGAAGGAATCGTCATAATTGAATGAAATTTAATGCACAGTTGAGTGGTTTGTGGTACAAATAAATGATTAAATGTTCAAAGTAAACAAACAATAACAAGAGATCGGAATCAGTATTTTGTGTAGCCACCACGCGCCGTAATAAGTGCTGCTACACGACGTGGCATGGAGTCAAACAAATTTTGAATGTGTGCCTGAGGAAGAGCATTCCATATTGTTTGTATGCGCACCCAAAGTTCGTCTGCAGAAGCAACAGGACGAGGATCACGAGCGAGACGTCGACCAACGAAATCCCACACATGTTCAATCGACGACATATCCGGGGAATACGCAGGCCAAGGAAGAAGCTGTACCTGCCGCGTTGCAAAGAAGGATTGAACAGTCCTAGCAATATGAGGGCGGGCATTGTCCTGTTGAAATACAGCGCCTGGCAAGCTTTGAAGGAAGGGAACAGCTTGGGGCTGCAGAACTTCACTGATGTACCGGTTGCTGTTCAGACTGCCCACAATTCTTAGCAATTGAGATCCTCCATGATATGCTATGGCATCCCAGACCATAACTCCGGGTGTTCGTCCACTGTTGAGTTCGATAATGCACTCCGGAAGGTGGCGTTCACCGGCATAGCGTCTGACACGAATGCGGCCATCATGGTACCACAAATTAAAGCGGGATTCGTCAGAAAACACGACATGCTGACAATCAGCACGCCAGTCTCTATGCTGAGCGGCTCATTGTATCCGCAGGCGGCGATGGTTTAGCGTGAGTGGGATCCTGTATGAAGGAGTCCTTGCGCGCTGTCCACGCTGCAGCAGACGTCTACCAATTGATGAAGCACACAATGAAACACCTGTAACTATTCACCACTGTGCTGCCAATTGTCTAGAGGAAGCTGTATGGTCCGTCAGCGCCATGCGCACCAGGTGTCTATCATCCTGAGCTGACGTCACATTTCGGGGTCCACTCCCGGATTTCCGAGTTGTCCGACACTCGTCCGTCCACTGCTTCCAAGGACGCATCACTGTGCTGCTGTTACGCTGCACACGAGCGGCTACTGCACGATAAGACAATCCAGCTTCACGAAGGCTGATGATTCTACCCCGTTCAAACTCTGTAAGTTGTTCAATTCTCGCTCTCTTTCGTCGAAGAGGCATAAGTAACGATTGAGCTAAGCAGATAACCACCGATAACCATACACTCCTCGCTACAGCCGTCTATTTATTCGGATCCATCCGCCATTCAGAGGGCGCTGCTCAGCATACGCATGCGCTACGGATTTGAAATTCTAATCATTTGCATATTATGCGCTGATTTGCATTTCCCGAAAATTTCAGCTCACTCGCGTAAGTCCTTCATGGTGTTGCAATTTTCACAAACATGAGTTTATTTTGAGTCTATATAATGAAACAGTTGGAACGGAGAAAAATTATTAAAATTAAGTTTTTACTGTTTTAAGTTAAAAAAATATCTGCTATCTACATCTAAACAGAACTAATAAAATTTCTACATCTGGTACTTTCATATGTTTATAAATAATTTATTCAGAAATAAAAGTCAAAAGTTAAAACGTCAATTACAAATTTAAAATAGGAGCACATAAATAGTCTCAAAACGTAGAACAAAACGCCTTTGTTTCTTAAAGAAGGTCGCGATATTATATTTGTTAATACGCTTTTATTAGTTTCACCTGTATGTTTGTATGTATGTTTGTATGTTTGTATGTTTGTATGTAACTCACTTTTTGGGCTCGATTTTGGGACTGATGGTGCCATCTACTGGCGAGTCAGTCAACTGATCCGCGATCGAATTGCGCTCTTCCTATTGGCCGAAAATTTCGGTGGCTAAAAAGAGGCGGATCTCAAAGGCATAGAAGTGCGATCATGTCGAATTGCGCTCTTCCTATTGGCCGAAAATCGCGGTGGGTAAAAAGTATTTAAACTTAGCGGATAACCGGCCAAGTGGAAAACAAAGTAAAAACAATTATAGTTTAAAAAAACTAAAAAAAAATATGCTTTTAGAGTTAATCAGACTAAAAAGTAAAAAATAAATTAATAGTTTAAAAAAAACTAAAAAATACGCTTTTAGAGTTAATCAATCTAAAAAGTAAAAAATAATTGTTAACATAAGAATAAAATGACTGACGAGAAAATGGATGTCACTGTTCTAAAAGCGTGGGGTGCTTTGTATGACATTTTTAAACTAACTCTGCATTTCGGGATGAAACTAGTGAAAAATTATAACGATTGATATCGAGCACCCCACGCTTTTAGAGCAGTGACATCCATTTTCTCGTCAGTCATTTTATTCTTATGTTAACAATTATTTTTTACTTTTTAGATTGATTAACTCTAAAAGCGTATTTTTTAGTTTTTTTTTAAACTATTAATTTATTTTTGTTCAATACGTATGAAACTAGTAATATATTTTCATTTAGTTTTCCATGTAATTCACCTTATATGAATCATTTCTAGAAAACAACACAATTTCTAAATATTAAACCTATTAAATAAATTCTTCCTAAATAAAATATCCATGTACTATTAACGAAAAGACTATTCTATTATATACGCTTAAAATAATTGTTCACATTTTTCATTCATTTTAATATTTATATTTATGCATTTATTTCACAGAAGTCTTTTTGTTATTGTTTCTGTTACCAAAACATTTTAATTAAAAAAAAAGCTTTTCTGAAATTTTATTCTACTTGAACACAGCCATATTAAAAATTGACAAAAGGATCATATTAAATTTATTTTGTTAAAACAATATAGAAAACAATGTGAATACATAAATAAAAAGAAAGTAGAAATGTAAATAAAAAATAATTCATTTCCAAATATTTATAATGAACACAAAATATATTTATCAAGCATGCAGACATAAAAACTAAAATATATTTCTACAAGCAAGTAAAAAACAGTACGTGATGTTATTCTGTTTTTTGCAATGATCAAACGGGTATTGAAAAAATTGGCAACATAAACAATACAAAAATGATTTCGGTGACATAAAATATATAAATATAAATACAAAAATGAATGCAAAATGTAAATAATTATTTTAAGCCTATATAATAAAACAGTCGGAGCGGAGAAAAATTATTAAAAAGCTAAAATAAGGTTTTTACTATTTTAAATTCCAAGAATATCTAGAAACTAATAAAATTTCAACATCTTGTACTTTCATATATTTAAAAAACATTTATTAAGAAATAAGAGTTAAATGTTAAAACATTATTTAAAAATTTAAAATATGAATGCACAATATTTTGACAATCAATTTTAAATTGAATTAAATCGCATTTTAAAAATAATTACAATATTCAATTAATACAAAATATTAATACAAAATCGAATATAAATAAGAAGAATGAAGAATGAAAAAATTGTATAGAATTAATAACGAATAAAAATATATTAAAATACTCTAGAAACATAAAAATTCATCATTGTATTTTAAACAATTTTTCACAAGAAAAAACTTAGTCTCATTCAGTTATTATTATTTATTCATTTCAGTTTTTCAAATCCGCAAAAAAAAAAAAAAAATTGGCAACAGAAATATTCAACAGAAACAACAAAACAAAAAAATATATATATTAAAAAAAAAAAAAAAAAAAAAAAAACCTGAAATGTGCTATAAATTTTCAACTTATCATGTGTGAACATTCGAGAATGGATTAATAAACTCAGGAATATAAAATGTTTAATAATGCAAGAGATATATGAAGCAATTGATAGGAATACTACAAGAATGACCAAATTCAATAGCCACATGAATACATCAATGTTGAATAGATAAAGAGCTTCATGAAGAATGAATTGTTTAAGAATCTCTAAAAGAATATACAAAAGTAACATAAATGTAGTCGTAAATGAAGAATGAATTGTCTTAAATTCTATAAGAAACGTTATTACATTATATTCAAAAGAATATATCAAAATTTGAAAATTCTAGGCATAAATGAAGCATGAAGTATTCCAAACACAATAAGAAGCTCTATACAGCTCAAAAAGCCAAACTGAAAAATATAAACTTCATTCCGAAACTGATGCCAAAATGCCAAAACTGATAAATATAAAACTTCAAAAAGAAGGAATTGATCAACGCACTACGAGTACTATAAAACATAGCCGTTGGAAATACAAATGTTTAAAATCCCAACCCAAAACGTGAAAAGTGCTTCAAAACCATACTACAAGACACTTCAAGCAAAAGCCAAATTCTGCAGAAAATTCCCGAAGACAATATTCATGAATCATTTCAAGAGTTAAGGGGCCCAAAGTACCATTTTCCGCCAAAATTTGAAATGGAGTTTTATTTGCTTGGCCCTCATTTTCGGATAACATTACGGACGCATTAGATAAAATAAGTAATCAATTGAGAAACAAATAATATCTGAATGTTATGATTTTTAAATTTTAAGACCTACTGATAGGCAAAAAATTTCTTACTTTATATATAAAAATATATAGAATTACAAATTACTTACAAAATTAATGTTTCAAGATATCCTCCTATCTTAATAAAATATAACATACACCATCTAAAGAATAGGTGCTATCAATTATAAGATATTGAATGCAGTATCCATATAGGATAGACCATAGAGCAGGATAAACCAGATAAAAAGAACCATTTGTATGGAGCCTTATGGTGGGTTGGGAACATTATCTGCCCAATCACCGCAAATGGGCATTGCTTGCACTGGCCTGGAATAAAACGACCAATGAAATCAACCATAAAAAGGGATGGAATATCGAATCAAATAGCTTTCCGCCCCATTAATTCCAATCATGCAATCAGGACAACGATTTTATCTTCTGGAAATTCACGAGGAAACTATCTATGGTAATATGCAACAATAACTCCATGATATTATATGGGTATGTAAAGTAAAATTTAGTTTTGGAGAAATGGTTCAGAAGGAAAAATTCTGTAACACCCAGATGTGCAATAAATTCTTAAAATGCTCTCAAGGCAATGTTGCATTCTATGGCTTAGAAATATACACTACAACAAAAGCCCCAGCGGATTAGACCTCAGCCCTAATGCTCACCAGCGACGCACGTTGCCACTGAGCCACGAGTTGGGCTAAAACGAGTTTAATGTTACGCTACACTGTTTCAAAAAACCAGGAGACTTGATGGTGCTTGGGATGTTCAGCATCTTACCTCATTAGTCGGACTACCTGGTGGGAGTTTTCCGGGTTCCCGCTAAAAGTCTTCCAGGAAGGCACTACCCTTTTTCTTCAGCGACACGGAGCCAAGTCAGATTTCTACCTACGGATGCTTCATCACAACAGAACTTGTTTCCACCTTTCGCTCCTTTCATGAGACCACATGGAATCTTCGACTTGGTCTAGATGCTGCTGTCTCCCAAGTGGGATAAAAACAACAGAAATATGCACTACTATTGAAATCTTAAGCAGCAACTGCATTTTTTTTGCCATAATTTTACAACAAATCTTTTGGGAAACATAAAATTCAGAATATAAACTCATGTTTGTGAAAATTGCAACACCATGAAGGAATCATCATAATTGAATGAAATTCAATACACAGTTGAGTGGTAGTGGTACAAATAAATGATTAAATGTTCAAAGCAAACAAACAATAACAAGAAATCGGAATCAGTATTTTGTGTAGCCACCACGCGCTGCTACACGATGTGGAATGGAGTCAAACAAATTTTGAATGTCTGCCTGAGGAAGAGCATTCCATATTGTTTGTATGCGCACCCAAAGTTCGTCTGCAGTAGCAACAGGACGAGGATCACGAGCGAGACGCCAACCAACGAAATTCCACACATGTTCCATCGGCGACATATCCGGGGAATACGCAGGCCAATGAAGAAGCTGTACCTGCCGCGTTGCGAAGAAGGATTGAACAGTCCTAGCGATATGAGGCGGGCATTGTCCTGTTGAAATACAGTGCCTGGAAAGCTTTGAAGGAAAGGATCAGCTTGGGGCTGTAGAACTTCACTGATGTACCGGTTGCTGTTCAAATTGCCCACAATTCTTAGCAATTGAGATCGTCCATGATATGCTATGCCACCGCAGTGCTGCTGTTACGCTGCACACGAGCGGCTACTGCACGATAAGACAATCCAGCTTCACGTAGGCCGATGATTCTCCGCCGTTCAAACTCTGTAAGTTGTTCAAATCTCGCTCTCTTTCATCGAAGAGGCATAAGTAACGATTGAGCTAACTTTTACCACTAGCAGATAACCACCGATAACCATACACGCCTCACTACAGCCATCTATTTATTCGGATCCATCCGCCGTTCAGAGGGCGCTGCTCAGCATACGCTACGGATTTGAAATTTTAATCATTTGCATATCATGCGCTAATTTGCATTTTCTGAAAATTTCAGCTCACTCGCGTAAATCGTTCATGGTGTTGCAATTTTCACAAACATGAGTTTAGATATCATCTGTTTTACTTCATATACGGAACAAGCATACTAACGCTAAATATGAATAGAACTCATATAATATATATATTTTTTATTCTAATGCAGCTGGGAAACACTTAGACACTTGGTATTGAATGCCTTAAGGCAAGCGCTGCACAAACGTTACTCACTTTGCATTACTCAGGGGACGCGTGTAACTTGAAGATAAGCTACGGACTCGGAGTAACAATGCCCCCGCAACGCTCTACGACCCTATTAGACCGGGACCTATGATTTAAAGTGGATTCCGAGTCACTACGAACATCCATGGCACCGCCGAGACTCCAACCCGAAACCTGTGGTACCGAGTGCCAGAGCGCTAGCCACTCGGCCATTCAAGCACTAACTGATAAAATATAGAATCAAATAAAAGAGTTTCAGCGAAAGAGTTGTGTCGATACAAAGTCTTGCATTTAGAGAATAACTAACAAATATCCCTCAATAAAGGATACGAACTGCCTTTAACTGCAATGATTGCTTGGCACTGTCTCTAGACACTCAACACTAGATTATCCAACCATTGTTGAGGTGAGAATAGCCATTCCTCAATCAGCATCTGTTTCAATTGTTCTCCAGCGGATATAATCGTGCCAATAGGTACCTCTCTCATTCGATACAAGATCTTGGGGATTCAAATCAGGGGAGAACCCTGTTCAATCTATTTCCAATGATATTTGGATTTCGTAGAAGTTAATATTACCACGTCAACTCAATTACAACATCAGGAGTACAAACACCTTCGTGTTGGACACACTCCTGTTTGTTGGAACATCTTCTTCATATCTGACAATAAAATATGAAGCTATTTTCATGCAAATTAATACAGGTCAAAATACTATTTTAAATTAGGAAAAACAATTTAAATAATTGTTTTTTTTTGAGTATTGGCAACAATAATGGAACCATAGTAATTAATACAGAGCGATAAATTTTTAAAAATCATACCCAAAGTTTCAAAATGTCATAAAAATTTTTAACATTTTGATTTACAATTTGTCATAGTTCATTTTCATACCTGGAAAGAATGAATCGTTTTGAAGATGAAATTAGCTCAGATTAATATATTAATTAGTTCATTACGACGTTTGATATGTCTACTAAAACAAGATAAAAAAAATTTTTTGCAGTCAATTCCTACTTTTTTTCCACTATATTGCAGAAAGTCCTTTATAAATCATTTTCATTCATTTTTTTAAAGTTTATCTGGCGCCATCTATTGGTAAATATATGCAACTTAAATCTAAAAAAAAACTGAAATAAATTACTGAATTAATAAAATAAAATTACTGAATTAATATTTGAAAAAACTATTTTAACATCAAGTGTCCTGCACTACAAGTTTTAAAAAAATGTATTTGAACTTGAGTGGATGAATAAAAAGTATTTTATGAACGATTGAAAATAGAACATTGAAATAGAACAAGATATATATAGGGAAAGTGTGAGTTAATAGAAGGAATTGAATAAAATAACATTTATATAAGGTGAATTAGTTATTCCATTAATTATTATTTGGTGGACATTGAGGATTAGTAACAAAAACAACAACATTGTCATTATTTACGTCAATCATTATCATCATCAATAATGGCGTAACATCCCGATGTCGAGCCAAGGCCGTCTACCTACTGGTAGATTTGGAGGCGAGAGATGTACTTCTTTTTACGGGATAGTATTGTCAGCCCTACGCACAGCTATATTAGATAGGAACCTACTGTTTAAAGTGGATTCCGAACCACTACAAACATAGCACTGCCAGAACCATGGCACTGAAAGGACTCAAACCTGAAACCTGTAGCACCAAGTGTTAGAGTGCTAGTCACTCGGCTATCAGACCCCTATTTAGTTCAGCGACCCAGTGGCCAAGTGGTTAGAGCTCTGGCCTTTGGTATCCCAGGCTTCAGGTTCGAATCCTGGCGATGACAGGGATGTTTGTTAGTGGTTCGGAATCCACTTTAAACAGTAGTTCCCGGTCTGTTTAGCCCTTGTGTGCCCAAAAGGACCGTAGAGCGACAAACCAAATTAAACCTATTCAGGTCTATATTCTTTAAAAATATCTCAGATTTTCAATCGATGATACTTTTTTTAAAGGAAGGATAATTGTTTGATTAATTTTTATTTATCTTTACTTTAGCATGTTATAAATGTTTCAATATGAAAAAGAATACGAATCTGATCAAAAATAAAGTAATTTTGTCACTTTTTTTTCAATTCCTTCTATTAGCTCACACTCTCCCTATATATATATATCTTGTTCAAATTTTCAATCGTTCATAAAATACTTTTTATTCACCCACCTAAGTTAAAATACATTTTTTTGAACTTGTAGTGGATGACACTGGACGTTAATACAGTTTTTTCAAATATTAATTCAGTAATTAAATTTAATTAGTTATTTGTAGTTTTTTTTATATTTAAGTTGCATATATCTACCACTAGATGGCGCCAGATAAACTTAAAAAAATGAATGAAAATTATTTATAAATGACTTTCTGCAATATAGTGAAAAAAAAGTAGGAATTGACTGCAAATTTTTTTTTATATTACTTGTTTTAATTGAAAAAAAGTTTCTGATATATCTAGAACTTCCCCACATTGAGATCAAATTAAGAAATAAAAAAAAAAGGCACGAGTCTGCGAAATGGACGGACAAAGTAGTTAGGGTGCAGCCATGATGGTGTGTTGGAGTTATTTTGAGAGTTTATGATTCAATTTTTCAGCTGCCCCTACGAAAGGCGTTAAAGTTTGATGGATGAGCACATTTCACTTAATGGAGCACCTCATTCAGTAATCACGCTATTCCTGCTAAAAGATAGGAGCGCCCCATGTTGTTGCATACAAAATTGAAGTGAAGTTTTTATGGCCAAAGACGTAAAATAAATTCCATGGTAATGCACATCACATGATAATTATTACCCTTATTTACTTCTGGTTAATACCGCTACTTAAAAATATGGGAATAACATAATTAGATGGGGAGGAGAATAATATAATTAGATGCATCGTCTAGGAAAGGACATTACTCATAAAGACAATACATAAATATCGTTTAAGGATAATAGATAGGCTTAAAGAACAATAGAAGTAATAACAATAGACAATAGACCATAACAGACTTAATAACAAAAGACCATGATAATAGACAATAAACCCTAACAGACTTAAAAACGATAGATAATAAACACTAATAAACTTAAAGAACAATAGACAATAGAGAATAATAGACTTAAAGAACAATAGACAATAGACAATAATAGACTTAAAGAACAATAGACAATACTAGACTTAAACGACAATAGACTTATTAACAATAAACAGTAATTATAGAAGACAATAAGAAAACAATAGACTTAATAACAATCGAAAATAACCGACTTAAAGGACAGAAGACATTAACAATAGACAATAATAGAAAGACAATAGACTAATTAACAATAGACAATAATAGAAAGGTAATAGACTAATTAACAATAGACAATAATAGAAAGACAATAGACTAATTAACAATAGACAATAGATTTAATAACAATTGACAATAGACAATAATAGACTTAAAGGACAATAAACTTTTTAACAATAGACATAATAGACAATAGACAATAATAGACTTAAAGGACAATAGAAGTTGTTCACAATTGACAATAATAATTGGCAATAATATAGTTAAAGGACATTATTTATACAATTATGTATTATTGCGATTATTTAACTGAAAAAATATTTCTTTTGTGTAATTAAAACCCGAACGAATTAATGTTAATGCCTCATAAATTAAATTTGAACTTTTCCAATGGAGCTTTACCATAAAAGCCATGTCAATTGGGCTAGTCTTAGCGAAATAATTTCGTCTTTCTCAATACACTTCAGAAGTCAGGAAGAAAATCCCAGGCACCTAATTGATGAGGCTCTTAATTTGTCCAAACCGATGTTGCTCCTAATTAACACTCCCTCCGTCGCCCCTCTGGCAAAACAGAGAGATTTTTATCTCCCTCCCGGACAAATCGAGTGCTGCATTCTCGGCGAAATAATCACGCACCGGACAAGAACCAATCTAATTAAATCTCTGTGTCGGAAGACGGGGTTTGCAGGGAAAGAGGGGAATGCAGAAAATCAGGAAAGATCCCTAATCACATCACTAGAAAATCGTAGAAATGGCGAGATTCCTTCAAGTGGAAAAAAATGTCGCCAATATCTCGCTCATTCAAAAAATCTACAAGATTCAAAAGCTTATGATCCACGGAATATGATTACACGCTTAGTTTCTTACGTTCTCACAGAGGGTGTTCAGAGGGAATTCTGGGCAATTTCTCTCTTGTGTGAAATGAGCATTGACAAAATCAAAATAAGAAAGCAATTGTCCAATTTTTGAGGCTTTTAGGAAAAAAAAATGACGACTCTTTTTCGATTCAATTAATTAGCTAATATTATTTGGTAATTTTATAAACCATTGCGCAAATGATTTGCTTTCCCCTCATATGCTTTTGATTTGCAGGTCCTTCAAAAGAAAAACTGAAACAGACAATAATAGACTTAAAAGACATTAGAATTATTAACAATAGACAGTAGACAATAATTGACTTAAAGAACAATAAACTTATTAATGACAATAGGTAATAGTAGACTTAAAGGATAATATACTTATTAATAATAGTCATAATAGACAATAATAGACTTAAAGGACTATAGATTTATTAACAATAGACATAATAGACAATAGACAGTAGAAAATAACAGACTTAAAGGAAAATATTTATACAATTATTTATTATTGTGATTATTTTACTGAATAATTAATTCTTTTGTATAATTATAACCCGGACAAACTAATGTTAATGCCTCATAAATTGAATTCGAACTTTTCTCCATGGAGCTTTGCCGTAAAAGTCTGGACAATTGCGCTAGTTTTAGCGAAATAATTTCGTCTTCAGAAGTCAGGAAGAAAATCCCAGGCACCTAATTGATGAGGCTCTTCATTTGTCCAAACCGATGTTGCTCCTGATTAACACTCCCTCTGTCGCCCCTCTGGCAAAACGGAGAGGTTTTTATCTCCCTCCCGGACAAATCGAGTCCTGCATTCTCGGCGAAATAATCACGCACCAGACAAGAACCAATCTAATTAAATCTCTGTGTCGGAAGACGGGGTTTGTAGGGAAAGAGGGAATGCACAAAATTAGGAATGATCCCTAATCACATCACTCGGAAATCTTAGAAATGGCAAGGTTTTTTCGAATGGAAGAATTAAAAAAATTACCAACGGCTCGCTCAATCTCCATTTCCACAAGATTCAAAAGCTTATGATCCACGGAATTTGATTACACGCTTATTTTCTCACATTTTCCAAAATAGCGTTGGAAGGGAATTCTGGGCAATTTCTTTCTTGTGTGGAATGAGCATTATCAAAATCAAAACAAACAATCAATTATTGACGATTTTAGGAAAAAGAAAAGTCTCTTTTTCTATTCTGTCAATTAGCTAATGTTATTTGGCAGTGTTATAAGAAAGAATGTTATTTGGCAGTTATTGCTCTAATGATTTGCTTTCCCTTCATATTTTTTTATTTGCAGATCCTTTAAAAGGAAAACTGAAACAGATAATAATAGACTTAAATGACAATGGACTTATTGACAACAGACAATAATATACTTAAATGACAATAGACTTATTAATATAAGACAAAAGACAATAATAGTGTTAAAGGACAATAAAATTTTAACAATAGACAATAATAGACTTAAAGAACAATAGACAATAAATATAGACAATACTAATAGGCAATAGACTAATTAACAATAGAAATAATAAATAGACTTATTAACAATAGATAGACAGACAATAATAGACTTAGGACAATAGACTTATTAACAATACACAATAGACAGTAATAGACATAAAGGACAATAGACTTATTATCAATAGACATAATAGACAATAAACAATAATAGACTGAAAGGACAATATTTATACTCTTAGTTATTATTGCGATTATTTAAATGAAAAAATATTTCTTTTGTATAATTAAAACCCGAACGAATTAATGTAGTAGTGCCTCATAAATTAAATTTGAACGTTTCTCCATGGAGCTTTACCGTAAAATTCTTGATAATTGTGCTAGTTTTAGCGAAATAATTTCGTCTTTCTCAATACACTTCAGAAGTCAGTGAGGACGAAAACACCAGGCATCTAATTGATGAGGCTCTTAATTTGTCCAAACCGATGTTGCTCCTAATTAACACTCCCTCCGTCGCTCCTCTGGCAAAACAGAGAGATTTTTACCTCCCTCCCGGAAAAATAGAGTCCTGCATTCTCGGCGAAATAATTACGCACCAGACAAGAACCAATCTAATTAAATCTCTGTGTCGGAAGACAGGGTTTGTACTGAAAGAGGGGAATGCACAAAATTAGGAAAGATCCCTAATCACATCACTCGGAAATCTTAGAAATGGCAAGGTTTTTTCGAATGGAAGAATTAAAAAAATTACCAACGGCTCGCTCAATCTTCATTTCCACAAGATTCAAAAGCTTATGATCCACGGAATTTGATTACACGCTTATTTTCTTACGTTCTCACAGAGGGCGTTCAGAGGGAATTCTGGGTAATTTCTTTCTTGTTTTGACTTTTTTTTATGTGAAATAAGGTTTTTCAAAATCAAAACAAGATAGAAATTGCTCAATTTTTCAGGATTTTAAGAAAAACAACACATCCTTTTTCAATTCGGTTAATTAGATAATATTATGTGACAGTTCACTAAACCATTGCTCTAATTATTTGCTTTCTCTTCATGTGTTTTTATTTTGTAGGTTCTTTACAAGTAAAATTGAAGCATAGTACTTCTTTTAGAGCTTCACTCGTGGTCCAGTGACAATGTGCGCAACTAGCATACAAGAGTGCTGTGATTCGAACCCGCTGGTTTGTAGTCAATGCCTCTAAAAACGAAGAAACTCGATGGCGATTGGGACAATATGCCTCGAATAAATAGTCGGGCTACCTGGAGAGAATTTTCCGGGTTTTCTCATATACTAAACTCAAGTAGGGGACAGTTACCCCTAAGAGACTGTCCACCCCATTCACCCGTTGGTGGACCGTTCGTAGTATGCACGAAGCCCACAGATGTTCCACCCTCACCTTTCTAACTGGTAGGGGCGGCATAGACCTAGGAACGGGGTTGAGGGGTGGTGAAAATAAAGGAATGTTCTTCTGTTAGTAAAAATATGTCGGAATACCCATGTATTTATTAACACATATGTGATAGCACATTCTTGACATTAAGGATTTGCATAGTTCAATTTCTGTTATATAGATATTAAAAAACTGCGCAATAAAAAAAACTATATTAAACGATTAAAAAAATTATGGAATAAAATGTTTAAAAAATAGAATAAATATAGGACAAATCGATATAGAATAAAACGATGAACAAACTATAGAAAATGTAACTATAGAAACTATAAAAATTATAGTTACTGAAATTCCAAACGATTTTCCATTCTTGAAAAACCACACTTCTTTCCCTTCGAAATAAAATTGCTTTTGCCTCCACTGAATTATCTTTTAAAACAGTTTCTTAATTCCTTCTAAAAACTACTCCCAAAACCCTATATATAATCTTGTTCAAAGTTTCAATCGTTAATAAAATATTTTTATTCATCCAAAATTAACTTTAGTGGATGACAAAATTAAAAGACAAAAACAAATAAATTCAGTAATATTTAATTAGCATTAGAAATTATTCTTTTAAACGTTTAAATTGCATATAAAATAAACCAAAATGGGGCTAGATAAACTTAAAAAAAACGAATGAACATTATTTAAAAAGGAAAAATAGAATTCTTCGCTTTTCTGTTAAAAATTGACTTTAAATTTTTTTTTATTCGCCGTTTGATTGAAAACAGCATTAATTGAAATGCCTATAAATTAATTAGAATTTGAAAGAAATTTAAAAAAAAATAGGCATAATAAAGCTCACGAAAAATTTTTTGGGTCTTTTTTCTTTAGTAATGAAAAGCACGTGGCTTTTTTTTTATTTTAAAGTGGTCATGAACTCCAGAAATCCCACTCCCCAAAACAATATACATCATTTTAAGATAAATTAAGATGATATAAATATTAGTTTTATTAAATTAAAAATTAGAATTTTAATTTAACAAAATTTAAAGACAAAACGAAAGAAAATGAATATTAATGAAGAAAGGAGAAATTATATATTTAAACGATAAATTATTAAAATAAACAAAATACTTTCTTCATTTCCCGCGAAATCCGCAAGCAACGACAAGAAAATTTCAATTTAAATCTTGAAAAAGAATTCTTCGCTTTTCTGTTAAAAGTCGCCTTTTTAATTATTTATGAGAAAAGTGCTTTTTCTTCGCCGTTTGATTGAAAAAGCATTTTAGCGAAAAACCTGTAAAAGCCGTTTTTTGAAAGAAATACCAGAGGCGCTTTTTACAACGGCGATTTATCTTTTTTTTGGGTCTTTTCTTTAGTAATGATATTGGATTCTTCTTTTTTTAAATTTTAAAATTAATTATTGGGATTCAAAGTGGAATACTTTTAAAATTGCACCAGTTTTTAACATGTAGATATTTTAACGTTGAGATAACTTCATATACTAAAAAAATTTTAGTATCCACCAACAAACAGCCATGTCCGCGCCTGAAACAGCCTTCCATCAGACCTGAAGGTTGTAGTACAAATGGCCACAGTGTTGAGCCAATTGGTCATCAGGTCGCTCATGGTTTTTTAGTGAACACAATTGACATTAAACCTTATCAGGTTACTAGATGGCGCCATGTTCGATATATTTAACAATTAAAAAATAATATTTCATTTCAATTAAAAAAATATGACTGATTTTTTAAAGATTTTCTTGCTGCTCACCATATAAAAAAAAATCAAGAGGAAAAAAATTAAAATTCTTAAATTATGGTGGAACAGATGCAAAACCACCATCATCATCATCATAGGCTCAGCAGCCAAATGGTGGGCCAGCCCGTCTAACTACTGGCAGATATCGAGACAGGAGATGTTTTCTTTATACGGGGTAGGTTTGTCAGCCCACCTCTCTACAGTCATATTCGACTGAGGCCTATGGTTTAAAGTGGATTCTGAACCACTACAAACATCCATTGCACAACCGGGACTCGAATCCGAAACTGGTGGCACCCAACGCCAGAGAGCTAGATATATACAACCATTTTAAAAATAAATAAATTACTTGCTATATGATTTAAAAAATTTACTTAGAAACTAATCTGCGACTGTTTTTCTTTTGTCATCACTCATCACAATACTGCATATTGATTCAAAACACCCTAAAAATTATTGAACCAAGTTAAGCATACATCTGAATTTGCACTTTTCATTTAAATATTATTGATTTTAGTCCTTTGAGAAAATAGTCCCCAATGTCAACAGGAGTTTGGTTTTATGAGAAAGATTTCAATCAGCAAAATCGATCCTTTTGTGAACGCAATTAGCGAGAAGAGCTGAAAGAGCGAAAAGTGCAGTTCTTTGAAAAAAAGTGGGACAAAACGGCAGTTCTGCGAAAGTGAACGAATTCTAATTAGTTGGCAGAGATAAAAGGCAATGTTCGTGGGTGATACCTCCAAGCTGTCGCCCCTAATTACTCCCGGAACTAGTCATCTTTCCAGGGCATATCATTTAAATCTCATTTAAGGTTTACCTTCCCTATTAATTCTAATCAGCCATGCGCCCCATAAAATGCGCCACAAATATCAAAGATCGAAGATTAAAAGTTTGTTCAGATACTTTACGGGACGAGGAAATCTTGTCTCTAGCAACCATATTTGAGTATAATGTTGGAATTTGGTTTAATTCCTGGTAGATATTTCTTCACATTTTCCCAATGTGCGTTAATTGGGAAAAATATTGTTGGATGTTTCGGAATTTAGGTCACATTGGAATGAACTAGACACTTATTCATGTGGAATAATACCATGCAAAAAGGTTTTAAGAAATTTTTGGTGCTCTATAATTTTCAATTGAGAACATATTATGATAGTTCTGTTTTTATTCTTGTTTCCTGAATCATTCTTGTTGTTGTAGTAAAAATTTTTCTTGTATCCTATTTTTATTCTGAAAAAGATTTTCTTGCATCTTATTCTTGTTGTTCTAAAGAAAGTTTTTTTTATCTCATAATGTTATTCTGAAAAAAGATGAATCCTATTTTTGTTGCTCTGCAAAAAATATTCATTCATGTATAAGAACTTTTCAACCATAATGGAAAAAAAAGCCGAAGAGACTTAGTGCATTGGGTTTTCTAAACATAGGTGACCGAGTTCGAAACCCAACATGTGAAGCAGAATTGAATAAAATGAGGAAATACGATGATGAAAACATGTCTAAAATGTCTCACGTCGATCGAAAGTTTTCGAGTTCTTCTCCCACACGACTGCAAATGTGGTGCAGTTACCACTAAAAATCCTCCCGGAAGGCAAAACCCACCCTTATGCGCTGTTCGAAGTATGCAGTAGGCGTACCGATGTTAAAATAAGCTATTAATGCTATGCTGAACAAAAGAATAAAATAACATAATATGTAATTAATATACACAACAACGATAATAACATGTTATTAATAAACAATAACGAAAAAAATATGCGAACTAAGCATGCGAACCAAATTTCGTCATACTGTTCTTAAAATTAATGTCTACATAAAACAGTTAAACGTTAAGCATATATCACCAAACCTGCAAAATAAAGTCATACCCATTTCAAAGGTAAATAGATATTTAATCCTGCATCCAAAACTGCGCTTAAATAAAAAAATTTTAGTCCTTTTAAGGGATTTCAATCAATTTCTAATATCCCTGCAAATGGGGCCAAATCCTGCTTCATCCTATTTAAATGCCTCCTTTTCTTTAATTGTCACGATCCAAGAGAAAAAGACATCCGTTTAGATATGTATTTTAAATGGATATGTTTGGATAAGATCGTCCTAAAAGTTTCCATTTCGAAATCTAATAAATGCGAAATCTTTCTCCATTTGAATTTAATACAATACAATCATTAATCTATTAGAAACACTTATCTGTGTCTCTGCTCTAGTACAGGGATGCCTCAGATAGGCCGAATACTTAATATGTCCATTTAGGTAAAAAAATAAGTATCAGAAATGTTTTTATATTCAAATCTTTTTTATTTTCTATTTAATCGCTCTTTGGAAGTACAAATCTATTGTCTCTATTGTCAATCACATGTTTGCTCGCAGGCAGAATATCGATTTACGTATTGTCCGATCACCAACTACATGGAAAATTGTCAAACAGCCGACGGATTTAAACAGAGTGGCGTCATAGGGAAGGAAACGTCATTGAGTAGGTATTTTAATTGCAATAAAACAATATTCCTTTTTAATAATTAAAATTTTAGACGACAAGATACCAAAGAAAAACTACAAGAAAAAAAATTCCACACTAATTTTTATGCATTTTTTTTAAAGCTGATTTATCCGTGTGTGCAACACTGTTGTAAAAAATTTTTAAACAGAAATAATGCTTATAATGAACATATGTGGTCCTCGAGTTCCATTTACGTTTGCAACAGCAGCTAACCAGTGGGAATTTTAGAGATAACCGCCCCGCATTTACCCTTCGTACGAGAGAAAACATTAAACACCCACCAGCTAGTGTTTTTTCTATGCAATACTCAACTGAGACAACAAATGCTATCAACATTCCCACTGAGTCGTCTTGAGTCTGATAGCATTGACTTCAGGTTGCCGCTGGCGGATGCGAACCCAAGCCTTACGACATGCTACAGGCTTTGTCACTCGAAATATAATTTTATAGAAATGTCATGTTGACAAAACGAAAATTCTATGGAGAGCGAGCTAAACATTAAAAATGTGGGTGTACGTGTCTAATCCTCAGTATCAGGCGGTATGTGACGGACATCCCATGACTAATCTACTCAGGGATGGAGGGAAAAGGGGCAGCTTCTGTTGTGATGGAGCACCCGTAGGTAGAAGTCTGACTTGGCTCCGTCGCTGAAGAAGGAGAACAGTGTCTTCTAGGATGATTTTTAGGGGGAATTAAACTAGGTACATATAGTATGGAAGAAAACCAGGAAAACGCGCACCAGGTAGGCCGACTAACGAGGCAAGATGCTGATCATCACAAATGCCATCGAAACTACTCTTTTTTTGAAACATTGCCTGCAAAATAAGGATATGTTACACGATACATATCGTGTTGACAAAACGATTAAAAAATTCTATGGTGGGCTAACGAAGTGTTAAAACTTTTTTCTTTCATCAAAAATATTTTTTTTCTTCTAATGCGGCTGGCAAATAGACCGTGATCTTTCTCCATAAGGGTTGCACCGATTGCTTACCCCACTTTGCATTACCCAGGGGGCGCGTGTAACTTGATGGTAAGCCACGGACGCGGAGTAACTATGCCCCCGCAGCGCTCTACGATCCTATTAGGACCGGGACCTACAGCTTAAAATGAATTCCGAACCACTACAAACACCCATGGCAAAGCCGGAATTTGAACCCGATATACCTGTGGTACCGAACTCCAGAACGCCATTCGGCCATCAGGCCCTCTTTCATCAAAATTATTGTACTATTTTTATGTGTCGTAATATTTCTCGCAATTACTTCAGATTTTTTCTTTCTACTCGAAATAAGAAACATAATTCCAAAACTTCAAAATTATCTTTCCAGTTGACAGAAAAGTTTGTGAAAATAATTACAGAGCTGATTGCTTGAATTCATTTTTTTCTAATCGACAGCTATCAGGAGCTGAAGCAGTTATTTTTGGAATTTCTCAATAAGAAGAATTTTCAAAGCATCTCGATTTTTAATCTTCTCAGCACATCTATCTTTTTCGCTATCAAAAAGAAACTCGCGAAAGTGATGAGAAAAACAGCTTTATTTCCCTTCTTACAAATGGATAAAAAAATGTGTGAAATGAAAAAGTTTTTTCAATAAAATATGACGAAATATTAGAAATATTTTCAAACATCTCGTTTTTGTTTAAGACATTTAATGTAAAAGACATTTTTCATTTTAAGCACACACTTTTATTATGATTTAAATTCATAATAGAAGAAAAATAATTTGTTTTTAAATAACAATTCTAAAATTATGTTTCCAAAATTATTCTTTTCTAATTGTAATTGTCCCGTTTCTAATAATGATTTGTGTCTTTATTTCCAATGCTAAAATATACAAATTACTGTTTTCGAAAAAAAAAAAAAAAAAAAAAAAAAAAAACGCTGTTCTTCGATATCAAAGACCAAAAGAAATTATTTATACCCTGAGAATGACAAGTAATAGATAGCCTCTTGATATTATAAAACTTGCTATTTGCCCTCGCCTGTTGATAGAATCCAAGTCAAACACACATCCAGAGATGTATACTGTTAACATGGAGTAGATACGATAATCCTCCATTTAAAATCGGCAAAGCATAGGACTAAAGAAAATATTTGGCAGTATAGCTATAAGTGTATAGTGTATTTATAAGTGACCGTGTATTTATAAAGCAAAATCCAATCCTGTAACAAAATTCCGCCTCTGTCAACAATAATATGGTGACCAAGGGTGTGATTGGTTGAGCGATCACAATCTACAATTTGTATGCTCGTGGTATCTGAGTGGGTTGATCCATTGCCCGTTGAAGGGTTCCTTTAATTAACAGCATGGAGTAGAAATTGAGGAAAAGAAATTTATTAGTAGGAGAAGTAAGAGTGATTGAAGAGTAGAAATTGACTTACTATTTTTTTTAAGAAACGTGAGAGAAAACATCTACAGTTTGAAGTATTTGAGGAAATTTTAATATATGGAGAAAGTTTATTAAAAACAATGAACTGAGAGATTACAGATTAAAAGAGTACTGTCGTAGAAATGTTTCTGGGACACCATTTTTTAAAAGAGTACTCTTAAATTCTTTTCTTTGTTGTTGTTTAAAATATTCAAAAAAAAAAAGTTTTAATACTAATTTGAAAGTCTATTTAAATTTTGTGCCTTTAACAAGAATTTCTCAGGCAAGTCGTTCTCCTTTGACCAGAGTCTGAGTCAAGAAACTTTTCATCTTTTCAACCGTCAATGATATTTCTCCTAAAAGGGAAAAATTTAATTATAGAGGAAAAATTTCCAACCAAACATTTGTTATATTTGAATGTGTTTTTTTATATCGGTATTAGCCAAAAGAAAGAGCTTCTGGTTATCATTAAGAAGGGAACTCAAAATCAATTTTATGAAGCACACAGTTCTGAAAATCAAAAGTGAAATTAACTTAATTGGGGGTGGTTAATTTTCTTATTCTTTGTTTGCTAAGATCGTAAACAAGGATTATGAATTGAAAGGGTTTTGTGACAAAAGTTTTAATGAAGTTAGAGAAATTCTTACATTGTTAATTTTTTAAGAAGAAAACCTAATTTTTAATAGGTTTCAAAGGAATAGTGTTAATAAAAGAGTCCTCTAATGCTTTTAAATATTTAAAGAAGTAATCAGAACATGCAAAAGTTTTAGTTTTAGTTTTACTAGGTCCTCTAAAGCTGCTATAAGTTTTCTCTTAAGTGTTGCGAAAATGTCGATGATAGTCTGGATTTAAAAGTTATTTTTCTATTACAGAACATATCATTAAGCCTATTTGGTATGATATTTTTTAAAGTGATTCATGCCCATAATGTTTCATAGAAGTTTCATTTCTTTGTCATGTATGATGGGAATAGAGACCCAATTAAAACCATGCATACTAAAAAGATGAAATTCGACAATGTAAATTGGAGCAGTTTAGCCCTACTTTTTAATAATGTGTATGTGCTGGTTATTTCTTTTATTTAAAGTGTTGCTGGTTTTTACTACAAACTTCATGTTGCAAAAATGATATTGCAAGAGATAAATTAAGTTAGTGATCTTACAAGATGGAGAGAGGTTACTATTCATACCAACAGTTTTTTCAGAAATCTGTGAGATGTGTGTGATGCTATCTGTTATATGTGAGATCTATGCGCAGTTTTTTTTTTATCAGAAAATTTTTTTTTCTTTAAGAGTTGTCTAAAGCCTCTATTAGTTTTGATTGATGATACGATTAGTTAGATACGATAATTAAGTTCATTTGATAGGATATTTTTTTAAATGCATCATGCCCATAATATTTCAAAGAAAGGTTTTCTTCTTTATCATCTATAATATAAATAGAGATCTGATTGAAACCATGTACACTAAACTGATGAAATTCGACAATGTAAATTGAAGGAGTTCTGTCCTACTTTTTAATAAGGTGTCTGTGCTGGTTAATTCTTATACTTAAAATGTTGCTTGTTTATGCTACAAGTTTTATGTTGCAAAGAGGATATTTCAACAGATAAATGAAGCTGTTGATCTTGACTATGGGTACCAATAGATTTTCCAGATATCTGTGAGCATGTCTTACATCTTTTATCAGAACATATTTTTATACTTTAATGGTAGTATTAATGTTGTTAGAGGGATTTAAAAATTTCCTGCATAGAATTAGTTGACGATACACTAAAACCTAAACTACAACGGCTTCGACTGTAGTTGTTGATATAAGTGTCTCACCAATACGTAGAATTGTATTAGTGAGACACATGTATCAACAATTATGGTCGAAGACTATGGCCCCGCCCTCCATTTTCTATGCATTCGTGTAGTTTCAATAATAAAAGCCAGTAATACCAGTGTTGGTGATAGGTATAGTAAGATCATCGAAAGTATGCCAGGCAATCTTTTGAATCTTTTCATAAGAAAGGCAAAAATATTCAAATGTAAACGCTATATACCACCGCAATCCCTCTACTTCTATATGCCTCATTCTTTTTTATGATTGAGCTCATCATTCCGCAGAAGGGTATCTTTACGTCCTTTCATCAGTTGATGAAATAGGGGAGGAGGGGTTGGAAGCTTTTATCGCCTCTTTTACGATCCATATTTCGTGTGGCCTTCATCGGATCAACACCTGAAGACTGTTTATTCTGTTTTATGGGTTTTGGAAATGAGCCTTTCCATACAGAAAATCTAATGGAAGAAATGGCGGAATTTTATAACCTGCAAATAAAGAAAAGAATTTGCGTCTGTCAATTCATTGGAAAATTATTTCATCTCTGAAAAATGAGGTTTAAGTAAAATGACATTATTCTATTGGAATGATTTTGGAACATTTATCACGTCTGGCCATGAATCTCTTGAGCATTGCAATTACAGCATCTAATGTTAAATCAGATAACAACTGAAGGTGGGTGGAACGAATTGCAAAAAAAATACATACACAAACGCAAACTTTGTTTAATACAACCTTTCGCTGATTGTTATAAGCCACAAAAAATGGTCCACATAAGTCTAAACCAATTTAAATAATGGTGGCGACACAGTTATGCTCTCTGCACGTAAATTGTCCATGATTTATAATGATACAACAGGTGTGTTCTTAAAAAAAACTATATACAAATGCAAAGGTTATCATGCTAAATTTATGCAAATGGCTAAAATTTTTACCGCACTGCATTCAATAAGGCTTACGGACCAATGTGAAGTATTCTCTTATGTAAGGTATAAAAATATTTACACTTAGTTTTGAATTCCTTGAGAGAACGTTTGGGTGTTTCTCTAAAAGTGAGATGTTGAATTTTTGTAGAAGTCCGCCCACTCTGAGCACTCCCTTGGAATCAAAAAATACATTTAAACACTTTCAATTACCTGTCATTTCCTTTTTGGTTTTTAAATATATTTGGTATATATATATATATATATGGAAGGTAACAAAATCCTTAGTGCAAATGCTTTAGAATCCAAGTGAGTGACCCAGTAGTACTGTATGTAACTAACGTGCAGGGAGGATTCCGATACACATATGCTAGCAGCGTGTGCGGCCATTAAGGCTCCTTCCCACCGAGGCGTGAAGCGTTGAAAATTCACGCGGCAGGCAAGAAACTCTTTTCGATCCCTTCACAGCGAAACGTCAGAAATAGCATTACGCCTTATTAGAAATAGCATTACATCGATTAGTCAGCACTTCACGCTTAAAGGCCTCATGCGTCGGTGGGAACGAGCCTTTACTGCTTTCAGAAATAAGAATTGATGGGAACTGGGGAAACATACGTCTGGAATCGATAATCAAGTTGCATTGTGGTGAGTTTCTGGTTTCTTCCAATATGACAAATAGATGGGGGTGGGAGAAGTCTTTTCTTATCTATAGGTTATTTGTAGCATACTGACTTGGAGCAATACTTACGTCGATTTTTAATAGCAATAAAACTCTTCACAAAAAGTTCATCCTGGTTCTCAAACACAACAAGCGTTTCTAGGAATCATTGTGCAGGACTGTGAAATTTCTGTTGTAATGTCTCGGCTTATAGTAGACCTATAACGAATTCAAGAAGAGGACCAGGTACATGGGAACACTTTAATTTTTATTTACAAGCACTATATATATATATGCATTTGCCCATATATATATATATATATATATATATATATATGGGTAAATGTATTTTATTATTTAAAAAATATGAAAATTAAAGACCTAAATTTGATTAAAAGTGCAGTTCACTCCAAGGGCGGAGATTATCTCACAGCAAATAATTATTCTAATTCTTATAATTCACAAGGCCGGAGAGTTCTTGAGTCTACGATGAATTTTAAGCAAGTGGTCTGCGGCTGATCTTAATTAATTATCACACGGCTTGATACACGAAAATACAAAAGGTGTTCACTTTGGAAACCGGCAGAAACTCCTACCTATTCTGTCACTTCAAAGAAAGAGAGGAAAACAATACTCTTTGTCGACTCGGCGTCAAACTTTCGCTTTTCTTCTCCGAAACCCTCCCTTTAAGAAAGTCCTTCAAGAGGTGTGTGGGGTGTCAGCTTCCCTCACTTCTTATTGATGTAGACATTTTATCAACTAATGGGCTGTTATCAATCATGATGCAATAACTCATGCTATAATCCATATTCCAACTGTAATTGTTTCGACCTGCGAAGGTCAAACAGAGAATTGCCAATTTCATGAGTCTCATTATACATAACACTGAATATCTGCTATCAGATTTGAGTGATGTACTTGTCAAAGAATATACATTACTCTCTCCTAGGAAAGAAATGTCACAACTCTTTCTGTGTGAAAAACGATACATCCCCTGTAAAATTCTAGAAAGAAACCTCCAAATTCCAGAAACACTAAACCTTCGTGCTGTTTCAGCTTTTTTAACAATGTTTTGGAACTCATTTCTTAATTGGAATTCTTTCTTGCTTCCAAACAAATGATTTGTACTCCTCTCGGGGATGTTCTAGATTCGAATAAAAGTGTCTTCAAACGGTCTTGCTCATTAATCCCTGAAACAGAGTTATGATTTTGCCACTCGAATTCTTTTTGTTTTCTGCAGGGGCATCCTTTGGGAGTCAACCCTATTTTTGCAATTAAGAAATTGCCATTTATTTTTTATTTTTACAGCATTTCCGTGAATATGTTGCATTTCATGAATAGATTGTGCTGCGAAGTATAAACATGAAACGATATTAATAAGCAATCTGAGTTATTGTATGGCTTATTAAAAATTGATTTGCGGTTGCTGCAAATAAATTAAGAAATTTAATGTGTTTTTTATTAAAACTCTTTTAATCGATTATTTGCTTATATTTAAATGCATGAATTTAATTTCATGAAATTAATTTGTACAGTTATATTACACTGCATTTCCTAAATTTTTAACATGTCTGCGTCTGGAATGTACGAAAAATCTGCTGGACGTAATGATACATGTATCTTGATTGGTTTGAGGAAGAGTTTCATTTTGAAAGAATAATGGCAGAATATGTGTACGGTGTACAAGATCCCTGTGATTCAACTTTGACAATGACTAGTTTGTTATACACTGAAGTGACAAAAGTCATGGGATACCTCTTAATATCGTGTCGGCCCTCCTTTCGCCCGGCGAAGTGCAGCAACTCGGCGTGACATGGACTCAACAAGTCGTTGGAAGTCTTCTGCAGGAATATTGAGCTATGCTGTCTCGATAGACGTCCATAATTGTGAAAGCGTTGATGGTGCAGGATTTTGGGCACGAACAGACCTCTCGATGATGTCCCATAAATGCTCGATGGGATTCATGTCGGGCGATCTAGGTGGCCAGATCATTCATTGGAATTCTCCAGAATGTTCTTCAAACAAATCGCGAACAGTTGTGGCCCGGTGACATGGCGCATTGTCATCCATAAAAATCCCATCGTTGTTTGGGTACATGAAGTCCTTGAATGGCTGCAAGTGATCTCCAAGTAGCTGAACATAAGCATTTCCAGTCAATGTTCGGTCCAGTTGCACCAGAGGACCAAGTCCATGCCATGAAAAAACAGCCCACACCATTACGGAGCCACCACCAGCTTGAACAGTACCTTGCTGACAGTTTGGGTACATGGCTTCGTGAGGTCTGCGCCACACTCGAACCCTACCATCAGCTCTTACCAACTGAAATCGGGACTCATCGGACTAGGCCACGGTTTTCCATTCATCTAGGGACCAACCGATATGCTCACGTGCCCACGAGAGTCGCTGCAAGCGATGTCGTTCTGTCAGTAAAGGCACTCGAGTCGGTCTTCTGCTGGAATAGCCCGAGAAAGCCAAATTTCTCCGCACAGTTCTAACAGACAAGTCCCTTGTACGTCCCACATTGATTTCTGTGGTTATTTGACGCAGTGTTGCTTGTCTGTTAGAATTTACGACTCTTTGCAGACGTCGCCGGTCTCGGTCGTTAAGTGCAGGTGGTCGACCACTGCGCTGTCCATGGTGGGATGTTATGCCTGAAGTTTCATACTCTCGGCACACTCTTGACACAGTGGATCTGGGAATGTTGAATTCCCTAACGATTTCTGAAATGGCATGACCCATGCATCTAGTTCCAACTAACATCCCGCGTTCAAAGTCTGTTAATTCCCGTCGTGCGGTCCTCATCACGTCAAAACCTCTTCACATGAATAACTTGAACAGAAATGAAAGCTCTGCGAAAGCACTGCGCATTTATACCTATTCTACGCGATGCTACTGCCATCTGAAAATTTGCATATTGCTATCCCATGACTTTTGTTTCTTCAGTGTATATATATTGTATATCCGGTATACTAGAGTCGATTAAACAGACATGAAAGCTATTCACATATAGAGCAATAACAATACTTATATGTTTTTCGCCTGAATTGGCGTAACAGCCAAAGCCGTCTGATTACTGGCAGATTTCGTGGAAGGATTTTTTTTTTGCGATATAAGGCTGTCAGCCCTATGCGCAATGCTCTGCAGTCATGTTAGAATATTAGACCAGGAACTAAGTTTTAAAGTGGATACAGAACCACTAGAAACATCAATGGCATAACAGGTACTCAAACGCAAAACCTGTGACCCCAAGTGCTAGTCACTCGGCCATCAGGCCCAATGTAAATATTTTTATGTATATATATATATATATATATATATATTTTGCTTTACGAACCATACGAATATTTGTTTTTATTCGCAATGTATAAAGACTATTTAATTCATTGATAATTTTTCAATAAAAGATATTGCCTATTATCTAAAAATGTATTGTTTTTATATATTTGGTTAAAAAAAGATCGTCCAATTCCACCTACAAAAAATTATTTTATTTGTAAACAATATTTATAAATAGCTTAAATGTATAGCAGAATAAAGTTAAAATTGCCTAAAATAATAATTCAACGGACAATTCATCGAAGACAATAAATGTATAAATTATTTAAAATCTTTAATATAAATATTATATTGACTATTTTTATTTGGATAGAAAAACACAAAATCAATTTCAAAAATGAACTTCATCAAGTAAATGAAAGATTAAAAATCAAACTGATGAAAACGAAATCTGATATTCCAAGGGGAAAAATAATTCTTTTCTGGAATGATTTCCCAGAAGTTAAATATAAAATAATACTTTTCTCTCCTTTTTTTTGTTGCAGAAAGTTAATCTCAACAAAAGCAATTACTTAATAAAATAGTGGAAATTCTTGGAATTTTACTATGAAAATATTTCATATTTGTGTGTATAGTCCATGTAAATAAAAAAATATTAAAAAGTATTTGCCCTCTGTTTGAAAAATTTAAATCATTATTATTATTTCCTTTATTTATTAAATAAATAACCGAATTCATTTAAGAACTTCAATTTATCAAGTTAAAAGTATTTTTTGTACTTATTTCATCAACGAAACTTGAATAGTTGATATAAAGTGATGGTTAAATTAACTTTCATAAATGCAAGGACTCCTTTGTCGACATTTTCACAAAAGTAAATTAATAATGAACAAGTAATATAAAAAAAAAAAAAAAATTAAAGTCAATTGCTACTTTTTTTCACTGTATTGTGAAAGTCCTTTATAAATAAAGTTGAAATTTTCCACATACATTTGGCGCCATCTATTGGAAGATACATGCAACTTATATCTAAAAAAAACTAAAATGAATTAATTTAATTTAATTACTGAATTAATATTTGAAAAAACTGTGTTAACATCCAGTGTCATCCACTACAAGTAGAAAAAAAATGTATTTGAGCTTGAGTGGATGAATAAAAAGTATTTTATGAACGATTGAAAATTTGGACAAGCTATACATAGGGAGAGTGTGAGCTAATATAAGGAATTGAATGAACTGTGAGCAAAACCGCATTTTAACATTTAACTATCGTCGTTTTCTATTCAATGTAAATCAACAAATTTTGTAGTTAACAACTTGGTTCAATAATAATTTTTCATGGTATTTATTTTAAACCGCCTGCATTAAAACTGCAACAAATCCGCCAGCGGATTGAACATTAGCCCTAATGCTCACGTACAGCATGTTGCAAATGACCCACGAGTCGAGCAAGTAATACATTAAAACATACAAGCCGATTTGTATATATATTATACGATGCTATAGTATTTTATGATTAACTATTTTTACTATAGTACATATACAAGTATACTATACTGTAATGCGTATATAATAGTGTACTGTACTAATAGGTTTCATAATAATCAGATTTTAATGGGAAATACAGCTCTCATTGATCAGGACAGCTTTACTTTATACACCCCCGAAAAATAAAAAGGTTTATCACACATTCACGTCCTACCAGTTTTCTACTTTTACAACAATCTAAATGGGCCTGAATGGCCGAGTGGTTAACGCTCTGGCGCTCGGTACTACAGGTTTCGAGTTCGTGTCCCGGCGGTGCCATGGATGTTTGTAGTGGTTCAGAATCCACTTTAAACCGTAGGTCCCGGTCCTAATAGGATCGTAGAGCGTTGCGGGGGCATTGTTACTCCGCGTCCGTGGCTTTTCTTCAAGTTACACGCGCCCCCTGGGTAATGCAAAGTGTTTAACATCTGTGCAGCGCTTGCCTTAAGGCATCCAAGACCAAGCTGCCTAAGTGTTTGCCAGCTGCATTAGAAAGAAAAAACAAAACAACAATCTAAATCACGATTTGGCAAATCGTCACTCTGAATAGCTAATAAGCACTACACTTCCTTATGAGTAGCTCGCAGTGAGCTTGAGACTTTCCATTAAAAAAAAAATGTGATACTTCGTCGAAATCTGGCTCGATTCTAATTTATTATATGATCTAAAAAAAAAAAAAAAAAAAAAAAAAAAAAATCCGCTTTATTGCAGGCACTTTCAGTGAGGATATTCAGACCCGAAGGAATTTGGTTCAAAATAGGGGCTGCACTACTTAATTACATCATTCATAATACTAGAAAATGACATTTAAGCTTTTAACATCGATCTGCAATGGGGTATACTATTAGTACTATAGTACATATACTAATAACTATTAATATTACAGTACTATAGTATAGTTACTATTAACTATGGATACTAAAGTACTATATATCCTACAGTACATATACTATTAGTAGTATAGTAGTATATAGTAGTAATAGCATTGATCCAGATTTCAATTCCCCTTCGTGGAATTTCAAACCAAATATTCTTCTTTAGGAAATCCACCTATCATTGATCAGGACAGCTTTACTTTATACGCCAATGAAAAAAAAAAAAAGATTTATTATACATTCAAGTCCTGCCAGTTTTCTACTTTTACAACAATCTAAATCAGGGGTCTCCAAACTACGGCCCGCGGGCCAAATCCGGCCCGCCGGAAGATTCCATCCGGCCCACGGATAGAATTTTAATTTTCCACTCCGAGGCAAATTAAAAAAATATAAATTTATACATTATATATCCATCTCCTTTTCTACTTTGATTAAATATTATTTTTTTTCTTCCTGTTTTCAAAGGACTGATGATCTTTTTACGTTCTCTATTTTTGTTCTACAAAACCTAAATCGACGGAAATAGCAAGCACAGACAGCTTTCAATTGGAAAGGATTTGCAAGTTGAATTAATTAAGTTACATTCTAGCAATCATCTCAAGCAGTTGTTTCTAAATATGCCAAAGTTAGAGTTTTACAAATCAACATCGAAAGTAGATTTCCAAAATTCAATATCTCACGGCCAGAAAATCAGCGCTGTGTTTGCTTCATCTGATATATGTGAACAAGTGTTTTCAACTATGAATCTTGGAAAAAATTATTTCAGAAGACTGACAGATGAGCATTTGTGATTTCTTATAGTGAGGTTCTCACTCCGAACCTCACTACAAGGAACTTTTAAAAATGAAATCTCGATTTCATTCTGCTCATTAACATATTTAAATTGTAATACTTGTATATTGTTTTTAAAATTTTTAGCAACATTTTTCTTGGCCCGCCAAACTTTTTTTTTTCAATTTTTGGTCCGCGACTGAAAAAGTTTGGAGACCCCTGATCTACATAATGATTTTGCTAAACGTCGTTTTAAATAGCTAATAAGCACTTCGTTTCCTTACGAGTAAATCTCATGCTCGGAGTGAGCTTGAGACTTCCAATAAAAATATTGTGGGATCGGGAGGCTTCGTCGAAATCCTGCTCGATTCTACTTTATTATATAAGGTGAAACAAAAAAATCCACTTTATTGGAGGCACTTTCCGCAACGCTGCATCATAACGACGCCATAAAGCAATCCAGCTCCGTTGCCGCCTCACTTTATAATGAGAAGAGCACGACCGAAGGGCTTCGCTCTCGTAACGATGCGGATCATTATGATAATGGAGAGGAGATACGATAGATTAATGCGCGTTTTTTTCCCTCATTATCACTTTACGTCAGGGAGAAACTGACTTCTGAAAACCACATGCACTTACCTTGACTTGACTACAAGCAGCATAAATATCATAAATATAAGAAATGAATTACTTAAAAAAAGTATCATCCTGCTATTTATTATAATATCAATCATTATAGTTATTATTATTTATCTTCATGCCAGCATATTATGTTTTTGATAGTGGATCTGGTCTTCTGGGCCATTGGAAAGGAAAATAATAAAATAGAAAATATTATAATATACTTTTTATTAATCTAATTCTGAGAAATGTTTCTTGTTCGAATATTTCATTAAAATACGAAATTAAAAAAGAAATACCAATTATATATATTTTTTTAAGAGTCTGTTGTCTGAGTGACTGGCGCTCAGTGCCGTAAGTTTCAAGTTCGAGTTCAGACGATGCCATGGATGTTTGTAAGTAGGCAGACCGCCTTAGCCCACCACCAGACTGTTGCGCCAATGAAGAAGAAAAAGATATATTTTTTTAAATTGGAATTTGCACTGGGTAGGCAAGACGCGCGAATTCCATCAAAGAACCGTGGTCTGCACATTCCTGCTTTATGTTAACCGTTGATAGCTGTTGGACAACTGTAATGGTTGACACTCTGCTTAAGGTGCCTTTTCTATTTCGTAAATTACTTTAGCCAATGCATATTATTTTCAAAGTAATTTATTTAAACAGAACCCTGTGTCCAAAGATTTTCTTTTAACAGCAATAATGCATCTCATTTGCATTGAGCAAAGAACCAAATTTTATCAGAAATGCACGATTCAATTTCTATCCGCTCTCAAAGCACAACCTCCATCGAGAAAGGGCAGCATTTGCAATAGAAGCTTTCGATTGTCTATGTGCATTCACGAAGAAATGCGAGGGAAGTGAGTTGGGTTCCTGTTTGAATACCAGTGCGCAACACCACAGGAGAGAGACAGAGATAGAGAAGAAAGAGTCTTTCCTGGAAAGCTGCTTTTAAAGGACTTATAAATTTGATCCAAAACTTATGCAATCGCTCTTATTTGCTGATGCGTGAACTCACTTGAATGAATTTCGAGGGGGTTAGTGCCAAACAAGATTTTTAAAAGGATTTTGCGATCATTTACAACAAGGAACTGCCATATATATATATATATACATATACATATATATATATGTTGCAATACAATTTAAAAAGAACTCACTTGAATGAATTTAGAAGGAATTCTTCAAGTTGCCCAAATTTAAAAGATTATTAAAATTGGCATTTTAAACGAATACATTTACATTGCAATTTAGAACGAATACTGTTGTCCATTGCAATTTAGAACGAATCTGTTTCCATTGAATATAAACGAATTATTTCCATGTATTTCTGTCCATTGCAATTTAGAACTAATCTTGTTGTCCATTGCAATTTAGAGCGAATACTCCAAGTATATAGATAGATAGTCCATTGCATTTAGAACGAATTCCACTTGTCCATTGCAATTTAAAAAGAATACTCCAAGTTGTCCATCACAATTTAAAAAGAATACTCCAAGTTGTCCATCGCAATTTAAAAAGAATACTCCAAGTTGTCCATCGCAATTTAAGAATAATACTCCAAGTTGTCCATTGCAATTTAGAACGAATACTCCAAGTTGTCCATTGCAATTTAGTTTGTCCATTTCAATTTAGAACGAATACTCCAAGTTGTCCATTGCAATTTAGAACGAATACTCCAAGTTGTCCATTGCAATTTAAAAAGAATACTCCAAGTTGTCCATCGCAATTTAGAAGGAATACTTCAAGTTGTCCATTACAATTTTAAAGTATTACTCAAAATTGTCCATTGCAATTTTAAACGAATACTCCAAATTATCCATTGCAATTTAGAACGAATACTCCAAGTTGTTCATTACAATTTAGAACGAATGCTCCAAGTTGTTCCACTGCAATTTAGAACGAATACCACATATCCATGAGGGATTTGCACTATACTCCTCCCTAAGGAATACATTTCTTTTGTGTATATTTTATTAAAATGGTATTTTATTAAGTTATTTTTTAAGTGTTTTTCCAAATTTTTTATTAATTTCCTATTAATAAATTAAGTTTAAAAGCTCTCTTTATTAATAATGGATATAATTACTCTAGCCTACCTTTAAATTTCGCAATGTAGAAATAAAATGCAGCCGTTTCGATTTCTATCACAATTTCTATTACGACTGTATTCCGAAGTTTTGTTGTTATTCTTAGAACTTAAGGAGCTGCAATGAATCGATTTGCACTTTTGTCTAGACGAGAAGTAAAATTTTTTTTATGTCTGCAAAGCAACAATAATTTAAACAACTATGGATTAAACTGAATTCCCCATTGTCACTTTTATTTGATTACTCAAAAGCTCTCTTAAAATAAAAAATAAATGAATTCATTTCTTGAAACTTAAATTTCTTTTTTATTATAGATAGACGAAAAAAATTAAGGTCACAAAAGAGACTCAAAGGGCATATTGATCATTAATTTTAAATTCAAAATCATTTACAACGTTTGATTTTTAATATTTTGTTTTAAATGATTTTAATTCAATATTAGGTTATTTTAATGGTTGGTTGGTTGGAAGCAGCACCGTAATTTGGCAGCTGAGCACACAAAAATAGAATCCTTTAAAATAGTGTATGTATTTCTATTTTTACGTGTGAAAAAATGCAATATAATATAAAAAAAAACCAAAGACTTGAAACATGCTATTACATTAGTTTAATATGTGTTTTAAAAAGTACTTCAATTTTTGAGGTTACACGGAGAAAAATCAATTAGCCAAATGATTTTTATGTATCTGACGGATCTTTTATAGTAATTTTTTTTGGATCTTAATGACAGTGTTAAAATTGTGAGGTGTATTATCACATTTGAAAATGGGACATCTATTCAAATTTTGCACTGGCGCTGGTAGCAAACACGAATATCACGCTTGATTTAAATACCGTATGTAAACAGTTATTTATCTTACAGTCTGGAAGTTACAAGCTTGTTTTAAATTAATAATACCTTGAAGGAGACCCAAAAGGCAGCAAACTTGTATAAATATTAATGTAACTATTAATTTAAATCCTTTGACGACATTTAACTGTCAACTGACGAAATGAAAAATTGATGGTTACTTTCATCTGTGACACTCAACATCTTCACTGGATGGCATTAGGAGTTGCTAAATTTTTGTCAACATATTTGAGTTTTTTAGCAGTTGATTTCAACAGTTATTCAACAGATTTAACAGTGGATTTTAAAGCCCATCGATTTAACCCTTCGGATAGCAGTGATTTTATATTAGAAGTTGAATTTAACACTTGTTGAAAAATTAATTTATTCGACAGGAAAGGGTTTTTTAGTATATCGTCAAGAGTTGTATTAAATTTAACTCCATTTTTCTAATATATAAGGGTTTACATTTTTTTTTATTTTACTAATTCTGGATCATATTACCAGTTGTAATCTGTCATCAAATTCTGAAAATCATTAAAAAAAAACTACCAATTAAATGGAAACTAATTAATCTGTAAAATAGATATAGAATTAGACGTGTCGTGTTCTGCACCTCTCTATGTTCATGAATTTTCTGCATATATAATGGTCATTAAACGAGTTACTCCAGAAAGAATGGAAAAGATAAATGTTGTTTTTTCCAATTCATGGATCGTAGATCTACTGATATTTGTGAATGGTAAGAAACATGCACATAAAATTCAAATTTATGCATGGAGAAAAACACTGTACCTACATTACGTCACCATGAACAAATATTTCCAGATCTCACATTTTCTTTTTTAAAGCTAATACGAGTATTATCCATCATGTTATTCTGGACATAAAAGGAAAAAAATCACTATATGTATATTCAAATTAATTCTGAAGATGTTTAAAACATTATAAAATTCAAATGTCTTATAAATCCAAATACAGTACGACTCCTCACTGCAACTCAATCACACAGAAGCGACTGATACACTCCAGTTGTTTAGAGAACAAAATAAAAATCCATAAAAAAATTATTGCTTTTACAATTAATATTGCAACTCGATTAAATGTAACAAAACATAACCTGTAGTATGAATTTTAATTCCTCATGATTAGATATATTTTTTATAATAATTTCGAATACAGAAATATGGGTACGAAGGAATTGAACTCAGTACCTCGAATGCATTAAACAATCGATTCCTTTTCCAATTTATATCACCATTCTATCCAGCAAATATGTTCGCATTCCTGCACTCTTAGATTCAGTGTACATCCGTGCATAAAATTTTCAAATTCTGGTTTTTGCCATGAAATAGGATCTGAGAGCACTTTCATCAACATCGCCTCAGCATGTGCCATAAAGTAAGCCATCATAATTGTAAAACTGCCATCAATACGTATATCATTATTGAAATCACCAGGCAATATCGTCTTGTGTCACAGTTTTTACTGTCCAATATCTCGTCAATGGCGTCAAAAACGTCATCTTCCCTGGATTCTGGTTTTGCATATAAAACGACAACACGTATTTTAGTTTTAAAGTGTGCAACTAACATGTGAGTACCCATCTCATAGTTTATGAATAATTCAACTTGGTTTCATCGTGGCTTGAACAAAGGATGGGAAGAAGAATTTTGAAAGAATTTTCAACTCCTGACTGCTAACTTCTGAGTCAAAGTTTTGTATATTGACTGTGAATCGATTTTTTATACCGACTGTTTACTTTGATTTACTAATGTATTTAAAAGAATTTGTGAACTAAATTCAATGATTTTTATTGAATTTGTATATAAAGGCAGTTTTCTATAACAAAATATTTATTTTTCAACATTAAAGGCGTATTTAAATTAATTTAAAATATATTCTTGTACATTACATTTTCTTACAAAAAGTACATGTGTCCTATAAAATTAACAAGTAGAAAGTATTTTAGAACAGCTTAAGAAAAGCAAAAGAAAGTGGCCATTTAACCACACAGTTGTTATTTTTCTAATGCATTAAGTCTTATTTTATCTATTAATAAAATAGTTTCTATATGATCTTTTTCGTTGTTAATCCAATCTAGCTTTTTATAAGCTTTAGTGCCGAGAAAAGTCTCAGAATGATATACACTTGATATGACATTCTGGGCGATTCCAAGTTCCTCGGATACTTCCAGCTGGGAACGTCCACATTCCAGTCTTCCGATAATTCTACCACGTAAAAAATCATCCAAATGCTTCCTTTGTGCCATAACTATGCGGTTATTGCACTGAAAGGCTTTTAAAGCACTTGTGAACAATTTGACTTCTTTGCCACCATTCCTTATATATCCCTCTCTTACACTCTCGTCATTGTGACGTACTATCCGTGCCATCTGATGGTTTCCTGTAATTTGCATATTCTTCTTCAAGATGTGTGTGATAATTCTACAGGTGAAATTTTTATTTGAGAGTTCAATTTCGGTGTGATTCTGAATTATCCTTAATTTATGGACATGAGTGTATTTAATTTTAAAATTAAATCCTCGAAATTTGGAAAACTCAAAATTATTTTTATGAATGAGCATTGAATCGCATTTTTAAACCGACTCCTGACTTCTTCAAAAATGGTTGACTATCAATTCTGACTTCATAATTCTGGTTTAGGGATTTGGCTTGATTCTTTCGCTGCTGCATCCATTTTTTTAACAATCGCTTCAGTTTTACGTCAACAATTTTCGAATTGGTCCTAGCTTCCTTTTCTCAGATTCTCCAAATATAAACAGGAAAGATCCATATCACTTTATATAGATTTCTTGTGTTGATGCTATGGATAAAATACAAAGATAACTAACATAATAAAAATTTGTGTTTACGAAACCTAGAGAGTTTGGTATTTTTGTCATCTTATTTATTCCATTCGAGTGTTCCTTGTAGGGCGCATAAATATGGGAACATTCTCCCGTAGTACACGTAAATATGGTAATTTTATTTCTATATTCCACTTGAATTACATTTAAGAATACCATATTGGATACATCAAAATGTACCTTTTTAAAGATTGCAAATATGGCATCTTTCTCCAGTAGGACATGCAAATATGAAAATTTTATTCCTGAAATTCCTTTTTAATAAGTTTGAGAATACCATATTAGTTACACCATCGCCTACTTTTGTTTTAAAGAGTGAAACCAACACGTGAAAATCTAATTCATAGTTTGAGAATATTATAATATTTTCTACTAAAGTTGCATCGCATGATTCATGGCAATTTTAAAACAAACACAATTTTACTCACGTAGAAAACGAGTGTTTATTTTTGTAAAAATTGAGTTGAGAATTGACTGCATCCCCGATAAAATTATCAAAATTAGCTCTTTCAAAATTATTTATATTTCTAGAATCATCTACGCCATTATTAAATTTTCTTATTTCAAGCTTGCCCATTTATTTTACTGGTTTTTTTTTCTTCTAATGCAAAAATAGACCGTGATCTTTTTTATGCCATTTCTAGACCGATGTTATTACCACTGTTACTTAATGGTAAGCCACGGACGCTAGTAACAATGCCGCTCAAACTTGGAAAATTGCCTACGGCTTAAAGTATTTTAACCACTCAAACACCCATGGCAAAAAATCCTTCTAATCCGCCAGAGCGAACTATCGATCTCCCTTTTTCCTGTTCTCAATCCATAATCCTAAAATTTATTTGAATTTATTATCCTTAAAAAAGAACTCGCATAGCTATACTTCAAATTTTATGATTTCCAACAATTTTGCATTCCCTACTAATTTTTTTTTTACCCTTCACCAGCTCCTTAGAACCCCTGAATAGATGTTTCTGAAGGCTTTATAATTAAATATATTAAGTAATCTTTTCCCCTTGATATTACTAAAGTCTTTGGACTTGAATGAATTGAAAGGCTTATCTATAAATAAATTTCTTACAAATTTACTACCTCTCTTGTTCGCCTAATCTTTCTTATATTTTCAATAGAAACTTCATTATTAAAATTTCAAAGCACATTCTTCTCTTCTAAAACCATAAATGAAATGATTTTAAATTTCATTTAATTGACAATTTTCTATGAATACAAAAAAAATTAATTTAATTCTTAATTTGCAATCTGCAATAAGGATTTGATGCTCATATACATGACTGTTATGGTAAATAGTGAAATATAATAATGCATGTAATTCATCTATAGAATATGTAAACATACATACATAAAATATTGATTCGGCAAGAGAAAAATTAGCAAACTACAGTAAAACTGGCTTCTCATAAGGAATCCCCAGAGAGTAGTGAAATAAAGTCCTCGCAAAGTATCAAGGGATTTGCAAAATAATCAGTGAGCCTTTTTCTGTACCAAGCTTTCTTTTGCCTGAGCCCTCCATGCAGCAGTTTGTTATAAGATTGGGTGGCGCAAATCCTCCTCAAACAACTTCGGTCGCACCGTGTTTGTCTGTCGTGAAAAATATCTGCTTCGCGTGGTGAATGCTGCTCGACAAGAAACAATTCACATTTCCCCGAGAACTTGCTTTCATCGATCCGATGTGATTTTGTGTAATGGATCTCGTGCTACAGCACACAGCTTAATGAAGTCTGCTTTCGTCCACAGGAATGGTGCCTGCTTCACCACGTTGTAAGCCTGTTAGAAGAGTGTTGAAGTGAGATCTTATTTTATTCTGAAAATAAAGCATGATTGTTTTTTTTTTTTTGCGGATTGCATTTTACTTTTCGACTGTCCTTTGCTGAAGTTTCCAGGTTTACTAATCTTACATAAAATAAACAGTTTGTGACAATTATTTACATAAATATCTTTGAGAACCAATTATTTTAGATTCATTTTTTCATCGAGTTATCGGTGGGCTGAAATTGTCAAAATGGTTTATTATTATTTTGCTATGCGATTAATGTATATGTATATATACTTATGATATGCATACATTTTTGTTATGCATTGCAATCAAAATAATATTTGATTATTAGCTATGTAATCCAGGTTAAAAAATTACTAATAATTCGTTTATATTTCTAAAAACTAGAATGAATATTTTAATGTTAAAAAGGGCATAACTATTAAGTTAATAATTGAAGTCATCATGATATTTTTTGCAACTTATATGAAATACTGAGAACTTGATGGACGAGTGAAGAGTGTTCTGGCGCAAAGTGCCACAAGTTAAAATTCGAGCAACGGCAGTGGCATGGATGCCTGTAATGCATCGAGATACACTTAAATCCATAGTTCTCGTTCTAATTTGACTGTTGGGCTAGGGCTGAAAACTCCCCTGTAAAAAGAATAAATCTCCTGTATTGAAATCTACCAGTAGGTAGACAATCTTGGCCCACCATGGCATGTAGTGCCAGGGAGTTAGTTTTATATAAAATACTAACATTTCGATTTTTCATCGAACTCCTTTATGCATAAATCCTGAGGGAAAAAGTGAAACCGGTTTATCCATTATTCATTTAAATAATCTAATTATAATATAAATATAATAATTTAATATATAATGCATTTTTAAATATTATATCAAGAAAAATTATTTTGGGTTCGGTATTTTTAATGAATATTAAATAAGTCAACGTCAACAGAAAATAATTTCTCATTTAAATGCAAAAGCACATAAGGTATTTTACATAGCTCTTTTATAAAAAAATTATGTTTCCCATCGTTAAATTACATTTTCACAGCAGAAACCTATTTTATGACTAGCAAAAATGTTCATTTACGCTGGTGGAGATATCTGTGATTTTCGACGGATAATTAATTAAAAGCAATAACAACAACAACGACAACAAAAATAAATCGGAAGACTATTAAAATAGAATTTTCGCTGATTAAAATGATATTTTACGCATTTCAATAAAATAACACTAAATGAAACATAAAGGAAAAACGACCCGGTGTTTACTAAAAAGTGATTAACTTTAATGAAAAGGATCATTTCAAGTAGAAATATAATTAAAGATAATTAATTTAATTAAATAAAAACCTTCACCGCATTTCTTCGTAGGTCGTCATTATCCCTAATGCATTTTCAAACGAGGAGGAACGCAATTAATTTTTAATGAGTCCTTTCGCTGCTTTGACAAAAAAGACCGTTGCTTTTGAAGCACATTTGAAGGACATTGCAGTAAGTATCTTATAGTACACTGTTGGCTTATGTTTCTGATGCGATTGTGATATCTAATTAATATCTGTATAATATTTTGAATTGAAACATAATTTTTTTTCTTTCACATTTGAAGTATCAGCAATTATAATTCAACATAGAAGATGGACGGGAAAATCGCGTCAAATAGAGTAATTGATTTCAAAAGTACAATAAAGTGGGAGTATAGTGACAGTTCTGCATTAACGTGTGCAAATAGGGCGCAAGACGGCACATGTGGTGGCATCCTGCATACTGGTGGCATCCGTTGGAGTCACTGTTGTCATACTGATGACATCCGTTGCAGTCACTGTTGTCATACTGGTGGCATTCGTTGCAGTCATCGTGTGACAAGTGCTCTGGTTCTGGGTGTCACAGGTTTCAGGTTCGAATAACGGCGGTACCTTGGATATATGTAATGGTTCGGAATCGACAAAATCGCATTGCTTTTGAAGCACATTTGATTGACATTGCAGTAAGTATCTTATAGTTGTGACTGTTGGCTTATGTTTCTGATGCGATTGTGATATCTAATTAATATCTGGATAATATTTTAAATTGAAACAAATTTTTTTTTCTTTCGCATTTGAAGTATCAGCAATTATAATTCAACATAGAAGATATACTGAAAAATCACGTCAAATAGAGTGATAATGGTTCGGAATCAACTTTAAGCCATAAGTCCTGGTATGACTGTTGGGCGTAGGGCTGAGATTCTTATCCTGTAAAAAGAAAAACATCTCTCCTGTCGCGGAATGTGCCAATAGACAGACGGCCATGGCCCACAATGAGGCTGCTGCGTTATTTAAGAAGATTTATTCAGAATTATTCGATAGTAATATTGCATTTAGTTTGATATAAAAACATCAATATAAACACACTTTACTATGCTATATGAATTGCAATTTATAAAGCTTAAACAGTTTATCGTGGGAATTTTAGAAGTAATTAATATTAAATAGAGTTATGTTAAATAAATTAAAGTATATGACTAAATTTTTGAAATACAAAAATGTAGATTAGAAAACATACTTTTGGGATTCATTGATAATCGGACATGTGTCTTCGTTGCTCAACAACTCAGATGAGTATCCGTTGATATTTGTTATCGAATTTTTAAATCCAAATATACCATCATTTCTTCTAGGTGCAGGATCCTAGACTAAAAAAATATCTTAATTTACCTAAATTAAATTTTTAGACCTTAATTTAGATTTTTCCGTTTTATAATTAGTCAACTTGCATAAATTTTTTATTAGCTCCTTATATGTTATTAACCATCGTTTGATCTTTAGTTTGATAGGAATGGATGATATAAAGTCATACAAATATCTTCTATTAAAAATAATGTAAATAAAAGTAAATGTAGATAATATAAATATAATTAGTTATTATGTATTACAATAGTTAATTAAGTCACTTTTATAAAATTCAAAATATTTAAATACATAAATATGATATATCGTAATCAAATAATTTTTGTTATATATTTATTTTAATAAGATACATAATGCAGTGAATAACATATCAAGTTAAGCTCTCAATTTTACGAAATAAATATCTCAATATTTTTAAACTACATGAAAAATATATATCAGGATTAAATTAGATTAGAAAAATTAAAAATACATAAATAAATGGATCTTCAGCAATTATTTTTCAAATGGCATTAATAAGATGTTTCAATGCAAGGGATCATCCACCTCATAAAATATGTATAGGAACATTATCGAATAAAAGAAAAAAAATTCTGATACAAATCAATAAACGCAATGTTACACAATCCCAAAAGAGATATTTTATTTCGATCCAATTCATCGAAAACAACCCATCAGAAGAATCACGGAAATACCAGAGCACGAAGAAAAACGAAATAAATATTTAAGAGACTTTTTTTCTCCATTTCTAAGAGTCTGTTATTTTTATAATTTAATTGGAATCTTTTAGTAGAATACGTTAGAACAAATTATTCAATCGAGTGGATGCTCCAAAACGGTTCGGTTTTTCTCTGGAGAGCCAGGCCATCCTCGAATCTAATTTTAAACACGGAATGCTGCAGTTTAAGTGTTTAACTTTGAGAATCTCTTTCGAGTTGGATTTTATTCGGAACGGAAATTTGAATGTATATCTCTTTGTTTGAGCACTTGAAATGATTCAGCCATTGATCACAGTGATTTGAATGCATAAAGTGTTTTTTTTATTCCGTATTCCTCTGGGTATTGGGTTGAATGGGCTTATTGCATTTAAAAAAGCTATTTGAGTATTGGGGATTGGGAACATGGTTTTGATGTATATGGTTTTTTGAAATCCAGTTTAAAAAACGGTATGAGTCATTTATGGATTTTTGAAATAAAAGATCTTTTTTGAAATTAAAAATAATATATATTTAGAGTATTTTTTAAAAATCTTTTTGTATCTTATGTCTCAAAAGTCGAAATTCCCATGTATTTACTGGTACTTTTTTAATAAATGTAAGTGTATTGTACGTGGTAATTAGTGCAATTCATATATTGTAGGTAGTGACATTTGCCATTCGGGATCTTTAATTTTAGTTCCGCTGACTTGTGTATAAAGAGACGCCAATTTTGCATTTTGTAGTTGTTATTAGAGGAAAGGTATTGGATTGTCGAAGCTTATTTCTACACTTCATCGTTCGTTGCTGTGTTATTGAAATTTACAAAGAGATATAAACCAAGTCGACCGAACGTAAAACTATTATTGTTGTGGTGGTAGCAAAGTGTAAGAAATGTTTACAGGAAATCTTAATCACAAATCGCCAATTATTTTCTTCTGATGTTATTATTTAAAACAGTATGTATTTCTAAATGCAACCTTTACTATTAAGAGACGGATAGCATTCAATTGGTAGCACATATGCCCTTTCACAAGATATGCTAAAATGTGTTTCTGCCAATTTGGTCGTCGCATTAATTTACACCAACTTGCTGGTACGAATTATCGCCCTGAAGAGATCGCTCTAATTTAAGAGATCGGCTCATCTCTTTGAGAACTTACTATAATTCCATATTGTAAAGCCCTATTCTAACTATGTTGACGTATAATTATAATGATGAGTTTTCATTTATTCCAAAATTATTAGTTAATGGATTATATCGAATATTGAATCATATTGTATTAAGAAAGTAAATTCAAGGTTCAATAGACTTTGTAAACCATTGAAAATTGCATTATTACTTAGAGATCATATTAATAATTTCATTCTTTCAAGGAAACGCTGGTTAAGTATTCACTAGAGAGAGTTTTGTTCAAAACCTGAAAAGCAACCACCAAGTGAAACCTTCGTTGTCTATACAAGGATAGGGCATGAACCGTTAAATATAATACGTAATCCTTGAAATCTATTTCCACTTCTTTAGAAAAGAATTATAAACCTCCAGATGCTGCTTTCGACTATGCTATAGAACAATGTGGTAGAAGGTTCCATGCAGTTTGGATAAAGCCGAATTCACTACGTATCTATCGCTATAATGGCAGATGGCCTCAGATTTAAATGAACGAAATTTAGAAAAAAAACATATCAATACCTTTTGTACGTAACTCACAATGATCGCACACGAAACCAGCGGAGGCGTGTGCGACACAGATTCGAAACTTTTGGAGAACTATGCATTAGCAATTCTCAGAAATGAGGAGATATGTTGGCGATTGCAATAACGCCTATACACAAAATATTACAATAATAATGTATATATATAGAGTCGGCATGTCCATGTGTAATTTGAGCATCGCTTGGGATCAATCTCTAAACATGTTAATTTATATATTGAAGGAAGAATAAAAGCGTATGAAAAAGTTTGCGAGTTCTCAAGAATATAAATTTCCCACTTAGGTAAGAGGATACAATCTTCCGTTTACAAGGTATGTTTACAAGTATCTGTGTTACATGTCTTTAGATGCCAGTATATGAGATAAGAATATGTATACTAGTCTTTATTAGATTAATAAAAAAACCCATTTTTTTATTATTGAATCATATACACAATCAAAATCGTTACTAAAAAAATTTTTATAAGGGATGAAATAATACAATAATTATGTTATGCTTATATTTGCTGGAAGAATAAAATGCTAAAAATAAGCATAAGCTTACAGCTCAAAGTTTTTTGCCATTTCTCAAAACCCAAAACGCTCGTTGTAAGAATCCCCTTCTCAATAATAAACTTGATACTTCGAATCGAACTTTTCCCTTTATTCCGTTTTAGCACAAAAGAAGATTATATAACACAACAACGGGGAAACTGCTTTCGGTTCACAGTTTCTTTTTTTTTTCTTATTATCTCTTTTTCCCGGTAATGAAGAAAATATACAAGATATAAAAGAATTCAAACGTCATATTTCACTGTAGGATTCTGATTTCCCCCCATCATTTTCCCTTTAAAAGGTTGAAAGATGAGAGCCGGTGATGCAACGAAAAGAAACACGAATCTTATAAATATGGAAATGGCGTATCATGTGTTGTCGAAGCAAATAGTCTTATAAATAAGCGAGGGAGGAAAAAAAAAGGAACTTTCCCCCTCTTGTTCTGGCAAGGTTGTAGTTGGCTCCGAGGATCAGTAAAATAAAAAGGAAAAATAGTTTTGACAATTTAAATGGCAACAGCAGTCAAAGCGTTGAGGAATGCATGATATTTTAAGAAAACAATGCAAATTTCGAACTGAAAAAAGATGTATTTTGTTTGTCCGAAAGCTGTAGAGTCAGAAGAGGGAGATTTTTACAAAGGCTGATGCAAATTGTTGTTTCCTTTAAGAAAGAAAACTTTGGAAAACATTTCAAACAAGTTTAAATATGTCTTCTGATTTCGTTTTAAAACGATGGCTTTGGATTTTTATATTACCTCTTTAGCAATTCAAATTCCTTTGTTTATTTTTACAATGTTTCTACTAGGAAATTTTCTACTGTTTATTTTTACTATGTTTCTATTTTTCATGCAGCCTACCTCTTTATATCTTTTTTTTCTTGCTTGAAAAATACGCATGGTAATTTTTTATTTTTTTTTTAATTTTTTTTTTTTTATTTGTTAGATTTTTTTTTTTTTTTTATTTTTTTTTATTTAATGAAATGTTTAATGATCCAAATGTTAAATGTTTAAGGATCGAGATTTAGATGAACCAAATGTAAACGTTCAAAAGGCATGAGACCACCGCTATGTTTCAACATTTTACAAAGAAGGAGCTACGGGGGATTATAAAATCTACAATAAGATAAGAGATGTAAACGTTCAAAAATTAAATCTTTTGGGGATTAGAAAAGTCACGTGATCTATTACGTGGAGTATGTCATTTTGATGGTTTGGGGTGAAATGGAATTTTAGGGTGTTTTGAGTCAAGGCTTTTTCGCATAGGGAAACCGCTTGTTACATACTGCCTTTTTATTTCCAAGTTACCATTCGTAAAAAAATAAAATTATAAATAAGAGCAGAATTACGAATCGTAATGAAATAAATAACAACCCTTTCTTATATCGTAATATTTTCCACAGAGGTGCAATTGGGGTAATCTCTATTTCTTTAAACGGTTTTAATGATAGAATTAGATAATTTGCAATCAATTTCCAAGTAAAAAATTTAAATAGACATTAATATAACACATTAATCCTATTGACATTTTTATCACGTGTTAATAGAATCGACATAAATAAAATATGTTACAAAAATCACACAATAAACAATCTATATTTATATCATTTGCTTAACTCTTGGCTCAGCGGAAACGTGTGCTACTGGTGAGGCATTAGGACTGAGGTTCAATCCACTGGTGACTTTGTTATAGGCACTGTTTCAAAAAACGAGGATGCTCGAAGGCGCTTGTGATGTTCAGCACCTTGCCTCATGAGTCGTACATATTGGGGGCTTCTCTAGTTTTACTCTCATACGATACGTAATGGTAGGGTAGTTTTCCCTTAAAAGTCCTTTCTTCAGAGACGCGGAGTTAAGCCAGACTTATACCTACGGGTGCTCCCTTAATACAGAAGCTGCCCCTCTCCCTCTATCAATGAGTACAGATTACTCATGGGATGTCCGTCTCTCACTGCAGGACACTGAGGCTTAAACATAGCAACATCACATATCATGTATTAATCAGTTTGACAATAATATCACAAACAAAAATTAACATTGAGTATTAATTTGATCAACTTTGATATCATACACTGAAAATCTCAAAAACCACCAAGGTCTTAAATTAGATAAAAATAAATAATAAAGAAATATTTTTATATATTCCCGACTTCAAATAAACCTCAATTTGCAATTTTACAACAACAACAACAAAAGAATCCTGGTCTTAAATTTTATGAAGAAGATTACACAAACACTTTTTTAACTTGAATGTGAACACATTTTGACACATTTTTATCCTGGTTTCAAGTCATGTTGCTACCAGTGGAAAATTCTCCAACAACAACAACAAAATCAATAAATCCAATGAAGTTCACCAGTTCAAAATTATTTGAGCCTTTTTTTATAAACAGATAGTCTTACAAGAAACTTCATTAATTAATTTTTTATTTTAAATTTAAAAAACTACTTTTTTTTGTATTCAGCAAAGTACAATTGGCGCTTTAAGCATACAAATAAAAATAAAAAACGTAGTTCAACTTAAGGTTTCCTATTCAGTTGCAATTCAAAAGTGTATTCTGCCGAATGCAATTCTAGTTCTTCGCAAACTGTTCTCTTTTAATTTCTATTTCCTCTAGAATTAATTGGACGACACTCGATTTTTGGCTTTTGTTTTTAAGCATTCTTTTATTCTGAATTTTAAGGGAATGTATAATAAAAGGAAAATTGGTATAAAAAAGAATACCTTACCTCGTCCGTAAGTTTTTTAAAGCTAGTAATTGCTATATTTTGTTTTGAAATGATCGTGTTTAATCAAAAATTAAATATGCAAGTATAAAAAAATGACAGCATCATTTATTCATATCCTCTTTATAAACTGTGTTATGCTGTTACAAAAAAAAAAAAGGTTTTAATACCTTTTGTTGGTATGATAATTTTCTTATACTCTCTTTTCTCTATTCATTTTTACTATTATTAATTAATCATTCGTATACTAATATTATTTATCTTATAATTTTTCTTACACTTTCTCATACATTTTAATTATAATTTATTACATTCTTATACATTATCTCTGTCTTTTACTACTAATTTGTTTCATTATTATTAATATTATTTCTTTGTATTAAATTCAGCTTTCCTTTTTCAATTCGTTCTATTAGCTCACACTCTCCCTATATATATCTTCTTCAAATTTTCAATCGTTAATAAAATACTTTTTATTCATCCATTCAAGATCAAATACATTTTTTTTTGAACTTGTAGTGGATGACACTGGATGTTAATACAGTTTTTTGTCAAATATTAATTCAGTAATTAAATTTAATTCATTAATTTTAGTTTTTTTTAGATTTAAGCTGCATGTATCTACCAATAGATGGCGCCAGATAAACTTAAAAAAATGAATGCAAATTATTTATAAGGGACTTTCTGCAATATAGAGAAAGAAAAGTAGGAATTGACTTTAAAATTTTTATTTATATTACTTGTTATATATTTTTTATCTTCCATTTCTTATTTTATTTTTTCTTATCAATTTGTTTACATTGTTTAGATTATATTTTATATTATTTTTAAAGATAAATCATCTCCTTTGATGCAGATTATTGGATAGATATTCTTCCAATAATCTTCTTCAGATATTGTCTTCGAATCTAGGCATGAAAGATGTTTCTAAAGTAATTTGAAAGTAAAGTTCAAAAGGTATTTTTCTTGGAGATTATTTAAAAAATATAATGTAGTTAAACTCTTAACTTTCACATACAAAACTCTTAAACTTTTCTAAAAATTTAAATTAAAAAAAAAAAACATCTAAATTGTCTCACTACGTCTATTAGATAAAAATAATTTTAATGTTTTGTGTAGTAATTTTTCAGAAAATATGCATTAGCACACTATGACAAACCAATCTTAAAAATTAATGCAGAGGGCCATTTATTCTTTTCTATAAAAAATAATTTAAGATACTTCCCATCGGAGTAGATTAAAAAAAATGGAAGATAATGAATAATGGAACAAAATGAAACCATCTCAAAATTGATTTTTTTCAGTTTTATAAATACTAGATCCACATTAAATTTGCATGAGTTTCTGTTTTAATTGCTCTTGATTTTCTTATAACTCATAATCACCTTTGAAATTACGAAAAAAAAAAAAAAAAAAAAGCATTACAGAGCATTGAAATTGCGAATAATTACTGATATCAGAGGTTGTGTTTGGACAGCCTAGGTCAAACAAAGGTTTCAATGACGAGTTGTGTTGCGAACGAGAGTTTTTTATTGAAGTAATTAAGATAATTACATTTCGGGAGAAGTTTTGGAAAAACCGTAATCATTTATGTTATTTTCAACGATTGGTCTGGTAAAAAAATCTTTTGCTTTCTTTTACAACTTCAATTGAATTACCCCTCATTCCCACCACCTATAAAGAAGTGCAATGCAAATTTCAATAATTCATTTTTTCAATTTCATTTTTTTTTTCATATAATTACTGTGTTTCCCATTTTTTTTTTTTTTTTTTTTTTTTTTAATTTCCTCTTTTTTTTGTTTCGTGCTCTTAATTACCTACATATCTAAATTGTAGATCCTATTCAAATAATGCAAACGGGGTGTTTTTTTAATTAACAATAAAATCACCTCAACCTTTAATTTAAAAGCGATCCTAATTATGATATTGTTAAATGAAGCAGATATATAAATTAACTATCAACTTTATTTCTCTAAGACTTGGCAAGTGATTATTTTCTAAAAAGCATAAATATCAGTATAATAGTGGACAGGAATATTACAAACCACTGATATCGGTCATACATGATATCGATTAGTCGGCGAGTATCTCTACAACTGTATTTATTTATTACCATTACCATACAGGCTCATCTCTAACTGTGAACTTGCATACCTAGACCAGTGTATTCAAGTTATCTCTATAATTACACTCATGTCCATAAATTAAGGATAATTCAGAATGTTACAGAAATTGAACTCTAAAATAAAAATTTTACCTGTAGAATTATCACACACATCTTGAAGAAGAATATGCAAATTGCAGGAAACCACCAGATGGCGCGGATAGTTCGTCACAATGACGAGAGTGTAAGAGAGGGGTATATAAGGAATGATGGCAAAGAAGTAAAATTGTTCACAAGCGCTTTAAAAGCCTTTCAGTGCAATAACCGCATAGTTATGGCACAAAGGAAACTCTCTTCAGCAACCGGTACGACAGTTTCAAGGCAGACCGTGTACAGACGCTTAAGGCACATTGGTCTATATGCTCGTAGGCCTGTCAGATGTGTTCCACTTACCGCAACTCACTGTCGTCTGCGATTAACCCGGAGTAGAGAGCATGCATTGTGGACACCGCAACAGTGGTCTTGTGTGATGTTTTCCGACGAGTTCAGGTTTAGTTTGCAGTCTGATTCTCGCCGGACTTTCATATGGAGAGCGCCAGGTACCCGTTACCACCAAGAGAACACCATTGAACGACACCATTACGGTGGTGCAGAATGGCTCGTTTGGGGAGGAATTATTCTTGGTCCCAGAACTGACCTGCATGTTCAGAGTGTAACGATGGCAGGCCACATCTATCGGTATGTCATTCTGGAGCAACATGTAAGTTTGTTTCGGAGCGCCATGGGTGCTGAATTTCGGTTTATGGATGACAACGCCCGTCCTCACCGTGCAAACATTGTAGACGAATGCCTTCAATTGGAGGATATCACCCGTATGGATTGGCCAGCATACTCACCGGACTTGAATCCAATAGAGCATATGTGGGATATGCTTGGCCGACGAATTGCAGCCCGTCAAGCCCCTCCCACCTGTCAACCGGAACTTCGGAGGGCATTGCTTGATGAGTGGTGTAAGATTCCCCAAGATCAGATTGATAATTTGATACTCAGCATGCCTCGGCGTTGAAGGCCTGTATTGCATCATCCGGGAGACATACTCCATATTAACCATCATACTAACCATGTTATACTGTTTTTTGTAAATAGGTTCTTTTTTGAAATTTGCACCAGGGAGTAAAAATCGCAATTTTTATTAATTATGTCAAACATATAGCATCTTTTTTGCTCTTTACCTTTTGTTTAATAAATAGACTTTATAAATAAGTCAAATTTGTTTTGCTTCTATCTCTTTCTGTGCCTGAACTTCATTATCCTTAATTTATGGACATGAGTGTATAACTTTACAATGTGATCTTATCTACTCATGTCATCCCTATCTTTAGAACTTTAAAAACATATTTTACCAACATTTTTGGGTATCTTTGCTCTCATATCTCTGTGTACACCAATCTGTCTACAAGTGAATTCGGTTATCTTTATCACTAGACCTCTGCATATTTGCAATTATACATGCCTATCTATAAAATCTATACCATAATCGTAAAGTTAACATGTGCAGTTAACTTTACGATTATACAAACTACCTCTACCCTGTTTATATTGTGTACATGGAGTTTGCAAGTATGTTTGAATTCTTTTTTGTAATGATGAATTTATTTGTTGTATCATTTCCTCATGTCATTATTTCTAAATTAAGATTTTCAATTGGCAAGAAAATTTCATGATTTCAGTTTTTTTACTTCTTATTTACTACACCAATTATTAGACAACTTTGTATTGGTAATAGGTTTTAAAGACATACGCGGACGGCTCTTACATTGCAAATAATAAAATGATCTATTTTTATTTAAAATCATGAGATTTGCATTTGAGGACTTATAACTTTACCAATGGTTTTATGGAAAGGTCTTTAGTAGTTGCATGATACTCTGAATCATTGTTCTTAAGAAATTATTATCTGCCATTATTGTAAATAACAAAATTATGTTTTATTTCAAATCATATTTGCATTTGATTTAATTCATATGTATGTGTTTCTTTCTCCAACTTTCGTAAGCCATAGAAGGCTTTCGAATATATTAGTATACACTGAAGTGACAAAAGTCATGGGATACCTCTTAATATCGTCTTTCGCCCGGCGAAGTGCAGCAACTCGACGTGGCATGGACTCAACAAGTCGTTGGAAGTCTTCTGCATCAATATTGAGCCATGCTGTCTCGATAGACGTCCATAATTGTGAAAGCGTTGATGGTGCAGGATTTTGGGCACGAACAGACCTCTCGATGATGTCCCATAAATGCTCGATGGGATTCATGTCGGGCAATCTAGGTGGCCAGATCATTCGTTGGAATTGTCCAGAATGTTCTTCAAACCAATCGCGAACAGTTGTGGCCCGGTGACATGGCGCATTGTTATCCATAAAAATACCATCGTTGTTTGGGTACATGAAGTCCATGAATGGCTGCAAGTGATCTCCAAGTAGCTGAACATAAGCATTTCCAGTCAATGTTCGGTCCAGTCGCACCAGAGGACCAAGTCCATGTCATGAAAAAACAGCCCACACCATTACGGAGCCACCACCAGCTTGAACAGTGCCTTGCTGACAGTTTGGGTCCATGGCTTCGTGGGGTCTGCGCCACACTCGAACCCTACCATCAGCTCTTACCAACTGAAATCGTGACTCATCGGAGCAGGTAACGGTTTTCCATTCATCTAGGGACCAACCGATATGCTCACGTGCCCACGAGAGTCACTGCAAGCGATGTCGTTCTGTCAGTAAAGGCACTCGAGTCGGTCTTCTGTTAGAATAGCCCAAGAAAGCCAAATTTCTCCGCACAGTTCTAACAGACAAGTCCCTTGTACGTCCCACATTGATTTCTGCGGTTATTTATGCAGTGTTGCTTGTCTGTTAGAATTTACGACTCTTTGCAGACGTCGCCGGTCTCGGTCGTTAAGTGCAGGCGGTCGACCACTGCGCTGTCCATGGTGGGATGTTATGCCTGAAATTTCCTACCCTCGGCACACTCTTGACACAGTGGATCTGGGAATGTTGAATTCCCTAACGATTTTCGAAATGGCATGACCCATGCGTCTAGCTCCAACTAACATTCCGCGTTCAAAGTCTGTTAATTCCCGTCGTGCGGTCATCATCACGTCAAAACCTCTTCACATGAATATCTTGAACAGAAATGAAAGCTCTGTGAAGGCACTGCGCATTTATACCTGTTCTACGCAATGCTACTGGCATCTGAAAATTTGCATATTGCTATCCCATGACTTTTGTCACTTCAGTGTATATGTGGTAACGGTTGCTGTGGATTTTAAGTTATTTTTGAATAGGTTGCTGAAGTATTTTTTAGTTAATGTTGAGTATTTTCAGGAAGTCCGTTTAACGTTTTCTTTCTAGGTACGGTTAATTGATATTGGTATTTTTACATTAAACATTATTTTATTATTTGGATACAAATTAGAAACTTAAATGTCCAATTCTTTTTACTTATTCTTTAAAAACCACTAAATTAATTTTTATATTTTTATACTTATTATTCCAAAAAGAATTATTGTCTATGAGCTAAGTAATTCTATTCAGATTGGTATATTTTTCATTATGTCCTGTGTAATATTCTTTTTAATTATATTGAATTTCAGCTGTAAAATTATTTGTATCCCTACATTTTGTGAAATTAATTAACTAACTAACTAATTCTAACTTTAAAAAATAATTTTAAGCATAATTGCTTTTCTCTGCACTCTTTTTAATTTTGCCATGATTCTTTAGAATTGATTCAGATACCTTAAATCTCTTGTCTCAGAGTTGGCTTACATTACAGCAAATGTACGTTTTTAAAATATTGCTCCGTATATACTGAATTGTTTAAATGCAAAAAAAAAAAAAAAAAAAAAAAAAAAAAAGAATAAAAAACATTATATTTAAATAATAAATAATGTAATTAAAATTTAAAATGTTGTTCAGAAATATATTATAAAATACATATAACTTTTTAATGATAATACAAATCAAACAGCGATCTAGTAAAGTTGTAGGTAAAACAATATTATTTTTACATATTATTCGGTGATACATTTGCATCATGTTAGCTTATTAACTGGCTTAATCTATCATCTATGTGACCAAAAAGAATATATAAACAGTGATCTATTCATTTAATGAACCATTTTGAAGTGAATCTTTCTTTTATTCATGAAAGCCTGTCAAGGGAATTTAACTTAGCATTTTTTCACATTTTGATTATTATTTTCTTCTATTTTCTATTTTCATTTTTTTAACTAAAAAAAAAAGAAGGGATGCAAGGGAATTTCTCATACGTGTAAATTGAACTAAATTTCTTTTATGCTGATTGAAACTAATTATGCATTCCCTTCCCCCCAATTGTACTTGAATGTTGTACTATATTGATATAAATGAGGGTGAAATATTCACTTAATAAATTAATCAATTTTATTTTTTATATTTATAAATCGAAGTACAATAAAAATAATTTCAGAATTATTCGATAGTAATAGTTTATCTAGTTAGCTACTCAAATATAATTATAACAACAATTTACTATGCAATGTGAATTGAAATTTACGAAGCCTAAACAGATCATCATGTAAATTTTACAAATAATTAGAAGTAAATACAGTTATGTAAAGAAATGGGGAAATATTTCTTCTGGGTACTAGAATAGTAATAGTTTATTTGACTAATCCTAGTCTAATCCTAGCCTAATAAAAATATCTTAATTTACGTAAATTAAATTTATACGATTTAATTTAGGTTTTTGAGTTTCATAATTAGTCTACTTTTTCATCGTTTCATCATTTTGCCACCATATTTTTTCTATATATAACGTTATCAATACACTTTCTAAGCTCATGAGCAGTAGTGAAATTTTTTCGCTATGCACGCGTGTTAGGGACCAAAAATCAACGGTATGGATGATACAAAAAAGGGCATTTAGATATTCTCTATTAAAAATAGTGTAAAATTAAAGTAGATGTAGACAATATAAATATAATTAGTTATTCTGTATTGCAATAGTTAATTAAGTTAATTAATTTATAAAAATCAAAGTATTTAGAGATATATATGATATATCGTAATCAAATATTTTTTATAAATTTATTTTAAGAAGATCACTAATGCAGTGAGTAACATATCAAGTTAACCTCTTAATTTTACGAAATAAATATCTCAACATTTTAAAACTGCATGCGACATATACATAAGGATTAAATAGGATGGAAAAAACCACAAAAAAATTTAATGAATGGCTCTTCAGGAATCCTTTTCAAATGGCTTTAATAGGATGTTTCGATGCAAGTGATCGACCACCTCATAAAACATGGATAGGAACATAATCCAATAAAAACCAGAAAAGTTCAGATGCAATTCAATAAACGCAATGTTACACAATCCCAAAAGCGATTTTTTATTTCTATCCAATTCATCCAAAACAACCCATCAGAAGAATTACGGGAATACCAGAGCACGAAGCAAAGCGAAATAAATATTTAAGAGACTTTTTTCCCCATTTTTAAGAGTCTGTTATTTTTATAATTTAATTGGAATCTTTTAGTGGAAAACAAATTATTCAATCCAGTGGATGCTCTAAAATGGTTTGGTTTTTCTCTGGAGAGCCAGGCCCTCCTCGAATTTAATTTTAAACACGGAGTTTTGCAGTTTAAGTGTTTAACTTTGAGAATCTCTTTCGAGCTGGATTTCCTTCGGAACGGAAATTTGAATGCATTTCTCTTTGTTTGAGCACTTGAAATGGTTCAGCCATGGATCACAGTGATTTAAATGCATAAAAGTTTTTTTTTATTTAGTACTCCTCTGGGTATTGGGTTGAATGGATTTATTGCTTTTTAAAACTGAAAATTTTGGGGAGATGGTTTTGATACAAATGATTTTTTTAAATCCAGTTCCAAAATCAAGTTTATGAAAAGACAGGACGCATTTCTGGATTTTTCAGATATAAGATCTTTTTTGAAATTATAAATAATGTATGTTTAAAGTATTCTTTTAATTTTTTAGTAGCTTATGTTCCAAAAGTCGAAATGCCTATGTATTTAATAATATTTTAATAAATGAAAGCTTATAAAAGTATTACGATTGATAATATAGTTCAGTCCATATATTGCAGAAAGAGAAATTAGCCATTCGGCATCTTTAATTTTTGTTCCTCTAATTTGTGTATAAAAAGACGCAATTTTTTCATCTTGTAGTTCTTATTAGAGGAAAGATATTTAATTGTCAAATCTTATTTCAGCACTTCATTGTACGTTGCTGTGTGTATTGATAATTTACAAAGAGAAATATTCTAAGTCGACGGAGCGTTGCAATATTATTGTTTTGATGGTCGCAAAGTGTAAGAAGTGTTTACAAAAAACTTTAAACATCCGATCACCAACTTTTTTTATTGTGAGAATATTATTTAAAATAGTGTGTACTTCAAAATGTACTCCACACTATTAAGAAATGGATAGCATTCAATTGAAGGCAGATACCATTCCATAAGAATGTTGAAACGTGTTTCTGTCAATGTGGTCGCAGCCATAATTTACATAAACTTGCTCGCACACATTATTACTCGTCGATTTAAGAAATCGGCTCGATTTTGAGCGTTTATTATGATTACATATTGTAAAATATAATTTGAACTATGTTCACCTGTAATTACTAGTATGAGGTTTCAATTATTCCGAAAATATTATTATTTAATGCATCATATCGACTATTGGATCATATTGTATTAAGAAAAACAAATTCAACGTTCAATAGTTTTTGTAAAACATTGAAAATTGTAATATTTCATAGCGATTTTATTCATAATGGCATTCGTTCAAGGGAATGGTGGTAAGTTATTCACTAGAGAAAGAGTTCCGTTCAAAACTTAAAATGCAATGACCAATAGAAACTTTCCACGTGTATATAAGAATGCGGCACGAATCCGTAAATATAATCGATAATCTGTAAAAAATCGTTTCATTTATTTTAAGAGTTTTTTTAAAAAGTTACGAGTCTCCAGATGTCGCTTTCGATTGTGTTATAGAACAATGTCGGAGAAGGTTCTATGCAATTTGGTTGATTGAGATTGTGATTTGAGACGTTCGTTGCAGCCACTTCATTTGCAAAAGGGGAGACTGGATGGCTATTGTGTCCACGGGTATAAAGCACCGCCACGCATCGATAGTGATTCTGTCTGGTGAGAAATTTTTGGCTAATTTTTTGCTCTCCTGCGTCACGAGAAAATTGAAGTTTTACCTCTAAATGTTCTCTCAATAACAAAAGTTCTCAAAATAATACAATAATTATGCTATGCACTTAAAACTGATCTAAGTATGAAACATTTAAAACAAAGGAAAGCTTACAGCCCAAAGTTCTTTGCCATTTCTCAAAACACAGAACGCCCTTCCCAATAATAAACTTGATTCTTCGAATCTAACTTTTCCTTTTATTCAGTTTTAGCACAAAAGAAGATTATGTAACACACAAGGAGGAAACTGCCTCCAGTTCTACCATTTCCTTTTTTTTTTTTTTTTTTTTTTTTTTTTTTTACCTTTCATTTCTTATTATCTCTTTTCCCCGGTATCAAAGAAAAAATATCTAAGATATAAAAGAATTCAAAAGTCATATTACCTTGTAAGACTCTTGACTTCCCCCAATCATTTTCCCTTTAAAGGGAAGAAAGACGAGAGCCGGTGATGCAACGAAAAGAACACGAATCTTATAAATATGGAAATGCCGAATCATGTGTTGTCGATGCAAATAGTCTTATAAATAAGCGAAGTGAGAAAAAAAAAAACGGAACTTTCCCCCTCTTGTTCTTGAATCTCTGTACTTTGTTCTGAGAGATCAGTGAAATAAAAGGTTGAAATAGTTTTGAGAATTTAAATGGCAACAGTTTTTGCTTTATGCTGATGTCAAAGCGTTAAGGAATGCATGATATTTTAAGAAAACTATGCAAATTTCGAACTGAAAAAGATGTATTTTTTGTCCAAACGTTGTAGAATCATAAGATGGTGAGCTTTACGAAGGCTGATGCAAATTGTTGTTTCCATTAAGAAAGAAAACTTTGGAACGCATTTCGGAGAAGTTTAAGTTACTTTTTTGATAAAAGTTTGAATTTGGATTTTTATGTTACTTTCTTTAGCAATTCAAATTCCTTTGGTTTGTTTTTATTTTTAATTTATGTATTTGGTGTGTTTCAACTTGGAAATTTGAAGTCGAAGCCCACCCCCAGATGTTTAAGCCGTAGGTCCCGGTCTATCGCATATTAAAAATAAGGAAAAACTGTTCCTAATATAGTGATTAGGGGATTATAGTCCTTTTGCTTCACATCCCCACTTTTTTTCATCATCTTTAAAAATAGGAATTGTTATTTGTTTATAAGTTTTTTATAAATGAAAGGTTTAATCAGTTAAATTATCCAGATTTAGATTAATAAAATACAAATATTAAAAAAATATAATGAAATATTTTGGTTATTATAAAAATCGTGTGACCTATTACGTGGAGTATAACGTTTCGCTTGTTTGCGGTGAAATGGAATATTAGGGTGTTCTGGATTGAGAGTTCTTCGCATAGGAAAACGCGAGTTATATCCGTCTCCTCTCTTTCCAAGTTATGACTCATAAAAAATATTATTATAAATAAGAATACAATTACGAGTCATAGTTAAATAAACAGCAACTCTTTTTTAGGTCTTAATATTTTCCAAAAACGCAATTGGAGTGGTCCCTATTTCTGTAAATGGTTTTAGGGCTGAAACGTGTTAAGTTCCTATTGGCGTGTCCGTACTGTACAAATTAGCAACCTCATAAATTACTAAACATCTTTGAGCAATAATTACATAAAGCTATTAATTACCTTTTGGTATAAATTTAAATTTTTCTTTTTGTGTGCTTTGCTCATTGGATTGAAAACAACCAAAACCTTTTGACGAGTAAAATAAAGTTTTTTACTATTCTTGTCATAATAGGTTTTTCTTTGATCTTGTTTTATTTCTACACATTTCTTAACAGTTTTTGATATCATGACCAAGCACTTTATGTTCTGCGCTATCTCAAGAATAAAGCCATTGTTGTCTTACATAGATTTTAAATAGTGAACCACATCCTCACTTGTCCGTAACTCTTGCCCAAATTGTAAATATTCTGTAATATGTCCAGTGGTGTCTGACTTGAATGAGTTTAGAGAGAAATGAATGGTTGACAGTTTTTATGACTAAAGTTATGAGTATTACCTACCAAAATGGTAAGACGAAGTTTTAAGTCTCTATTCTTTCGTTCGATAGGATTCATTTGAGGATGGCATACTGAAGTTAAAATTTGGTCGATATCAATAGTTCAGCAAACTTGTTGTAGCACTGTACTCACCAACTATGGACCATTATCACAGATTAACTTTTTGGTATTACCCATCTCGACAAAACTTCTTAAATTAACTTCGTTGCACACTCGCATGTGGTATCTGAAACTAAAGGAAAAAGTTCCACCCACTTAGCACAAATAGCTAGTAGATTTCAGAAAACTGAGCATCTTTGGTTTATTAAACATTCACAATTATTACTTTTGAAATTTTTTTTTATCAAAGAGAGTTTCCTTTTCTGTGTATTTCTTTAAAAATAAATTACTGATATAGCAATTTAAAGTAAAAATATAATAATAATAATAGTAAATTGAAATTAAATTCAATAATGGTTGCTGAATTTATAATATGGAATTATTATATATTTAGTTATAAATGCCCAGCGTCTACATCATAAGGAATAAAATAGGCTATTTAATAATAAAGAAATTATTCTGTAATTCTTGCATGAAAATGAATGGTAATTGTTGTGTTTAATTAAAACATTTTCAATTATCATAAAATTGTATAATGCAGATAATCTGGACATTAATATTACACATTAATCGCATCGACATTAATATCATGAAATAATAATATCATGAAATAATAGCAACGACATTAATATCATGAAATAATAGCATCGACATGGACAAAATACATTAAACAAATTGAGACTAATCACACAACAGTCAATCTATATTTTTATCATGTGCTCCACTATTAGGCTCAGTGAGAACGTGCACCTCTAGTTATCCTTAGGGCGGATGTTCAATCTGATGGCGGTTTTGTTGTAGACACTGTACGAGGAGACTCGATAGAGTTTGTGTTTTTCAGCTTTTTGCCTCTTCAGTCGGACTATATGGTGGGAGTTTCCGGGTTTTCACCCATGTGCAGGGTAGTTCCCCCTAAAGCGTCTTCCAGAAGGGCACTGACCTCCTCCTTCAGAGTCACGGAGAAATTCAGGTTTCTACCTACGGACGCTCCATCATCACTGAAGCTGCCCCTCTCCTTCCATCCATGAGTAGATTACTCATCGGATGTCCGTCTCTCACTGCAGGACAGTGAGGATTAGACACTACAACATCACATATCATATATCAATCAGTTTGAAAATAATATCTCACACAAAAATTAATATCGCGTATTAATTTGGTCCGCCGGCCAGCGGGCAGACGGACTTGGCCCACTGTGAGGCTGTTGTGCCACTGAAGATGATGATGATGATAATTTGATCAATCTTAAAATCCCATACTGAAAATATCGAAAAACGTTAAAGTCTTTAAATTAAATAAAATGCTATCGTAAAGAAACATATTTACATATGTTCGACTTCAAATAAACATTAATTTGCAATCATACAACAAAAAATAAACCCTTATCTTAAATTTTATGAAGAAGATTACACAAAAACATTTTTAAAATGAATGCTTTGGTAAAACAATATCTTGGTTTCAAGTCACGTTGTTACCAGTATATTAGTGAAAAATTCTCCAACAACAAAAACGACAAAATCAATGAATCCAATAAAGTTCACCAGCTTCAGTTTAAAGTTTTATCTCTTTTAAATTTATTTGCTCATTTTTTTTATTCCTTCTATTAGCTCACACTCTCCCTATATATATCTTGTTCAAATTTTCAATCGTTCATAAAATACTTTTTATTCATCCACTCAAGTTCAAATATATTTTTTTGAACTTGTAATGGAAGACACTGGATGTTAATACAGTTTTTTCAAATATTAGTTCCTTCATTAAATTTAATTAATTAATTTTAGTTTTTTTTTTAGATTTAAGTTGCATATATCTACCAATAGATGGCGCCAGATAAACTAAAAAAATGATTGAAAATTATTAATATAAGACTTTCTGCAATATAGTAAAAAAAAAAAAAAATAGGAATTGATTAAAATTTTTTTTTTATATTACTTGTTTATAAACAGTTAGCTTCAAAAGAAAATTCATTAATTCATGGGTTTTTTTACTTTTAATTCAAAACACTGCTTTTATTTGCATTCAGCAAAGTACAATTAGCGCGTTAAGCGTGCAAAAAAAAAAAAAAAAAAAAAAAAAAAAATGTGCAAAACTTAGTTTAATTTACGGTTTCCTATTCATCTACAACTAAAACGCTTATTCTGCCGAATGCAATTTGAGTTTTTAACCCAAGAGAAAAAAAAAAAAAAAACTTCTTCGCAAACTGTTCTCTTAATTTCATTTCCCTCATTTTCAAGAATTAATTGGACGACATTCGATTTTTGTTTTTGTTTTTATGCATTCCTTTATCCTGAATAGTAATGAAATATAAATTATTATTAAAAAAATACCTTACCTCGTCCCTTCAAAAGTTTTTTAAAGCTAGAAATTGTTGTATTTTGTTTTTGAAATTATCATGTTTAATCAAACACTAAATATGCAAGTACAAAAAGGACAGGATCATTTATTCATATCCTCATTATAAACTGTTATGTCATTATAAAAAAAAAAGTTATATCTTTCATCGGTATGATGATTTTCTAATACTCTCGATTTTTTTATTCACTTTTACTTCCATTAATTAATCAATCTCATACTATCATTATTTATCTAGCAATTGTTTTATATTTTGTCCTATCTTTCTTATATGTTTTCATTATCATTTATTACATTCTTATATTATTTCTGTCTTTTCCTAATATGATGTTTTTATTATCATTATTATCTTTTCTTTATATTAAATTTATTTTTCTTATTTTATATTCTCTATTTCTTATTTTATCTTTTCTTATCAAGTTGCTTGCATTGCTTATATTATCTTTTAAATGATAAATCATCTAATTTAATACACTTCTTCTGCGATAATGATTGTCTGAAAACTGTAGGCATGCAAAATGTTTTCCACAGTAATCTGATATTAAAGTTCAAAGATTTTTTTTTCTTGAAGATTATTTAAAAATATAATGTAGTTATACATCCAAAACTCCTGAACCTTTTTGAAATTTTAAATTGTAAAAAAAATCATCTAAACTGTCTCACAACTTCTAGTAGATAAAAATTATTTTAATGCTTTGTCTAGTAACTTTTCAGAAAAGATGCATTGGCCCACTTTGAGAAACCAATCATAAAAATTAATGCAGATGGCCATTTATTCCTTTTTATAAAAACTAATTTAATATACTTCTCATTGGAGAAGATTAATAAATGATGGAAGATACTGAATAATGGAATAAAATGAAACCAACATCTCAAAATTAATTTTTTTTTTCCTGTTTTATAAATATAAGATCTTCATTAAATTTGCACAAGGTTCTGTTTTAATTGCTCTTGATTTTCTTATAACTCATAATCACCTTTGAAATTATTAAAAAAATAATCGTTACAGCATTGGAACTGCGAATAATTATTGATATCAGAGGTTGTGTTTGGACAACTTGGGTCAAACAAAGATTTAAATGAAGAATTCTGCTGCGAACGAGAGTTTTTTTAAGTAATTAAGATAATTACATTTCGAGAGAAGTTTTGGAAAAACCGTAATCATTTATATTAGTTTTAACGATTGGTCTGGGAAAAACGTTTTTGCTTTCTTTTACAACTTTAATTGAATTACCCCTCATTCCCTCTGCCTATAAAGAAGTGTGATGCAAAATTCACTGGTGGAACATTTGGATGCCAAGAAATAATTACTCTGCTTCCATTTTTTTTCTAGACTTCCCCATTTTTTCATTTCATGTGCCCTTAATTACCTACATATTTAAATTGTAGATCCTATTCAAATAATGCAAACGTGGTGTTTCTTTAATTATCAATAAAATTACCTGATTTGATTAGAAAAAAAGTACATGAGCCTTTATTTTAAGAGCGATCCTAATTATGATATTGTTAAATGAAGCTGATATTTAAATGAGTTTTCAACATTCTATTTTATAGACTAGACAAATAAGTATTTTTCAAAAAAACTTCAATATTAATGTAGTGGAGGACATGGGTATAACAAACCACGGATATCGGTAAGATGAGCACACGAATATCTCTACAACATGCATGTGTGTTAGGGACGAAAAACTAATGTAATGGATGATAAAAAAGGCATGGAAATATCCTCTACTAAAAATAATGTAAAATGAAAGTAAATATAGGTAATATAAGTATAACAAATTATTCTGTATTACAGTAGTTAAATAAGTCACTTTTTTGAAAATTCAAAATATATAAAGAGATAAATATGATATAATCAAAACCTTTTTCATATATTTCTTTTAATGTGATAAGTAATGCAGCTAACCTCTTAATTTTACGAAATAAATAAATCGACACTTTTAAACGACATGGAAAATATATATCAGGACTAAATAATATTTTAAAAAAGCAAATTACTTTATTGAATGGCTCTACAGGAATCCTTTTGAAATGGCATTAATAGGATGTTTCAGTGCAAGTAATCAACCACCTAAAAAATATGGATAGGAACATTATCCAATAAAAGCCAGAAACATTCTGATACAATTCAATAAACGCAAAGTTACAATAATCCCAAAAGAGATACTTTATTTCGATCCAATTCATCCAAAACAACCCATCAAAAGAATTATGGGAATACCAGCGCAGGAAGCAAACCGAAATAAATATTTAAGAGACTTTTTTTCCCATTTCAAAGAGTCTGTTATTTTTATAATTTAATTAAAATCTTTTAGTGCAATACGTTAAAACAAATTATTCAATCGAGTGGATGCTCCAAAATAGTTCCGGTTTTTCTCTGGAGAGCCAGGCCATCCTCGAATTTAATTTGAAATACGGAATGTTGCAGTTTAAGTGTTTAACTTTGGGAATCTCTTTCGAGTTGGATTTCATTCAGAACGGAAATTTGAATGCATATCTCCTTGTTTGAGCACTTGAAATGATTCAGACATTGATCTTAGCGATTTGAATGCATAAAGGGTTTTTTTTATTTCGTATTCCTCCGGGTATTGGATTGAATGGATTTATTGCAATTGAAAAAGATATTTGAGTACTGGGAACATGGTTTTATACAAATGATTTTTTTTTAATCCATTTCCGAATCAAGTTTAAGACATGGTATGATGCAATTTATGGATTTTTGAATTAAAAGATCTTTTTTGAAATTAGAAATAATGTATATTTAAAATTCAGTTCATATATTGCAGAAAGTGAAATTTGTCCGGCATCTTTAATTTTAGTTCTTCTATCTTATGTATAAAGAGATGCCATTTTTCTATCTTTTAGTTGTTAGTAGAGGAAGGGTCTTTGTTTGCGATCTTCATTTCTACACTTCATCGTACACTACAATGTGTGTATTTAAATTTACAAAGAGATATATACCAAGTTGTAGTTATCATGGTTGTGGTTATTCATTATTGATTGCTGTTGTGATGGTCACAAAGTGTAAGAAGTGTTTACAGATTATCTTAAACACCTAGATCACCAATTCTTTTTATTGTGAGGATATTACTTAAAACAGTGTGTACATCCTAATGCCCACTGCACTATTAAGGAACTTACGTAAAAAATCCTCTTTTACTATTGAATCATATATAAAACCAAGAACATTTTCAAAAATAATTTTTAAGGGATAAAATAATGCAATAACAGTTGCTGTGCACTTAAATGTTTTTAAAATTAACGCAAGCATACAGCCCAAAGTTCTTTGCCATTTCTCAAAACACATAACGTTCATTATAAGAATCCCCTTCTCAATAATAAACATTTCCCTTTATTCAGTTTTAGCACAAAGGAAGATCACGTAACACACCAGGAGGAAACTGCCTTCGGTTCTACCTTCGCTTTTTTTTTTATCTCTTTTCGCGGGAACAAAGAAAATATACAAGTTATAAAAGAATTCTAACGTCATATTTAGATGTAAGACCCTGATTTTCCCCCATCATTTTTTCTTTAAAGGGAAGAAAGATGAGAGCCGGTGATGCAACGAAAAAAACAAGAATCTTATAAATATGGAAATGCTGCATCATATGTTGTCGAAGCAAATAGTCTTATAAATAAGCGAGGGGGAAAAAAATAGAAACTTTTCCCCCTCTTGTTCTGGCAACGCTGTCGTTCAGTCAGAGGATCTTTGAAATAAAAGGGTAGAAATAGTTTGGAGAATTTAGATGGCAACAGTTTTTACTTTATGCTGAGGTCAAAGAGTAGCTGTAGAGTCAGAAGATGGATACAAAGGCTGATGCAAACTGTTGCTTCCTTTTGTTTTGTTTATTATTGTTAAATGAAGCTGATATTTAAATGAGCTTTCAACTTTTTATTTCTTAGACTCGACAAGTAAGTATTATCTAAAAAGTATCAATATTAATGCAGTAGAGGACATGGGTGTACCAAACCATGAATATCAGTAAGACAAGGACATAAATACCTCTACAACATGCATGCGTGTTAGGGACCAAAAACTAAGGTAATGGATGATTTAAAAATATGCATGTCAATATTCTCTTTTAAGAAAAATGTAAATAAAGACAATATAAATATAGTTAGTTATTATGTGTTACAATAGTTAATGAAGTTACTTTTTTAAATTCAAAAATATATAAAGTTATAAATATGGTATATCATAAGCATATAATTTTATATATATTTAATTTTTAAATAAATAATTTTATATATATTTAATTTTTAAATAAATAATTTTATATAATTTTATATATAATATTTTTATATAATTTTATATATATTAATAATGTAATGAGTAACATGCCGAGCCTTAATTTTACGTCGCCTCTTAATTTTACGAAAATATCTCAACAATTTTAAACGGCTGGAAAAATATACATCAGAATTAAATAGGATCAGAAAACAGCAAAATAGTATAATGAAAGGCGTTTCAGGAATCCTTTTCAAATGTCATTAATAGGATGTTTCAGTGCAATTGATCAGCCACCTCATAAAATATGGATATAAACATTATCCAATAAAAGCCAGGCAAATTCTGATACAATTCAATAAACGCGATGTTACACAGTCCCAAAAGAGATGTTTTATTTCGATCCAATTCATCCAAAACAACCCATCAGAAGAATTACGGGAATACACGAGCACGAAGCAAAACGAAATAAATATTTAAGAGACTTTTTTCTCCATTTCTAAAGTTCTGTTATTTTTATAATTTAATTGTAATCTTTAAGTGCAAAAGGTTAAAACAAATTATTCAATCGAGTGGATGCTCCAGAATGGTTCGATTTTTCTCTGGAGAGTCAGCCCATGCTCGAATCTAATTTTAAAGACGGAATGCTGCAGTTTAAGTGTTTAACTTTGCGAATCTCTTCCGAGCTGGATTTCATTCGGAATCGAAATTTGAATGCATATCTCTTTGTTTGAGCCCTTGAAATGATTCAGCCATTGATCACCCAAGCATAAAGCGTTTTTTTTTATTTCGTATTCCTCTGGGTATTGGGTTGAATGGGTTTATTGCATTTGAAAAAGCTATTTGAGTATTGAGAATTTTGGGGAGATCGTTTTGATATGAAGGATTTTTTGAAATCCATTTCCAAAATCAAGTTTAAAAAACGGTATGACGCATTTATGGATTTTTGAAATAAAAGATCTTTTTTGAAATTAGAAATTATATATATTTCAAATATTTTTTTAAATTTTTTAGTAGCGTATGCCACAAAAATCAAAATGACTATCTATATTTACACGGTGCGCTGGCAGACGGCCTTGGCACGCCATGACGCTGCAGCGCCAATGAAGGAAAAGAAGAATATACATATATATTGCTTCCACATGTTAAGTTATGATATAAATATATATATGTGATAAAAATGTTTTTATAAAGCATAAAATAATACAATAATTATGCTATGCACTTAAATCTGCTGGAAGGATAAAACGCTAAAATAAACATAAGCGTACATCCCAAAATTCTTTGCCATTTCTCAAAACACAGAACGCTTGTTATAAGAATCCCCTTCTCAATAATAAACTTGATTCTTCGAATCGAACTTTTCCCTTTATTCAGTTTTAGCACAAAAGAAGATCATATAACACACAAGGAGGAAACTGCCTCCAATTCTACCATTTCTTTCTTTTTTTTTTCTTATGATCTCTTTTTCCCGGTATCAAAGAAAACATACAAGATTTAAAAGAATTCAAACGTCATATTTCGTTGTAAGGCTCTGATTTCCCCCATCATTTTCCCTTTAAAGGGAAGAAAGATGAGAGCCGGTGATGCAACGGAAAAAAAGCACGAATCTTATAAATATGGAAATGCCGTATCATGTGTTGTCGAAGCAAATAGTCTTAGAAATAAGTGAGGGAGGAAAAAAAGGAACTTTTCCCTTCTTGTTTTGGCAACGCTGTAGTTTGCTTGTAGGATCCGTGAAATAAAAGGAAGAAACAGTTTTGCTTCATGCTGAGGTCAAAGCGTTAAGGAATGTACGATATTTTAACAAAACTATGCAAATTTCGAACTGAAAAAAAAAGATGTATTTTTTGTTCAAAATCTGTAGAGTCAGAGGATGGTGAGTTTTACAAAGGCTGATGCAAAATGTTGCTTCCTTTAAGAAAGAAAACTTTGAAACGCATTTGGAAGAAGTTTAAATATCTCTTTTGATTTCGTTTTAAAGCATCGAATTTGGATTTTGTTATTTTCTTTAGCAATTCAAATTCCTTTGGTTTGTTTTTATTTGTAATTTGTGTTTTTACTATGTGTCTACTAGAAATACGTAAATTGCCGCCCACACATGTTTCATGATGCCAGCGTCCTCATACATTTGTTTTTTCTTAAAATATATGAATGGTAGTTTTTTATAAGATTTTCATATATTAATGATAGGTTTAAACTAGACGCATGTTTAGATTAATAAAATGTAAACATTTAAATTTTTTTAAATTTAGCTTAAATTATTACGTTGTGCATGTCGTTTTCTTTGTTTGCGGTGAAAAAAAATTTATGGTGTCAAGGTTCCTTCACATAGGGATACCACTTGTTATATCCTTCCTCTCTATTTCCAAGTTACGACTCATAAAAGAAATAAAATTATAAATAAGAATTAAATCCCGAATCGTACTTAAATAAGCACCATCCATTTCTTTGATCATCATCAATGGCTAAACAACCCCATGGTGAGCCAAGGCCGTCTGCCTTCTGGCAGATTTCGAGACAGGAGATGTCTTTGTTTTTACGGGGTAGGGTTGTCAGCCGTACGCCCAACGCTCTACAGCCATACCTACAGTTAAAATGTTACCTACAGTAAACTTCTAGAGTTAACAGGAGGACACTCGATTTTTGGCTTTTGTTTTTAGGCATTCCTTTATTCCGAGTTTTAATGGAATGTATAATAAAATGAAAACTGGTATAAAAAATGGATCAACTTAATTTTCTGTTTCTTAAGTTCTTCATGTTAAATTTCCTTTTAAAGCTTGTTATTTGCTGTAGTTTGTTTTTGAAATGAATATGTTTAATCACACTCTAAATATGCATGCACATAAATTACTGGATCATTTATTCATATCCTCATTATAAACTGCTATGTTGTTACCAACTTGTGAACCAGTAACTTATAAGTTAAAAGTGTATGAGCGCTCAACTTCGAATAAACTGGCCTTGCAGCCATTCCTTTCAGAAAAATATCTATTATGACCATGTAGGTATGTAAAGCATCTATTGCCAATAGCCCTTTGAGCGTTTTTTTAGTTCTTTCCCATACAACCTCCATATGTAAGACAGTTATGTCTAACACTCCTGCAGTTCATGCGTTATTGGATTTTTCGTGTCATGCATAAGTGGAACACAAATAATGCGATGTACTAAAGAAGGGGAAAAAAAAACAATATATTTTCTTCTTCTATTAATAATTGTTTCTTTCTTATGAATATTATTTTTTGAACGATTTCATTAGAAATGCAAATTTTTAAAAATATTAACTGTACCAAATCATTAATAATTGTTCTTTAACAATTATTAATGATTTGTTACAGGTTATACTTTTAAAAATTTGCATTTATAATGAAATCTAACTAACAATATTTGTAATTTCGAAATTACAAATATTGTTAGTTTTTATTGCTGAACATTTTGACCTAAAGTAATTCGCCACAAGAATAAAAAAGATGTAGTACATTTAGAATTACCTAGGGCTTCCCCACTATATGTCGATTATATTTTACAATGTTTGTATCAAATACAAGGGCAGATTTCGAGAAAAGAGATGTTTTCTTTTTATGGGGAAGGGTTGTTAGCCCTATGCTCAACATTCATGATAGATCTAGGACGTATGGTTTAAAGTGGATTCCGAACCACTACAAACATCTATTTTACGATTTATCCATTGCATGAAGCATTCATGACTCGAACATGAAACTTGTGGTACACAGTACCAGTGCGTTAGTCACTCGACCATCAGGCCTTTTTGTCAGCTAGTGTACATTAATTATACTACTTGCATTACTGTTTGAACTTGCAGATGAGTTGTCGATGAATGTCAAAAACATTTAACACTTTTATTTGTACTTTTTCGTTGAATTTCGATGTGCTTCTATGCCATATCTAGTTCATTGATAGACGATTGAACGATTCATTGATAGACGATTGGAAGAATTTGTAGAGGTAACACTTCCATTTTCGCGTGACGCATGAGAGAAAAAAAAACGATCCAGAAATTTCTCACAGCGCAGAATCATTATCTATACGAGGCCTTTTTTCGTTGTCACAATAACCATCTAGTCCCCCCTTTCCTGAATAAATGGCTGTAACGAACGCCAACAATTAGAGCTTTTCTGTCGGCTAGATAAGCATACAACAGCTGAGCCAAGAGTTGGGCATTTGAAATATTCAATGGTATAAAACCAAATGTATCGTTCAATTTTTAATAGATTTTTACACTGTCCCTTGTCTGCAATTTTATGGCAGAATAGTGTTTTTTCCGATGCATTTCCCCAGCGGGTTGGCATGTTTATCTGTTACTTTGAAAACGCCCGCATATCTAGACTCTCATATCCCTCGACTGCCCCATTTTTTGATTAATAACAAAGTTGTTAACATCTTACTGGACGGTGGCATCAAATTTCGAAGTTTTCTGAAACTAATTATCATTTATTTCATTGATTTATATCATATTTGTCTTTTCCTAATATCATATGTTTTATTATTATTATTATTTATTTTTATTAAATTTTTTTTATTTTATGTATTTTATATCCTCTATATCTCTTTCTATCTTTTTTTATAAAATTGCTTCTATTTCGTATATTATCTTTTATCTTTAAAATCATCTAATTTGATGTTCACATTTTTTCAGATATTGCTTAATACATGGTCTGGAAAACTTTAAGCATGCAAAATGTTTTCTCAAGTAATTTGATATTAAAGTTCAAACTAATTATAATTTATTTCAGTCGATTTATAATGTTTGTTAAACTAATATCATAAAAATTATAATTATTTCAACGGACTTAAATTGTACCTATTTTTATTTTATGTTTTCCGATATCTTCTCTTTAATTGTTCTCAAAAATTGATGTTTTATTATCTTTTATTTTTAAATGTTCTATTTTAATTTATTAATATTCTATAATTTAAGCAATTTCATTTTATGCAAATTTTTTAACTAATTTAAGATGTGGAGTTATTGTGGTTCTTAAAACCACCTAGGAACTCCGTAACAGGTACGCCCGTTGCCCGTTGCCCCCTAATGTAGTTAAAAATCCAAAACTCTTGAACTTTTTTGAAGTTTTAAATTTAAATAAATCATCTAAACTGTCCCACTACTTCTACTAGATAAAAATAATTTTAATGCTTTGTCTAATAATCTTTCAGAAAATATGCATTGGCACACTATGAGAAACCAATCATAAAAATTAATGCAAAGAGACATTTATCCTTTTTTATAAAAACTAATTTAATATACTTCCCATTGGAGGAGATTAATAAATGATGGAACATAATGAATAATGGAATAAAATGAAACCAACATCTCAAAATTGATTTTTTTCCCGTTTTATAAATATTAGGTCCATCTTAAATTTGCACAAGATTCTGTTTTAATTGCTCTTGATTTTCTTATAACTTATAATCACCTTTGAAATTACGTAAAAAAAAGCATTACAACACTGGAACTGCGAATAATTACTGATATCAGAGGTTGTGTTTGGACAACCTGGGTCAAACAAAGGTTTCAATGAAGAGTTGTGCTGCGAAAGAGAGTTTTTTTTATCTAAGTAATTAAGATAATTACATTTCGGGAGCAGTTTTGGAAAAACCATAATCATTTATATTAGTTTTAACGATTAGTCTGGGAAAAAAAAGCTTTTGCTTTCTTTTACAACTTTAATTGAATTACCCCTCATTCCCTCTGCCTATAAAGAAGTGCGATGCAAAATTCACTGGTGGAACATTTGGATGTCAAGAAATAATTACTCTGCTTCCATTTTTTTTTCTAGACTTCCCCATTTTTTCGTTTCGTGCCCTTAATTACCTACATATCTAAAATGTAGATCCCATTCAAATAATACAAACGGGGTGTTTCTTTAATTATCAATAAAATTACCTGATTTGATTATAAAAAAAAGTATCTCAGCCTTTTTTTAAGAGCGATCCTAATTATGATATTGTTAAATGAAGCAGATATTTAAATGAGCTATTAATTTTCTATTTCTAAGACTCAGATAGTGAGTATTTTTCTACAGAACATCGATATTAGTGTAATAGAGGACATGGGTATAACAAACCACTGATATCGGTCATACATGAATATCTTTACAACTGTATTCTTTTATTTCCATTAGTATAAACGCTTACCTCTAACTCTGAACTCGCATAAGTCGTCCAATGTATTCACATATCTCTATAACTGTATCTTTACAATATGTTTTTTTACCACTGTCTACGCCTATCTCTAGAGCTTTACAAACCTATCATTACCAATATACACTCAAGAGCCAAAACATTATGACCACCCCTACATTTTGCAATGAACTCGCCTGGATGACATGGAAGGCACGTGATCAGGTGGAAGTGGTATTTAACTAGTATTAAGTGGTGGTATTAATCCCTGCCAAGGCGGGTTGAAGCTGTGTTGCGCGCCAAAGATGGGACAACTCGCTATTGACAGGTGGTCATAATGTTTTGGCTCTTGAGTGTATTTGAGTATTTTACCATTCTTCACTCGTATCCCTATAAGTGCACACCCGAAGTGAAATTCTAGTATCAATACCATTACGTCCTTTTATACTTATTTACAATATTTATTTGCAATTATATATGCCTGTCTATACCATTACTAACGATAACCTTACAATTGTACAAACTGACTTATGACTTACAACTGACAAACTGACTGATATCAATTTGAAAAACAACTTTCATTACTAATTAAATCTTTCGAAATTTAAACAAAATCGGTTTACATAATTTGAAGCCGCATTGTTAAAAGGTTTGGTAAATATAGCTTCAATGGTATGTTTATACATATTAACTCTATGTATAAAATCGTGTTTATTATTGAACAGAAATGGAATGTAACATGTATGCATGCTTGTACTCCTTTTTTGGAGAACTTGTATATAACACAAGATTACTTATATTCAACTTTTATATTAATCCAGGTTTCAACCCACATTTACTAAAAACACGGTGCCAGCGTTTCAAAGGACTTTAGTCAACAAGACTCATTATGATAAAAATTCTTACCTTATTTTTTATTTTACCATTGACTTCGGTTGCTAATAAAATAAAAGTCGAAAAGTTTTTCATAATAATAGATAATCAAATTAATTCTATTAGATTTAAAACTGTTAACAAAAACTCGTTATATACATTATTGTGCTACTTTTTGAAATTTAGAGGAAAATAAAAAAAATAAAAATAATTGTAATTATACGACAAAAAATAAAAAAATAAAAATTCGTCAAAATTACGCAGTGTTCTTCAAATATAACAATGCATCAGAATATAATATGCAAAGGAGAGGATCATTTAACGTCATTGGATATTTCAAAAGGAAGCATTTGCATGATTTTTTACGTTAGAATTATCGGACGACTGGAATGTGGACGTCCGTTAGCTTTTCCTCCCCAGAGCGCATGCTCCAGTTTCCGATTCCAAGATGATGCAATGCGCTGAGTAGATGTTACAGCAAGGTCGCCCTCGAGTTACAACGCCGAATGAGGACCGGTTTTAGCAGTTACTGCAAAAGCAAGAGTTCAGAATTTTCGAACTGTTTTAACATTGCAATGAGTTTTCCTGCCAATTAAGTTAATGAACTAAACCATTTTGAATGTGGAATATTACTGTCATGCCCATATGTCAATTAGAACTGATCGTACTTGTGGACACTAAAGCTAATTATACATTGAACTCCTTTATTTATTTATTTTTTTCATACGTAACGGTAACGGTAGGTGTTTAGTTACCACCAAGAATTTCCGTTACGGTGGTGCAGGGATATCAATTTGGGGAATTATTATTAAAACAAAATTTTAAAATCCAAAACGATGAGCTAAGGAAAGGGATGTCATTAAACAACATGTACATGCTCGGCCAGGGTGCTGAATTAAAACAACGCCCGTTAGTAAATACAAAATTTAAAATAATAGTTTACAAAAAGTCAAATTTTTTTGCTGTGGCAATTAAAAGTTAAAAAATGAACTTCATTATCCTTAATTTATGGACATGAGTGTAAACTTTGGCTGGCTGAAAATTTAGAGGAAAATAAAAAAAAAATAAGTTATAAACAAAAAAAAAATATCGTTTCAAAATTCTGCAGTGATCTTGAAGATATAACAATGCATTCAGAATATAATATGCAAAATAAGAGTATCAGTGGTGGAAAATGATTCTAAACTAAAAGAGTTCAGAATTTGCTGTTTTAACATTGCAATGAATTTTCCTGCCAATTAAGTTAATGAACTAAACCATTTTGAATGTGGAATATCTTTTAGCCACGAACAATGAACTGAATTGATTTTTTTTATTTATTTTCATATATGCTTCCATTTCGTGTATTTTCAAGACAACAAATAAGCCTAATTTTTTACTATTGTGGCTGATTAATGAAATACTGTCAGATTAATGTTTTCATCTAAAAAGATTGTTCCTTGTGTTTTGCAAACCAATATGAAAGAATTCTTTCTTAGTTGTACTCAGTGATAATAATATTCACCATAAAATCCACAATGCGGTTTCGTTACTAAACATGTATGAATACGAATACTTTCGACGCTTGTCTTGAAAAAGATAATATCAAATAGGCAGTAAATCTTTTATTTTTAATAGTTATCACAAATTAATTGTAATTAATTTTATTATAATAATGTATCGCATATTCAGAAGAGGAAAACTTGCTTTGAAAATTCATTAAAAATTGCCTTTTTCGTATATTTTTTTCTTTCTAATGCAGCTGGCAAACACTTAGACAGCTTGGTCTTGGCTGCCTTAAGGCAAGCGCTGCACAGAAGTTACTCACTTTGCATGATCCAAGGGGCGCATGTAACTTGAAGATAAGCCACGGACGCGGAGTAACAATGCCCCCGCAACGCTCTGCGATCCTATTAGACCGGGACCTACGGTTTAAAGTGGATTCCGAATCACTACAAACATCCATGGCACCGTCGGGACTCGAACTCGAAACCTGTGGTACCGAGCACCAGAGCGCTAGCCACTCGGCCAATCAGGCCCCTTTTTTCGTATATAAAACAAATATTATTATTGCTCATCTAAATTATGTTCTAAACCACAAGTAAATTGAGGTTTAAACAGTGAATTTGAATTTTTTATTGAATTTGTGTGTTTTCTGATTAAACGCAGCTTGATATGATTTTTATACTCTCTCTTTTTTTTTTACTTTTATAATAAATTAATTTGACTGCATCAAATGTACTGTGGCTTACGGATTGTCTGGACTTGACCTAAGCACTTCTTAACAGGTTATGGGCTTGATTCAGTAAATGGTCTTAGTTCTGGGAGTACAAAATGTATCGATGGAGATTACTTGAAAATAATATTAATAGTAAAGGAAAGCGTACCTCCAAAAATGAAAACAATAATAATATTCTTTAAGCCTAGAAAATGATGGATTATGGGATATTTTTGGTGCCCCCATACCCATCTATAAAGTGATTAAGCATGTGTCCTATCCATTATTTTATTTTAATTTCCCTTGATTCTTCTAGAAATATCTCTAATGGTTTCAGAGCTACCAGATGCGATATTTCTATTTAAAAATATGATTGAAAACATGCTATTGTTTGATTGTTCGATGGGATATCTATTGAGATACCTGGTTTTGTTTCTACATTTAAAAGTGTATAATATTTTTAATACATTGTAAAATGTAAAATACGAAATGAAAGCTTACAAATGTTATCCAATTTATTCATTTCGATACTTTTTTTTATTAGAGTGGCGCAAATTTTGCCAACACTAGATTTTTTGTTCTGGCGACGATGCAACAAACTATTAACAATTCAATTAATTAAAAAAAATTGCTAACAATTTCAAAAACAAAATTCATTTTCTAAAATAAATTTTTTTTTGAAATTTTCATTTTTTAAAAGTTTTTAAAAGGAATAACTTATTTTATTAAAAATTTTTTAATAAAATTTAGAAATATAAACTACATATAAAAATGCTATATTGAGTGATATTTGGCTATTTATAGTTTGCGCCCTGTTAAGGGAAAATTCCTAAATTTTTCGCGAGATTAGATAATCTATATTTAAGTTGACCCCAGTAATTGAGCTTTATGAAAAATTTTAAAAATTTTCGTTTACACAAGGAAAAATACGATATTTTCGTTGAACTCCAAGACTTTCATTAGTGGAATTTTTTGTTAACATAAATGCAGGTTCTTGAGGAAGATTCGGATGGAATTGTAGCAACTGTTGGTTGAAGAGGTTTAATACATCTATTCCCTCTACTCTATAATGTATATTATGTTTATATTTGTACTATACTAGTTTGCTTTTTTTGCGTTTTTCTGCATTAAAATGTGTTTCTTGATTTTGTTTTTTTTCCCACTTACTAGTTCGTGTTTTTTCGGCCAAATACTTCTGTATGTTTATCATAACTGGGGCCTGATGGCCGAATGGCTAGCGCTCTGGCGTTCGGTACCACAGGTATCGGGTTCAAATCCCGGCTTGCAAATGGGTGTTTGTAGTGGTTCGGAATCCACTTTAAGCCGTAGGTCCCGGTCCTAATAGGATCGTAGTGTTTTTTACTCGGCCAAATACTTCAAAGTGAGTAACATCGGTTTGGCGAAAGATCACGGTTATTAGAAGAAAAAAAAATGTTTATCTTAACTTTTTTTTTTGAGATCCAACAATTTTAGAGGAAATGAAGATGGATGCAAATGAAGGTTTTGGTTGAGAAAATGGTTTGTTTATTTCAGCATAAGTAGTTACTAGTTGGGAGGCTAATGTTCTTGCTTTAGGATAAGGTAATTATCTAAATATTTTAATTATTATATTTTTTTTCCAAATGCCGCTAAGGGCTTCTTTTAAACCTGGATGGATGCGATTGCTGCATTTTTGGTTCAGCTTTTCATTCTGTATTGTGTGACTAGAAGCAGCGCAGTATAAACATGTAATTTTTATTTTACAAAAAAGTTCGAATGATTATATCACTGGAAAATTGAAGTCCCTTATTAGCAGAATATGGCTGAACAGGGCTTTTGAGAGAAGCACGTTAGAAAGAACAGAACCAATAAATTTTAAATTAAATGTTTTGTGGAATCTATTTCTGATTCTTTTTTGTCAGCCTTTGGATTAAATGGGATCTTTATATTCTCGAAATATTTCATATTTGCCAAGTGATATTAAATGGGGCATTGATATTTACATCTTAACAATTATTGAGTGAGGAATGAGGTTGGGTTTTTTTGTATTAGATTATAACAGTTTCTCAGCTGTATAAATTATTTTGTTGGTAGATTGGTTGTTGAGTGGTTGGTAGGTTTTATTAATAAACAGTAAGATTTGGTTTACTTTACAAATTTCAAGTTGCTGCCAATGAAACATCTTTTGTATTTTAAAGGGAGATATAGTATTAAGATTATTTCTAGGTGACGCTGCAATAATGTAGAGTACAGATGTTAATCTGTACTCTATGTATACAGATGTTAATCTGTACTCTATGACCAAATATGTGTGTATTCGCAGTTGAGGACGTAATGAGGATGTTAGTTGAGTTGAGGACGTTAAATTTTGATGAACCTGCAACTTTTAAAACTTTTACGAAAGTAGAATTTTCAGTATCTGAAAAATGGTGAACATAAGGTGAATGTGATTATTGAAATGAAAGAATTGAGAAGAGATGCTGACACAAACATATCATTTTCTTTTCAATGCAAATCTAACTAACTACAACTAACCAAATTTTAATTTTATAAAACGATGGAACTCTACTGTTGCCACACATCTCGAGTAAATTTTATTTAAATATTTTTCATTTTCTTTCCACAAGCCTTCCTCTAGTTCTCGTGCGAATGCATTGTGGGTCCAGTTTATTTAAAAGAATATTTTCTCCGTGTAATTCTCGTGGATAGTGGATTCGTATAAAGACCTAATTGTTTTCTCCGGATATGTCTAAACTAGGTTTATAACAAGTTTAGCTACAAATAAGTTTCACGACTTCAATGCTTTGAAAGGTTTTTTTTTTTTTTTTTTTTTTTTTGTAGCAACATGTTTTTCCAAAAGATTAAAACATGGTAAAGCTGAACTTATTGTCCCGTTTGCTGTAGAGAATGGCCGGCATATATGAAGTACGATACAGTTTTTACCACAAAATTATGAGTAAGCTCTAGTTTATAGATGACTGAACTATAAATTGGAAATTTTTGTGCATTTTAGAGTTCATGTCTTATATCGAATACATAGGAGAAATATGTATGGAAGAAATATATATTTCTATACATTGGAGAAATGTATAGAAATATTTCAATGATATTAAATGAGTGCTTCAAAAATATGTAACACATAATTCTAAAAAAAAGAAATTCAGCTTTTTTCGTGTTTCATGTTCCACGAAATACAGAACAGAAAAAAAAAAAAAAAAACTCAGGTTAACTTTTTCATAAGGAAAAACAGCCCTTTTACTGACTATTCTGTTCAATTCCCCAAAGTTGTGTGACAACAAAATCACACGATATATATCCCATTCTTCGAAATCGATGTTTCTGCACTAGAGGGGGATGGGTGAAAAATGCTGTCCCCCAAATCGTTTGCTGTGTGTGAGCAAGCCATTTATCGGTTGTCGAACATCTCTTTCTTCCGAATTTCGTTATTTAAAGAAATGGCTTCTCTCTCAACACGGACAAAATATTTTCACTCGGTGTCGATTTTTCTTTCGTAGTATAAGTGAAGCACTTCCTTCAAAATGTTTTGTGCACTATTTTTGGAGTATTTTTTTTACATTTGACGCGTTTCCGGTTTGACGCTGCAATTTCATATATATTCAGAACCACGACACGTTTCACTATATTTCCCTTTTTACTAAAAAACTATAATTTAAATTATTTTAAATTATTTCATGTTTTGACTTAAACAGTAAAATTGAGAAGACGATCCGGCACTAATTAAAAAAAAAAATTTAAATACCAGTAAAATATTTCCTCTCATTTTTTTTACTTTATCGGAGACCATAAGATATGATGCTTTGCCAATAACGTGTTAGCATAGATGCAGAAGCTCCCAATGGCATCCTTATTTTTTATAAACCTATATTTTTTCAATCTATGGCAAAATCCTTATTTTTTATAAACCTATATTTTTTTCAATCTATGGCAAAATCCTTATTTTTTATAAACCTATATATTTTTTAATCTATGGCAAAATCCATATTTCTTATAAACCTATGTATTTTTTAATCTATGGCAAAATCCTTATTTTTTATAAACCTATATTTTTTTTAATCTATGGCAAAATCCATATTTTTTATAAACCTATATTTTTTAATCTAAGGCATATTTATTGGCAAAAACCTGTTCCTTTTTTAAAATGTCGCTTTCGATATGATCTACGCTAAATATACATTGTGTATTAACGTAATGTAACGTCCTTTTCGTGTGTGAATCAAATTAAGTGTTTTGTGCTTATAAAGAATACATTTTTGTTAGGATATGCATTCTGATATTTGTGATTATTGATATTCATGTTGTGTGTGTGTGCGGAATTATGCATTCTTTTCGTTCAGAAAAATTCTTGAAAATGTGCACTCAATATGTGAGCAGAAATAAATAGTCATTTGATTATTCTATGCATAACTATAACATTATGCAGAAAAGTTTTTATATCATTTCCAAAACTTATTCATTAACAATATGGTGTTTCATATTTATTTCATAACAATTTATGATTTATAAACGGTTTATATTGGAAAAACAAGGCTTCGATTCGTAAGAAATTTTCTGTAATATATTGCTCAGTCATTAAGCTTTTATTCCATTGTGTCAAACGTTTTGTTCATTTTAAGTGAGAATATGAAGATAAAAGTCTGAAATAGCTTTGTTATGATAATTCTGGCAAAATTGTTCCGGATTTTTGAAAGATAAAAAATATTTAATAATTTGATTCAATATGAAGTATATGCATTTAATGAATATTATATTTGATTTAAGCATTATTATTTTGAAAATTTAGAATTTTATTTAGGTTTTATTTGAAAGATTTATTTTTTGATTTTGAAAAGAGTATATGATATTAGAATTAAAATATTGTTGCTATGAAAATAGTATATAATGGTAAACGATTAAGCGAAACTCATGGATAAGGAAACGGTTTAAAGTTTTCCCGGATTAGTTCCTCTAGCTGTCCTTTGAGGATTTGGGGAAAATTTAAAAACCAAATTTAAATATCTGATATTTACAGGGCGTTTAAGGATATTTTATATCAGGTAGAAACTTGAAAATGGAGTTCAACCAACAAGCAAACATCAAAATTGTCAGTTAACGCAAGTTTTCTCTCTGTTTAGAAGAGGACACTTCGTAATTTTGCTAATGAATATTAATAGTGTAAGGAATGAAGAAATCTTTGATTGGAACTTATCAAATTCCAGCACTAAAACCTTTTAAAGAAGTAGAGACCACTTCATTTGCGCTTCTGTGGAAAATATTAAAACCTAAGAAAAAGGATGGGGTCTTGATGGTCGGGTGATTAGCGCTGTGGCGCCACGTGCCGCAGGTTTCGGCTTCGAGTCTCAACGGGGCCATGGGTGTTTGTTGTGGTTAGAAATTCACTTTAAACAGTAGGTCCAGTCTAATATGACTGTTGGGCGTACGGCTGACAACCCTACAACGTAAAAACAAAAACATCATCTGTCTCGAAAGATGTCTGCAGGCTGAAGGCCTTGGCCCACCATGGGATTATTGCGTCACAGATGATGATGAAGAAAAGAGATGCTGTTTATTTAATTAAGACTCGTAATTTTATCATAACTTAAAATTTTATTTTTTATAAGTCGTAACTTGGAAATAGAGGGGAAGTATGTAACGTGTGTTTGATTATACGAAGAATCCTTTACCCCTATCTAAAATTCCATTTAACCGCAAACTAACGAAATGACACGCAAAGGTCACGTGATTCTTCTAATGCCAAAAAAAATTTTTCAAAAAATATTTTAAATGTTTACATTTTATTAATCTAAATTTAGATCCTGTTGCTATTTAAACCTTTCATTTAAATATGAAACCTTTATAAACAAATAATCATTCATATTTTATAAGAAAAAAAAAAAACTCGTATGCAGAACCTGGCCCTATGAAACATCTACGTGGGCTGCGATTTAAGCATTTCTAGTAGAAACATAGTAAATACACATATTGAAAATAAAAAAAAAAATCCCAAACTAATTTGAATTGCTAATTGAAAGTAATACAAAAATCTAAATTCACCGTTTTAAAACAAAATCAAAAGAGATATTTAAACTTCTTTGAAATGCGTTCCAAAGTTTTATTTCTTAAAGGAAACAACAATTTGCATCAGCCTTTGTAAAAGTCTCTATCCTCTGACTCTACGATTTTGGACAAAAAATACATCCTTTTTCAGTTCGAAATTTGCATAGTTTTCTTAAAATATCATACATTCCTTAACGCTGTGACCTCAGCGTGAAGCAAAAAGTATTGACATTCAAAATCTCAAAACTATTTTTTCCTTTTATTTCACGGATCCTCAGAACAAGAGGGGGAAAGTTCCTTTTTTTTCTTCCCTCACTTATTTCTAAGACTATTTGCTTCGACAACACATGATGCGGAATTTCCATATTTATAAGATTCGTGTTTTTCTTTTGGTGCATCACCGGCTCTCATCTTTCTTCCCTTTAAAGGGAGAATGATGGGGGAAAGTCAGAGTCTTACATTGAAATATGACGTTTGAATTCTTTTATATCTTGCATATTTTATTTGATACCGGAAAAAAGAGATAATAAGAAAGGAAAGACGGAAAAAAAAAAAAAAAGCAAAGGTAGAACTGGAGGGAGTTCCCTCCTTGTGTGTTATATAATCTTCTTTTGTGCTAAAACGGAATAAAGAGAAGAATTCGATTCGAAGAATCAAGTTTATTATTGAGAAAGGGATTCTTATAAAGAGCGTTCTGTGTTTTGAGAAATGGCAAAAACTTTTGGGATGAAAAAAGACGCTTATATGTATTTTAAACATCTCCTCCTCTGGCAAATTTAAGATCACAACATAATTATTTTATCATTTTATCCTTTATAAAAATATTTTTGAAAACGTTCTTGGTTGTGTATATGATTCAATATGAAAAAAAGTTTTCTTAAATAACCTAGTAAACTTACCTGTATACATATTCGTATGTCTTATACTGATATTTAAACGTTGGTCAATATTTGATAGCGTGATACAGAAACCTGTGGTACCGAGTGCCAGAGCGCCAGCCACTCGGCCATAAGGCCCCTATGCATTTTTGAGAGCAGAGACTACGAGGCGAGTTGATTCGAAGATGAGCACTTTTCTATTTTATCCACTTTTGCTACACAGGTTGCTGGTGCGCAAGTTGGTAATAACATAACGTTATACGAATAATTAGGATATGAATAAATGACCCTGTTGATTTTCGTACTTGTATAGTTAGTGTTTGATTAAACATTTTCATTTCAAAAACAAAATGCAACAATCAACTAGCTTTAAAAAAGTTATTAAGAGCAAGGTAAGGTGTACCATTTTTCCTTCTATTATATATTCCATTAATCCTGGATAAAGGAATGCATAAAACAAAAGCCCCCCAAAAAAAAAAAAAAAAAACCCAGTGTCGTCCAGTTAATTCTAGAGGGAACTGAAGCAAAAAGAGAACAGTTAGAGAAGAAATTTTTTTATGCGTGTGCTAAAAACTGAAATTGCATTCGGCAGAATACGCTTTTGGGTTGTAATCGAATAGAAAACCTTAATTTGAGCTGTGTTTTGTATTTTTATTTGTACACTTAAAGCTCCAGTTGTACTTTGTTGAATGCAAATAAGCGCAGTGTTTTTTATTTAAGGTAAAAAAAAAAAATGAATTTTCTTTTGAAGCTAATGCGCGTATAAAAAAATGTGCAAATAATTTTAAAAGTGATAAAACCTGACGCAGGCGAACTTCATAGGATTCATTGATTTTTGTTATTGTTGTTGTTGGAGAATTTTTCACTAATATACTGGTAACAACGTGACTTGAAACCAATATATATTTTTACCAACACATTAATTTTAAAAAAGAGCTTGTGCATTCTTCTTCATAAAATTTAAAACAAGGATTTATTTTTTGTTGTTAAACCTGCAAATCGATGTTTATTTGAAGTTGGGCATATGTAAAAATGTTTCTTTACTATTGCTTTTTATCTAATTTAAGACCTTAGGGTTTTTTGAGATTTTAAATAGGTGATATTAATGCTGATCAAATTAATACTAGATATAAATTTTTTTGTGATATTCTTTTCCATCTGATTAATATATTGTATGTATATTGTTATTGTCATGGAGCACCCGTAGTTATAATTCTGACTTAGCTCCTCTCTATGAAGAAAGAGGGCAGTACGGGAGGACAGGTGGACTTTTAAGTAGAAACTACAATACATTTGCACATCGTCTGGGAGAAAACCCCTTAAAACTCCTAACATATAGCCCAACTCACGAGGCAAAATGCTGAATATCACAAATGTCATCGAGTCTCCTCGTTTTTTGAATCAGTGTCAACAACAAAGCCGCCAGCCGATTGAATTTCAGCACTAATGCTCACTGGTGGCCTCCCGTTTCCACCAAGAGTTGAGCATATGATTTAAATATAGATTGTTTGTTGTGTGATTTTAGTCTCAATTTGTTTAATATATTGTATTCATACAGCTTCTATTAACGCGTGTTATAAATGTCGATATGATTAATGTGTGATATTAATGTCTATCTGATTTTCTGCATTATTGGAAATTATCAAATTCCATCACTAAAACCGTTTTAAGAAGTAGAGATCGCCCCAATTGCGCGTCTGTGGAAAATATTACGATCTAAAAAAAGGGTTGTTATTTATTCAATTACGATTCGTAATTTTATTCTTATTCAGAATTCTATTTTTTTACGAGTCGTAACTTAAATAGAAAGGGAGGATGTAACAAGTGCGAAATTCCCTATGCGAAAAACCTTTGACTAAAAACACCCTAAAATTTCATTTCACCTCAAACCAGGTGAAATAACATGCTGCACGTAATAGATCACGTGATTTTTCTACCCCAAAAGATTTTTAATTTTTAATTCAATCATTTCATTTCATTCATCTAAATGAAATGAAATGATTGAATTTATTTTGCTCATCTAAATCTGGATCCTTAAACTTTTCATTAAAATATGAAAATCTTATAACAAATTACCATTTATAATTTGAAAATCAAACGTATAAAAAGGCTTGCCGCATGAAACATCTGGGGGTGGGACTGCGATTTAAGCATTTCTAGTAGAAACATAGTAAATACATATATTAAAAATAAAAAAAATCCCAAACTAATTTGAATTGCTAAAGGAAGTATCCAAATCCAAATTCAACTCTTTAAAACGAAATCAAAAGAGATATTTAAAATTCTTCGAAATGCGTTTCAAAGATTTCTTTCTTAAAGGAAACACCAATTTGCATCAGCCTTTGTAAAACTCATCATTCTCTGACTCTACAGTTTTCGGACAAAAAATACATCTTTTTTTATTTCAAATTTGCATAGTTTTCTTAAAATATCAAACATTCCTCAATGCTTTGACCTCAGCATAAAGCAAAAACTGTTGCCATTTAAATTCTCAAAACTATTTCTCCTTTTTATTTCAAGGATCCTCAGAGTGAACGACAGCGTTGCCAGAACAAGAGGGGGAAAGTTTCTATTTTTTCTCCCCTCGCTTATTTCTAAGACTATTTGCTTCGACAACACATAATGCGGCATTTCCATATTTATAAGATTCGTGGTTTTTTCGTTGCATCACCGGCTCTCATCTTTCTTCCCTTTAAAGGGAAAATGATGAGGGAAAATCACAGTCTTACATCGAAATATGATGTTTGAATTCGTTTATAACTTGTATATTTTCTTTGATACCGCGAAGAGATAATAAGACAAAAAAAAAAAAAAAAGGTGGAACCGAAGGCAGTTTCCTCCTGGTGTGATCCTGGTGATCTTCCTTTGTGCTAAAACTGAATAAAAGGAAAAGTCCGATTCGAAGACTCATGTTTATTATTTAGAAGGGGATTCTTATAATGTGCGTTATGTGTTTTGAGAAATGGCAAAGGACTTTGGGCTGTAAGCTTGTGTTAATTTTAAAAAGATTTAAGTGCACAGCATAATTATTGCATTATTTTATCCCTTAAAAATTATTTTTGAAAACGTTCTTGGTTTTGTATATGATTCAATAGTAAAAGAAGATTTTTTACGTAAGTTCCTTAATAGTGCAGTGGGGATTCGGATCACTGTTTTAAGTAATATCCTGACAATAAAAAGAATTGGTGATCTAGGCGTTTAAGATTATCTGTAAACACTTCTTACACTTTGTGACGATCACAACAGTAATCAATAATGAATAACCACAACCATGACAATTACAACTTGGTATATATCTCTTTATAAATTTAAATACACACATTTTAGTGTACGATGAAGTATAGAAATGAAGATCGCAAACAAATACCCTTCCTCTAGCAACAACTAAAAGATAAAAAATGGCATCTCTTTATACTCGAGTTGGAAGAACTAAAATTAAAGATGTCGGAGAAATTTCACTTTCTGCAATATATGAATTGAACTTTAAATATACATTATTTCTAATTTCAAAAAAGATATTTTAATTCAAAAATCCATAAATTGCATCATGCCATGTCTTAAACTTGATTCGGAAATGGATTTAAAAAAAAATCATTTGTATAAATCCATGTTCCCAGTACTCAAATATCTTTTTCAATTGCAATAAACCCATTCAATCCAATACCCGGAGGAATACGAAATAAAAAAAACCCTTTATGCATTCAAATCACTATGATCAATGGCTGAATCATTTCAAGTGCTCAAACAAAGAGATACGCATTCAAATTTCCGTTCCAAATGAAATTCAGCTCGAAAGAGATTTCCAAAGTTAAACACTTAAACTGCAACATTCCGTATTTCAAATTAAATGCGAGGATGGCCTGGCTCTCCAGAGAAAACCGGAACTATTTTGGAACATCCACTCTATTCAATAATTTGTTTTAACGTATTGCACTAAAAGATTCCAATTAAATTATAAAAATAAGAGACTCTTTGAAATAGGAAAAAAAGTCTCTTAAATATTTATTTCAATTTGCTTCGTGCTCTGGTATTCCCGCGATTCTTCTGATGGGTTGTTTTGGATGAATTGGATCGAAATAAAACATCTCTTTTGGGATTATTGTAACTTTGCGTTTATTGAATTGTATCAGACTGTTTCTGGCTTTTATTGGATAATGTTCCTATCCATATTTTTTTAGGTGGTTGATCACTTGCACTGAAACATCCTACTAATGTCATTTCAAAAGGATTCCTGTACAGCCATTCAATAAAGTAATTTGCTTTTTTAAAATATTATTTAGTCCTGATATATATTTTCCATGTCGTTTAAAAGTGTCGATTTATTTATTTCGTAAAATTAAGAGGTTAGCTGCATTAATTATCATATTAAAAGAAATATATGAAAAAGGTTTTGATTATATCATATTTATCTCTTTATATATTTTGAATTTTCAAAAATGTGACTTATTTAACTACTGTAATATAGAATAATTTGTTATACTTATATTACCTATATTTACTGTCATTTTACATTATTTTTAATAGAGGATATTTCCATGCCTTTTTTATCATCCATTACATTAGTTTTTCGTCCCTAACACACATGCATTACATTAATATTGAAGTTTTTTTGAAAAATACTTATCTGTCTAGTCTATAAAATAGAATGTTGAAAACTCATTTAAATGTCAGCTTCATTTAACAATATCATAATTAGGATCGCTCTTAAAATAAAGGTTGATGTACTTTTTTTCTAATCAAATCAGGTAATTTTATTGATAATTAAAGAAACACTACGTCTGCATTATTTGAATAGGATCTACAATTCAGTTATGTAGGTAATTAAGGGCACGAAACGAAAAAAATGGGGAAATCTAAAAAAAAAAGGAAACTGAGTAATTATTTCTTGGCATCCAAATGTTCCACAAGTGCATTCTGCATCGGACTTCTCTATAAGCAGTGGGAATGAGGGGTAATTCAATTAAAGTTGTGAAAGAAAGCAATAGCTTTTTTCCCCAAAGCAATCGTTACAACTAATATAAATGATTACGGTTTTTCCAAAAATTTTCTCGAAATGTAATTATCTTAATTACTTAAGTAAAAAAACTCTCGTTCACAGCACAACTCTTCATTGAAACCTTTGTTTGACCCATGTTGTCCAAACACAACCTCTGATATCAGTAATTATTCGCAGTTCCAGTGTTGTGACAGCTTTTTTTCCGTAATTTCATAGGTGATTATGAGCTATAAGAAAATTAAGAACAATTAAAACAGAATCTTGTGCAAATTTAATGTGGATCTAATATTTATAAAACTGGAAAAAATCAATTTTGAGATGTTGGTTTCTTTTTATTCCATTATTCAGTATTTTCCATCATTTATTAATCTTCTCCAATGGGAAGTATATCAAATTAGTTTTCATAAAAGAGGATAAATGTCCCTCTACATTAATTTTTATGATTCTTTTTTCAAAGTGTGTCAATGCATCTTTTCTGAAAAATAACTAGACAAGGCATTAAAATTATTTTGATCTACTAGAAGTAGAGAGACAGTTTAGATAATTTTTTTACATTTAAAACTTTAAAAGGTTCAAGAGTTTTGGATATTTAACTACATTATATTTCTGGATAGGAGGATTTTCCAATGAAAGATAAAGAATGTGTAAATAGGAAAGATGAATTTAATATAAAAAAATAATAATCATAATAATAAAACAAATTAGTAGTAGACAGATATAAGTTATAATAATGTAATGAATTATAATTAAAATTATCATTTATTACATAATGATAACTTATCTCATATCGTCCTAAAAAAGATATGAGAAAATGTAAGAAAAATTATAAAATCAATATAATTAGTATAAAAATGATTAATTAATGATAGTAAAAATGAATAGAGAAGTGAGCGTAAATGAAAATTATCATCTAAACGAAATGCATGATTACTTTTTTTTTTTGTAGTAGCATAACAGTTTATAATGAGGATATGAATAAATGATGATGTCATTTTTGCACTTGCATATTTAGTATTTGATTAAACAGTATCATTCTAGAAACAAAATGCAGCAATTACTAGTTTTAAAAAACTTACGAAACGACGAGGTAAGGTATTCTTTTTTTATACCAATTTCCATTTTATTATACATTCCGTTAAAATTCAGAATAAAGGAATGCCTAAAAACAAAAGCCAAAATCGAGTGTCGCGCCAATTAATTCTAGAGGAAATAAAAATTAAAAGAGAACAGCTTGTGAAGAAGTTTTTTTTCACTCTTGGGATTAAAACTCAAACTGCAAAAGGCAGAATACGTTTTTCAGTTGTAACTGAATAGGAAACCTTAAGTTGAACTACGTTTTGTACATTTTTTGTACGCTTAAAACGCCAATTGTACTTTGCTGACTACAAATAAAAGTAGTGTTTGAATTTAAAGTAAAAAAATAATTAATTAACAATTTTTTTGAAGTTAACCTGCTTATAAAATAGCGCAAATAACTTTAAAAATAAAACTTGACGCAGGTGAATTTTATTGGATTCATTGATTTTATTATTGCTGCTGTTGGAGAATTTTTCACTAAGAAACAACGTAACTTGAAATCAACATGCTTCATACCAGCACATTCATTTTAAAAAGATGTATGTGCATTCTTCTTCATAAAAGTTATGACAAGGATTTATTTTTTGTTGTAAGACTGCAAATTTATGTTTATTTCAAGTCGGGAATATGTAAAAATCTTTCTTTACTATTTCTTTTTATCTAATTTAATACCTTAGCTTTTGCCGAGAGTTTCAATGTGTAATATTAATACTGACCAAATTAATACACTAAATTAGGATTGTAGGATATTATTGTGAAACTAAGATATAAATGATTGAGTATTGTGTGATATTAGACTCAATTTTTTTAATATGTTGTGTGCAGTTTGATTCTATTAATGTGTGTTACTAATGTCGATGTGATTAATGTCTATATTATGCATTATTATTTAATTAATTTATTTTGAGTTATATTAGTATCTATCTAATTTTTTGCATTTTGCAATTATTTGAAGACCCAGAGGTGATTGTGGATGCCACTCAAAATAATATTTTCGTACAAGATGTTTTTTTTTCTGCTATAAAAATGTTTTAATTAAACACAACCACCAGCATTCATTTTTATGTAAGGACTGCAGAATAATTTCCTTATTCTTAAATATTATTTTTAATCAATTATGAATAAGATCTCTAAGAAATATTGCAATTTTCAGCGTTCTACAACGTTTATTGAACGTTGAATTAGTAAAATTTGATTTTTAATGCAATATTATCTACTCGATATAATGCATTAATTAATAATTTTGGAATAAATGAAACTTCATACTTGTTATTGAATTCGATATAGTTCGAATTATGTTTTACGATATGGAATTATAATAAATGCTCAAAGTACTAGAAAGTCTCTTAATTGGCCGATCGATAATGTGTGCGAGCAAGTTTGTGTAAGTTAAAGCGGTGACCACATTGACAGAAACACATTTTTGCCAGCGTCCATTCCACATGTCTTGTAGATTGGACTCTGCGTCCAGTTGAATGCTATTTGTTTTTCACTAGTGTAATCAGAAGTTCACACAGTTTAAAATAATAACCTTACAAGAAAACATTGGTGATTTAGGAGTTTAAGATTTCCTGGAAACAATTCTTACACTTGTCTACCATCACAACAATAATATTTCTATGTTTCGTTGTCCTGGTTTATTTCTCTTTGTAAATTTCGATACATACAGCGATGACAATCAAATACCTTTCCTCTAAAAACAACTACAAGATGAAGCAATGGCGTCTCTTTATACATAAGTTAACGGAATTAAAAGACGCCGAATGACAAATTTCACTTTCTGTAATATATGGACTGAACTATGTTATCAATCATAATACAACCACGCGCTTTCATTTATTACAATACTATCAGTAAATATATAAGCATTTCGACTTTTGTGACATACGCTACTGAAAAATTAAAAAATTACTTTAAATATACATGATTTCTAATTTCAAAAAAGATCTTTTATTTCAAAAAATCCATAAATGCGTCATAACGATTTATATACGAAAATGGATTTCAAAAAATCATTCACATCAAAGCCATGTCCCAAATTCCCAGTACTCAAATAGCTTTTTCAAATGCGATAAACCTATTCAATCCAATACCCAGAGGAATACTAAATAAAAAAAAGCCCTTTATGCATTTAAATCACTGTGATCAATGGCTGAATCCTTTCAAGTGCTCAAACAAAGAGATATGCATTCAAATTTCCGTTCCGAATGAAATCCAGCTCGAAAGAGATTCTCAAAGTCAAACACTTAAACTGCAAAACTCCGTGTTTAAAATTGAATTCGAGGATGGCCTGGGTCTCCAGAGAAAAACCGAACCATTTTGGAGCATCCACTCGATTGAATAATTTGTTTTCCACTAAAAGATTCCAATTAAATTATAAAAATAACAGACTCTTAGAAATGGAGGAAAAAGTATCTTAAATATTTATTTCGTTTTGCTTCGTGCGCTGGTATTCCCGTGATTCTTCTGATAGGTTGTTTTGGAGGAATTGAATCGAAATAAAATATCTCTTTTGGGATTATGTAACATCGAGTTTATTGAATTGTATCAGATTTTTTTTGGCGTTTATTGGATAATGTTTCTATCCATATTGTTCCTATTCGTTCCTATTCAGTGGTTCATCACTTGCATTGAAACATCCTATTAATGCCATTTGAAAAGGATTCCTGAATTACCATTCATTAAATTATTTTCCTTTTTTCCGTCCTATTTAATCATGATATATATTTTTTATGTAGTTTAAAAATGTTGAGATATTTATTTCTTAAAATTAAATGGCTAGCTTGATATGTTATCCACTTAAATTTTTTATGTATTTCTTTTAATATGATAATTAAAAGAAATACATAAAAAATTATTTATACCTTTAAATATTTTGAATTTTATAAAAAGTAACTTAAGTAACTATTGTAAAACAAAATAATCAATTATGTTTATATTATCTACATTTAGTTTTATTTTACATTATCGTTAATAGAGAATATTTGCTTGTCCCTTTTTTTATCATTACTTTAGTTTTTGGTCCCTACTGCAACAGATGCCACCAGTTTTTGCGAACATGTGCCGTCCGGTGCCCGAGCGGCACACGTTACGACGAAATTTCCAATATGCCCCCTTCACCTTTATTGCACTTTTGAAATCAATTATTTCCTTTGAAATAATTTTCCAGTCAATCTTATATCTCTCCAATTTTATATGTTGAATTATAACTCTTGATACAGTGGCCGGATAGCCGAATGGCTAGCGCTCTGGCGCTCGTTATCTCAGGTTGCGGTTTCGAGTACCGGCTGTGCCATGGATGTTTGTGGTGGTTCGTAATCCACTTTAAACAGTAAGTACCGGTCTAACAGAATCGTAGAGCTTTGCGGAAGTATTTTTACTCCGCGTCCGTAGCGGATCTTCAAGGTGCACGCATCTCCTGGGTAGTGCTAAATGAGTAACGTTGGTACGGCGCTTACCTTACGGCATAAAAGGCGACTCTCTAAGTGTTTACCAGCTGTATTAGAAAAGAAAAATAATTCTTGATTCTTCAAATGAGGAAGAAAAAAATTTGTTTCATTTAAAAATATTCTCCAGATATTAATTAGATATCATAATCGTATCAGAAACATAAGATAACAGTGTACTATAAGATACTTACTGCAATGTGCTTCAAAAAGCAACACCTTTTTTTGTCAAAGCAGCGAAAGGACTCATTAAAAATTAATTGCGTTCCTCCTCGTTTGAAAATACATTAGGGATAATGACGACTTACGAAGAAATGCGGTAAAGGTTTTCTTTAATTAAATTAATTATCTTTAATTATATTTCTACTTGAAATGACCCTTCTCGTTAAAGCTAATCACTTTTTAGTAAACACTGAGTTATTCATTATTTTTCCTCCAGTGTTATTTGATTGAAATGTAAAAATTGTCATTTTAATCAGCGAAAATTCTATTTTAAAAATCTTTGAATTTCCTTTTGTTGTTGTTGCTTTTAATTAATTATCCGCCGAAAAGTCGCAGATAACTCCTCCAGCGTAAAACAAAATAATGGCGAGTCATAAAATATGCTTCTGTTGTGATAGGGTTATTTAACGACAGGGAACATATTTTTTTTTCTAAAAAGAGCGATGTAAAATACCTGCTGTGCTTTTGCATTTAAATGAGAAATTATTTTCGGTTGACATTAACTTATTAATATTCATTAAAAATACCGAACCAAAAATAATTTTTATTTACATAGTAATTAGTAATACATTATATATTAAATTGTTATATTTATATTATAATTAGATTATAGTAAGATTATTTAAATGAATAATGGATAAGTCAGTTTCATTTTTTCCCTGAGGATTTATGCATAATGGTGTACGATCGAAATGTTAGTATTTTATATAAAACTCTCTGGCACTGTGTGCCATGGTGGTCCAAGGTCCTCCGCCTATTATCATATTTCGAGACAGGATATTTATTCTTTTTATAGGGCAGGGCTTTGAACCGTCATTTGATCAGCATGCAAATTAGACCGGGAACTATGGTTTAAAGTGGATATCGGCCGATTACAAGAATCCATGCCGCCGCCGGGACTCGAACCTTAACCTGTGGCCCCTTGAGCCAGGTCACTCGTCCATCAAGTCCTCAGTATTTCATATAAGTTGCAAAAAATATCATGTTGACTTCAATTATTTAATTTAATAGTTCTTTCTTTTTAACATTAAAATATTCATTCTAGTCTTTAGAAATACAAACGAATTATTAGTAATTTTTTAAAACTAGATTGCCTAGCTAATAATGAAATATTATTTTTATTGCATTGCATAACAAAAATGTATGCATGGCATAAATATATATATATATTATTGCATAGCAAGATAATGATAAACAGTTCTAGGTAATTTCGGTTCATTGATAACTCGATGAGAAAAGAAATCTAAAATAATTGGTATTCAAAATTATTTATGAACATAATTTTTTACAAACAGTTTATTTTATGTGTCATTAGTAAACCTGGAAACTTCAGCAAAGGGCAGTCAAAAAGCCAAATGCATTCAGAAAAAAAAATTAACAACGTGAAACGTTAACATCATTTTTAACAACGTGTGTAAAACCACACACCATTCCTGTGGACGAAAGCAGACTTCATTAAGCTGTGTGCTGTAGCACGAGATTCGTTACACTAAGTCATATGGGATCGATGAAAGCAGTTCTCCGGGGTAAATGTGAATTGTTTCTTGTCGAGCAGCATTTACCACGCGAAGCAGATATTTTTCCTTTGCAGACAGACACCGAAGTTGTTGGACGAGGATTTGCGGCACCCAATCTTATCACAAACTGTTGCGTCGAAGAGCTCAGGCAAAAGAAGGTTTGGTATAAGACGGCGCAATGATTATTTTTCAAATCCCTTAATACTTCCTAGGACTTTATTTTACTACTCGCTGAAGATTCCTTATAAGAAGCAAGTTTTACTGTAGTTTGCCAATTTTTCTCTTGCCCAATCATTATTATATGTACGTATGTTTACACATTTTATAGATGAATTACGTTGGTCATTATATTTCGTTTTTTACCATAACATTATATGAGCATCCATTCCTTGTTCTATTCTAAATTGCGAATTTATTAATTAAATTCATTTTTCTCCTGTGCATAGAAAAATTGTCAATTAATGAAATTTACAACATGGTTTCAGTGGAGGAGAATGTGTTTTGAATTTTAATAACGAAATTTCTATTGGAAATATAAGAAAAGGTTACGACAACAAGAGAGATGGTAAATTTGTAAGAAATTAATTTATGGTTAAGCCATTGAATCCAAACATGATCAAAGAATTTATCAATATCAAGGTAAAAAAATGTAGTCATTCATGAGATCTTCAGAGATCAGTTCAGTGTTTCTAAGGAGCTGAGCAGGGGTAAAAAAATTAGTAGTGAAACCACATTGTTATGGAATCATAAAATTAGAAGTGTATATAGAGATATGCCAGTAAATTTTGTTAAGGTTATTAAATTCAACAGTTTTTCTAAGAGTAGAATTAAAGAGATAGGCGTTAGCTCGTGGGATTAGAAAAGCTTTTCCTAGCTTGAGATTGGGCAAAATAATCGAAATATTCCAAGTTTGAGGAAAATAAGAATATTTAATAATGACATCAAAAATTCTAGAAATGTAAACTATAATTTTGAAAGGAATATTTTTTAGCACTTTATTGATGATATAGTCAATGCTCAATTTTGATTCAACACTCATTTGCCACGTAATTATAATTATTGGTATGAATTATGAGACGCACTTTTAGTGGAAAAAGTTATAATATTCTAATTATGAATTAAATATTCACATGTTGGGTGCACTCTTTAAAACAAAAGTATGCTTTGATGCAGTTAATATGATATTGTAAAACCCAATCCAAGAGAAATTTTAGAAATAAAATTTCCATATTTGTGTGCCCTACAGTAGAAAGTACTCATATTTATGTGGCCTTCAAGCAACATTCGAAGGCAATAAATCAGGTGACAGAAACCACCAGATTTGCTAGATTTTAACGAGCACATATAAAATATTTTATCAAGTTCGTTATCTTTGTATATGGACCACAGCATCCACAAAAGTAATGAAGCTGTATAAAGTGATATGGATCATCCTTGCTCATATCTGGAGAGGCTGAGAAAAGAAAGCTAGAACCATTCCGAAAATTGTTGACGCGAGATGGAAACGATTGTTAAAAAATGGATGCAGCAACGAAAGATTCAAACCAGAGCTGGGAAATCGGAATTTGGAGTCGAGCATTTTTGAAGATATTTGGAGTCGGTTTAAAAATCCGATTCCTGGCTCATTCATAAAATAATTTTTAATTTTCCTAAAATGCGAGAAGTTAATGTGTAAATTATATATTAAAGAAGCAGTTCAATTATATTCTTCAAAAATACAGCCAGTGAAAAAAGACAGTTACTGCTTTAGCAGCATATCAGCACTAAGATTTATAAAAAATATGTTGGATTAATAATAAATGAACATCTTACAGAAGAAATTTTATTAATAGATAAAATAAGATTTAATGTATTAAAAATGCAACAACTTCGTGGTTAAAGTGTATAATTTTCTTTTTGTCTCAAGCTATTCTCTAATGCTTTAGGACCTGCTAATTTTATAGGATAAGTGTACTTTTTGTTAAAAAACTTTTGTGTACAATAATATCATTTAAATTAGTTCTACACCTTTAAAGTTGAAAACAAGAATACTTCATTATGGAAGAACTACCTTTATAGGTATATGAATTCAATAAAAATCCTTGAATTTATTTTAGAAATTCTTCTAAATCCATTAGTAAAAATAATAGTAAACAGTCAAGAGTCACTATAAAAAATCCGACTGCAGTGAGAAGTCAGGAGTCGAAAATCCTTTCAAAATTCTTCTTCCCACCCCTTGTTTAAACCATGATGGACCCAAGTTGAATTATTCATAAATTATGACCTGTATACTCACGTGTTAATTGCACATTTTAAAACAAAAATACGTATCGCCGATTTATATGCAAAACTAGAATCCAGGGAAGATGGCATTTATGACGCCATTGACGAGATATTGGACAGTAAACACATGAAAATAGACAATAGAAAGTTTTTGCATACCGTATTTCGGACGTCCGTTAGCTTTTTCTCCCTAGCGCGCATGCTCATAGGAAACATTATTACAGATACGCATGCGCAATTTCCTATGGGCATGCGCACTAGGGAGAAAAAGCTAACGGACGTCCAAAATACGGTATGCAAAAACTCTCTAATATTGACAGTGACACAAGACAATATTGCTTGGTGATTTTAATGATATGCGTACTAACGACAGTTTTGCAATTGTGATGATATAGTTTACATTATGGCACATGGTGATGCGAAATTGAAGAAAGTGCTCTCAGATCCCATTTCATGGTGAAAACCAGGATTTGAAAATCTTATGCGTCATAAGATGGCAATCTAAGATTGGAACGGAGGTATATATACGGGATAAAATGATGATATAAACTGTAAAATGAAATAATTGTCTAATTCAGATTTCCAAAGAATTAATGAGTTCAATTCTTTCGTACCCAGATTTATGTATTCCGAATTATTATATAAAATATATTTAACCACAAATAACTAATATTCATAATACAGATTATTTTTGGTTAAATTTTATTCGAGTTGCAATATTAATTGTAAAGGTAATGATTTTTTTCATAAATTTTTATTTTATTCTTTCCGGAGTAACTCTTTTAATGTCCATTACATATGTACAAAAATCATAAACATGATGATGTGCAGACAGAGACGCATGTAATCCAGTTTACTAAATTTAATTGATTGTTTTTTTAAAGATTTTTAGAATTTGATAAAAGATTATAACTGGAAATATGATCCAGAATTAGTTTAATAATAAAGTAATGAATTAAAAAGCAAACACTTAGGTATTAGAAAAATTTATTTAATTTTAACAAAAATTTTAGGGATATACTAAATAACCCCCTTTCTTTAGTAGTCGTTCAACTTCTCATATAAAATCCTTGCTATCCCGAAGAGTTGAATCGATTTGCTTTAAACTCCATCTGTTATTACTGTTAAATAATTGTTGAAATCAACTGCTTAAAAAACATTCCTTTTGTAAAGAGATAGAATCAAACAAGTTGACAAAACTGTAACAACTCTTAGCACAATCTAACGGCGGCGTTGAGTATCACTGATGAAAGGAATCGTAAATTTTTCGTTTTATCATTTGGAAGTGACCGCTAACTGTCGTCAATGGAGTTAAATTAATATTTATTCATGTCTACAGATTTTTCAGTCTCTTTAAATGCATTATTAATTCAAATAAACATCATAACTGTCCCCAAATTTACATCGTCAAGTCAACCTCATAACTGTCACCAAGTTTACATCGTCAAGTCAACCTCATAACTCTCACCAAGTTTACATCGTCAAGTCAACCTCATAACTCTCCCCAAATTTACATCGGCAAGTCAACCTCATAACTGTCACCAAATTTACATCGTCAAGTCAACCTCATAACTATCACCAAGTTTACATCGGGTATTTAAAGCAATCTTTGTGTTCATGTTTGCTATAGCGCCACTTCTATTTGTTTATAGAAAAATTTGAATTAATGTCCTCTTCCAGACTTGAAAACTCAGAGCACAATTCATTTATCTAGCACAATTCTTTCTTGGTGATGTATTTTTATTTTCCGCCAGTAATTCAAATGAAGTTTGTATCAATATATTTGTGAAGAAATATATTGATACAAAGTGAATTCTGGGATAAATATAAAAAATGGTTCCATATCTATATCAATATACAAACTCATTAATTTTGTTCCGTGTAACCATAAAAATCGAAGTAATTATTAAAACACGTATTAAATAAATATAACAGCATGTTCTAAATTGTTTATTTTTTATATTGGATTGCGTTTTTTATACATAAAAAAAATACGTAACTTGTATTTACAATCTTTTCAAGGATTCTTTTTATATGGCCTGCTGCCAAATTACAGTATGCTCGCAACCATCACAAATGAAAACATTAATAACCAAATATAATCCTTGAGTTCAAATCAATTAAGTTAAAATAAAATAATGAAAATCATACGCCGTAAAATGATTCCACATTTAAATTTAATTATCAATGTGCCTTTTTAGTTTCCTTAGTCACTTTAATAATTTTTTTCGTCTACTTACAACAGAAAGGAAATTTCAAGTAACGAATTCCTTTATTTTTATTTTGTGAGAGCTTTTGTGTAATGAAACAAAAGTGACATTGGGGAATTTAATTTAATCCATAGTTGTTTAAATTATTGTTGCTTTACAGACACAAAAAAAAATTCTCCTTCTCGTCTAGACAACAGTGCGATCGATTCATTGCAGCTCTTTAAGTTCTAAGTATTACAATAATACTTCTTCAATAGAATTGTAATAGAAAATGCACCGGCTACATTTTATTTCTACTTTGCGAAACTTTAAGATATGCAAAAGTATTTATATTCGCTATAAATAAAACGTGTTTTTAAATTAATTTATTAATATGGTAATGAAAAAACCAAAAAATTAAAAAAACAATTAAAAATAACAATAAAATACCATTTTAATAGAGAAATACACAAGAGAAATTCATTACTTAAGGAGGAGAACTGTGCAAAACCCTCATGGATGTGTAGTATTCGTTCTTAATTGCAATGGAAACTTGGAGCATTCGTTCTAAATTGCAGTGGAACAACTTGAGACATTCGTTCTAAATTGCAGTGGAACAACTTGAGACATTCGTTGTAAATTACAGTGGAACAACTTGAGACATTCGTTCTAAATTTCTATAGCAGAACTTCTTAAGATAGGTTCTACACCTGTAAAAGAGCATCTCACTCTTAGGCGTAGTGGCAGAGTATGTGTAAAGTGAGTATGATTTAAACACAACCTGGTATATTAAGAACTAAATATGAACATTCCGTAGTAAACTGCATAATATATACTGCATGTATAGGAATACCTCTTTACATTCTTAAATTTCTTGAACTATAGGTGTCCTCACTACTCTGTATATCGTTGTGATCGTAGTATATCCATCATGGCAGGAGGGAAGAGTGTTGCAGCTACTTTAGTGATGAAGCTCCATTATGTAAAAGTCTGACTTAGCTCCGTGTCGCTGAAGAAGAATCGCAGTGCCTCCGTTAGGACTTTTAGAGGAAATACTCCACATTTGCGTATCGCATGTGAGAAACTCCGGAAAATTACCACCATGACTGAGGAGGCAAGAGGGCGAACAAGACGTGGGCAAGTAGTTGATCCTGGCAGACATATACATACGATAATAGTACGGATATATAGTCACAATGGATAATAGTAGTAGTTCCTTGTCCTGAATGAGAGAAAAATCATTTCGCTAATTTGTCTTGGCACAAGGCCTGATTGCCGAATCGCTATCGGTATCAAAGATAAGTGTCTAAATGTTTGCCAGCTGTTTTAAGGAAAAAAAATCTTACTTGGCACGGACCCCCTCGAAATTCACTAAGTTGAATTCACGCATTGGAAAATCAGAGCGATCACATTCTTGATATCACTGTAGTCTAATAAAAGCTAGTTGTGGATCAAGCCTGTAAGTCCTGTAAAAACAGCTTTCCAGCAGTGTTCAGTAACGACTTTCCCTTTTTTTTTTTTTTTTATCTCTGTCTCTCTCTGCAGTGCTGCTGCCGCAGAGTATTCAAACGAGAATCCAACTCATTTTCATCGCATTTTTTTTTTTTTTTTTTTTTTTTTTTTGTGAATGCAAATAGGTGAACGAAAACTTCTATTGCAAATGCTCCCCTTTCTCGATGGAGGCTGTGCTTGGAGGACTGATAGAAATCGAATCGTGCATGTCTGATAAAATTTGGTTCCTAGCTCAATGTAAACGATATACATTATTACTGTCGAAAGAAAATATTTGGACACATGGTACAGTTTCGATACATTTGTTTGAAAATAATAGGCATTGACTAACATATTCTGCAAATTAGAAAAAGCATCTTACTCATAGTGTCAACCATTACAGTTGCCCAATAATTGTCAACGATTAACCATAAAGCAGGTATTAACATACCGCTATGTATTGATGCACTTCCACAGCTTGCCAATCAATTGCAAATTCTAATTTTAAAAATAAAATATATAATTGGTCAATTTTATGAAAAAATTTCATATTTTGATGAAATTGTATTAACATAATGAAATCATATTAAACATAATAACATAATTATTGAATTATTGCTGTTGAAAGAAATTCTTTAGACACGAAGTTTTCGTTTCGATAAATTATTTTGAAAATAATAAGGATTGACTATTTTAATTTACGAAATAGTAAAAGCCTCTAACACAGATCAACTGTTACAGTTGTTGTAGTTGTGTCTAATCCTCAGTATCCTGTAGTATGGGATGCACATCCCATAAATAGCCTACTCATAGATGGAGGAAAATGGGATGGGGCAGCTTCTGTTGTGGAGCACCCGTAAGTAGAAGTCTGATTGGGCTCTGAGCCGTTGAAGAAGGAGAGAAGTGCCTTCTGGGAGGACTTTTAATTAGATCTACCCCACATTTGTGTATCTTGAGGGACAAAACCCTGAAACGCGCATTAATCCATCGTATCTACTCTCCATTATCATAATGATCCGCATCGTTGCGAGAGCGATCTACTCCACTTCGATCGCTCTCTCTCATTATCTAAAAATGAGGCGTCGCAACGGAGGCGGATTGCTTTATGGCGTCGTTATTTTGCAGCGTTGCGGAAAGTGCCTCCAATAAAGCGCATTTTTTTTTGTTTCACCCCATATAATAAATTAGAATCGAGCAGGATTTCGACGAAGCATCGCGATAAATACTCACACATTTTTTTAATTGCAAGTCTCAAGCCCCTCATAAGGAAACGAAGTGCTTATTAGCTATTTAAAACGACAATTTGCAACACCATTATTTATATTGCTGTAAAAGTAGAAATTTGGCAGAACTTGAATGTGCAACAAACCTTTTTATTTATTTAGGGGACGTATAAGTAGGTAAATGATGATTGGATTTCCTAAAGGACTGCACTTGGTTTGAAGTTCGACCGAACACAATTAAAATCAGGATTAGTGCTATTAGCACTCTACCAGATTTGTGATTTGTATACTCTTTACTGGAGGGCCAGAGAAAATATATCCTGATCACACGGATTTTAATTAGGGTGCTTCTAGTTTTTGAAGATACCCATGTCTTCTACTGCACTAATATTGATGCTTTTTAGAAAGTAGTTGATCAGCTAACAACTTTCTATTTCTAAGACTCGACAAGCGAGTATTTTGTATCTTATTTAGATATCTGCTACATTTAACAATATCACAATTAGGATATCTCTTAAAATAAAAGTTGTGGTACTTTTTTTATAATCAAATCAGGTAATTTTATTGATAATTAAAGATACACCACGTTTGCATTATTTGAATAGGATCTACAATTCAAATATGTAGGTAATTAAGGGCACGAAACAAAAAAAGGGGGAAATCTAAACAAAAAAAGGGAAAAAGAGTAATTATTTCTTGGCATCCAAATGTTCCACCAGTGAATTTTGCATCGCACTTCTTTATAGGCAGTGAGAATGAGGGGTAATTCAATTAAAATTGTAAAAGAAAGCAAAAGCTTTTTTTTCCTGTCCTATCGTTAAAACTAAGATAAATGATTACGGTTTTTCCAAAACTTCTCCCGAAATGTAATTATCTTAATTACTTAAATAAAAAACTCTCGTTCGCAGCACAACTCTTCATTTACATCTTTGTTTGACCCAGGCTGCCCAAACACAACCTCTGATATCAGTAATTATTTGCAGTTCCAATGCTGTAATGCTTTTTTTCATAATTTTAAAGGGGATTATGAGTTATAAGAAAATCAAGAGCAATTAAAACAGAATCTTGTGCAAATTTAATATGGATTTAACATTTATAAAACGGGGAAAAAATTAATTTTGAGATGTTGGTTTCATTTTATTCCATTATTCAGTATATTCCATCATTTATTAATCTTCTCCAATGGGAAGTATATTAAATTATTTTTTTATAAAAAAAAGGATAAATGGTTCTCTGCATTCAATTTTTATGATTGATTTCTCAAAGTGTGTCAATGCATATTTTCTGAAATATTACTACACAAAGCATTAAAATTATTTTTATTTAATAGAAATAGTGAGACAGTTTAGATAATTTAAAAAAATTACTTTAAAAAGGTTCAAGAATTTTGGATGTATAACTATATTATATATTTTTTGAATTTTAATATCAAATTACTTTAGAAAAAAATTTGCATTCCTAAAATTTTCAAACCAGTGTATTAAGCAATTTTGAGAAGAGGTGCATCAAATTAGATGATTTTAAACATAAAAGATAATATAAAAATTTAAACAATTTGATAAAAGATAACATGAAAAATATAGGATATGAAATATAAAGTAAGAAAGATAAATTTAATATAAAGAAATAAAAATAATAATAAAACAAATGATATTAGGCAAGGAAAGAGATAATACAATAAATGTAATAAATTATAATTAAAATATTGAAAGATAAGAGAAAATATGAGAAAAAAATATAAGATATATAATAATAGTATGAAAATGATTACGTAATGTTTGTAAAATTAGAAAAGTGAAATTACTAAATGTTAGAAAAAGTCTCATACCAATGAAAGGCGGGATGATTATTTTTTCTTATGTATATAAGGTGAAATCTTAAAACTTTCAGAAAACTACGAAATTTGATGCCATTGTCCCGTAAGTTGGAACCAAGTTTGACATTAGTAAAGCAGTCGAGAGATAGAAGAGTCTAGACGCGCAAGCATTTTCAAAGCAGCAGATACACATGTCAACCCGCTGGAGAAATGCAGCGAAAAAAAAAAAAAAAACCTTCTATCATAAAATTGTAGGCAAGGGACGATGTAAAAATCTATTGGAAACGAAGGATACATAAGGTTTTCTGTACTATGAAATATTTCATATGCCCCACACGTGGCTCATCGTTTATATACATATTTTACCTCACCAAAACAATCCTCCAAAATAAAACTAGAAAGGCTCATACAAAATTTCTCTTACCAGTTCCCAGGAATATTAAGAGTGAGATATCCAAAGGGGCGGGATGTAGACAAATAATTCCAATATTCTTTTTAAAATACTTTTATTAAGCATATTATAATGACGGAATGACACAAAAAATTACTGGACATACAGACAGAGAAACCGCATCTTAGCGCGGCTAACTACTAACAAGGAAGTACAATAACTAACAACTAACAAGGAAGTTCAGAGCGCGAAGAAAGTTCTTAAACCGAAGTACGGTTGGTTACAGTTAAGAGAGGAAAAGTGTTCACGTGACAAACAAATCAAAAGTTCTAGTTCGACATCATATTCGACAACATATATAGCAAACAGAAAAGTTCTGATTTGTGGCGTTCCTTGCAGTCCCTTCATACAGAAATGGGAGGCCTGAATGGCTATTATGACAATGAGTTTAAAATGTCTGTCATCAATAATGATTCTGCTGAGTGAGAAATTTCTGGGTCACTTTTGTTCTCTCATGAGTCTCGCAAAAGTATTAGTGTTATGAAAATGTAAGAACCGTTCTATCTTCTTTTCATGAACTGTTCGTGGTATATAAGCCCATCGATATTTAAAGAAAAATTACGAATAAAAGTGTTAAATGTTTCTAAATTTTCAGACTTCTTGCCACTTTTCGATAAATATATAGCAATGATACAATTAATATACATAATATACACTAACTAATAGAAATTATAGAGAAATAAGTTTCTTAATGGTAGCAGTAAAAGGAAGGACATTTTTCGAACTCCCTCAAAAATTAATTTTCTATTAAAAAAATATTTAAAGAGTAACTAACGCCTATAAGAATTAAGTAACGAACAAAATTTCAATGTCATAACGAATGCGTCTCGCATCACCAAATTCGCCGATCGATGCTTAACAACAACAAAAAAAAAAAATGCTTTTGTACTTCATACAATACTCAGATGTTCTTTTGATATCGCAAAATGCAATCGGCCTCCACTGGGATAGGCTTAGATGATGTTAAATATGCTTCATCTACTTTATTCTTCTGGTAAATTACCTTAGATCAAAATGTTCAGCAATCGAGACTAACGATATTTATTTCAAAAATTTATTTCGCGTAATGCTTTTCAAAATTTGCATTTATAATGAAATTATTAAAAAAAGATATTCATTAGAAAGTAGCAATTATTAATAGAAGAGAAAAATATATTATTTCTTTTTCCTTTTCTGGTACATCGGAGGGCTTGGTGTTTCACGTACGCATGGCACGAACAATCCACCGACAAATGAACTGCAGGTGTTTCTCCAAGATTTTTGGAGCGGCCTGGTGGCCAAATGGCTAGCGCTCTGGCCTTTGGTATCCCAGGCTTCAGGTTCGAATCCTGGCGGGGGCATGGATGCTTGTTAGTGGTTCGGAGTCCACGTTAAACTGTAGGTCCCGGTCTGCTTATCCCAAAGTGTGCACAAGATGACCGTAGAGCGACTAACCAAACCAAGATTTTTGGATGTAACTGTCCCACATATGGAACTTTTAAGGGAAAAAAATGGGAAAAGCTCACAGGTGACAATCGTTACTGATAATCGATGTTATACGCTTTACATATATTGCCATAAACGACATACGCTTCTGAGAGCAGAGACTGCAAGGCGAGTTGAGCATTTTTCCATTTTATTCACTTTTGCTTCATAGGTTGCTGGTGCACAAGTTGGTAATAACATAACAGTTTATAATGAGGATATGGATAAACAATCCTTTAGTTTTTGTACTTGCATATTTAGTGTTTAATTAAATATATTCATTTCAAAAACAAAATACAGCAATTAACTAGCTTTAAAAAACTTATTACAAGCAAGGTAAGGTGTCCCATTTTTTTATACCATTTTTCATTTTACTATACATTCCATTAAAATTCAGGATAAAGGAATGCATAAAAACAAAAGCAAAAAAAACGAGTGTCGTCCTGTTAATTCTAGAGGGAAAATTGAAACTAAAAGAGAACAGTTAGCGAGGAAGTTTTTTTATGCGTGTGCTAAAAACTCAAATTGCATTCGGAAGAATACTCTTTTGAGTTGTAATCGAATAGAAAACCTTAATTTGAACTGTGCTTTGTATTTTTATTTTTACACTTGAAGCTCCAGCTTTACTTTGTTGAATACAAATAAACGCAGTGTTTTCTATTTAAGTTAAAAAAAAATGAATTAATGAATTTTCTTTTGAAGCTAATGCACTTATAAAAAAAAAGATGTGCAAATAATTTTAAGAGATAAGACCTGACGCAGACGAACTTCTTTTGATTCCTTGATATCATTTTCGCTATTGGAGAATTTTTCACTAATATATTGGCGACAACGGGACTTGAAATAAAGATCTAATTTTACCAACACATTCCTTTAAAAAATGAGTTTGTGTACTCTTCTTCATAAATTTAAGACAAGGATATATTTTTTTTTGTTGTAAAAATTCAAATTGATGCTCATTTGAAGTTGGGAATATCTAAAAATATATCTCTATGCTTGCTTTTTATCTAATTTATGACCTTAGCGTTTTTTGAGATTTTCAGTGAGTAATATTAATGCCTTTCAAATTAATAAGCGATATTAATCTTTGTGAGTGATATTATTGTCAAATTCCAATTATTATAAGATTGGCTGGAATTCTAGTTTTTTGTCAATCCTATAAAAGTATAACTGAGTTAATTCTGAAAAATAAAATTACATATTGAAGACAAATTGCATTACAGTCCATAAGACTTATAACGCCCCGTTTTCCTCTGCAAAGGACTCTTGATTCAAAACACCCTAAAATCTCGTTTCACCACCAAGCAGCCAAACGTCATACTGCAAGTAATTGATCACGTGATTCGTATAACCCAATAAAATAATTTTTTTTTAATTTTTAAATGTTCACATTTTTTTAAACAAAATCTGGATCCTGTTACTGTTTAAACTTCTCGTTTAAATATGAAACTCTTATAAACAAATAACCATTCAGTTTTTTTAAGAAATAAAAAGAAATGACGAGGGTGGCATCGGGATACATCTTGGGGTGGTGCTGCGATTTAAGCATTTCTGGCAGAAATATGGTAAGTACAAAAATTAAAAATAAAAACAAACCCTAAAGGAATTTGAATTGCTACAGAAAGTAACATAAAAATCCAAATTCAGCGCTTTAAAACGAAATCAAAAGATATATTTAAACTTCTTTGAAATGCCTTCCGAAGTTTTATTTCTTAAAGGAAGCAACAATTTGCATCAGCCTTTGTAAAAATCACCATCCTCTGATTCTACAGCTTTTGGACAAAAAAATACATCTTTTTTTTCAGTTCGAAATTTGCATAGTTTTCTTGAAATATCATGCATTCCTTAGCGCTTTGACCTCAGAAGAAATCAAAAACTGTTGCAATTTAAATTCTCAAAACTATTTCTTTCTTTTCATTTCACTAATTCTCAGAGCGGACTACAGCGTTGTCAGAACAAGAGGGAGAAAGTTCTTTTTTTTGCCTCCCTCGCTTATTTATAAGATTATTTGCTTCGACAACACATGATACGGCATTTCCATATTTATAAGATTCGTGTTTTTTTCGTTGCACCATCGGCTCTCGTCTTTTTTCCCTTTAAAGGGAAAATGATGGGGGAAAATCAGAATCCCACAGTGAAATATGACGTTTGAATTCTTTTAAATCTTGTATGTTTTCTTTGATACCGGAAAAAAGAGATAATAATAATAAAAAAAACATAGAACTGGAGGCATTTTCCTCCTTGTGTATTACACAATCTTCTTTTGTGCTATAACGGAATTAAGGAAAAAGTTCTATTCGAAGAATCAAGTTTATTATTGAGAATGGGATTTTTATTATGAGCGTTTTGTGTTTCGAGAAATGGCAAAGAACTTTGTGCTGTAAGCCTATATTAATTGTAAGCATCTTATCCTTCTAGCACATTTAAGTGCACAGCTTAATTATTGCATTGTTTTATCCCTTATAAAAATATTTTTGAAAACTTTCTTGGTTGTGTATATGATCGAATAATAAAAATTTTTTTTAGTAATCTAGTATACTTATTAGTTACTATTATACATATATTATATATTCTGTGCACATTTGATTTCTGGAGACACGAAGGTACTTGCAAGCTCACATTGCCAACTGAAGATTGTACATCCTTACATCTTGATTTATTTCTCTTTGTAAATTTCAATACACACAACAACGTACAATGAAGTACGGAAATAATGTTCGACAATCAAACGCATTTCCTCTACAACTACAAGATGGAAAAATGTCGCGTCTTTATAAACAAGTTAGCGGAACTAAAATTAAAGTTGCCGAATGAAAAATTTCACTTTTTGCAATATATGAACTGAACTATATTATCAATCACAATACAATTATAAGCTTTAATTTATTACAATATTATCAGTAAATACATAGGAATTAAATAATTACATTAAATACAATACATTTTTTCTAATTACAAAAATATCTTTTATTTCAAAAATCCATAAATGCATGATACCATGTCTTAAACTTGATTCGAAAATAGATTAAAAAAAAAGAATCATTTGTATAAAACCACGTTCCCAGTACTCAAATAACTCTTTCAAATGCAATAAACCCATTCAACTCAATACCCAGAGGAATACGAAATAATTAAAAAACAAAAACCTTTACGCATTTAAATCACTGTGATCAATGGCTGAATCATTTCAAGTGCTCAAACAAAGAGATATGCATTCAAATTTCCGTTCGAATGAAATCCAGCTCGAAAGAGATTCGCAAAGTTAAACACTTAAACTGCAATATTTCGTGTTTAAAATTAAACTGGAGGAAGACTTGGCTCTCCAGAGAAAAACCGAACCATTTTGGAGCATCTACTCGATTGAATAATTTGTTTTAACGTATTGCATTAAAAGATTCCAATTAAATTATAAAAATAACAGACTCTTACAAATGGGGTAAAAAAGTCTCTTAAATATTTATTTCGCTTTGTTTCGTGCTCTGGTATTCCCGTAATTCTTCTGATGGGTTGTTTTGGATGAATTGGATCGAAATAAAATATCTCTTTTGGGATTATTGTAACATTGCGTTTATTGAATTGTATCAGAATTTTTCTGGGTTTTATTGGATAATGTTCCTATCCATATTTTATGAGATGGTTGATCGCTTGCATCCTACTAATGCCGTTTGAAATGGATTCTTGAAGTATCATTCATTAAAGTATTTTGCTTTTTTTAAGGCAGTTTAAAAATGTTGAGATATTTAGTTCGAAAAATTAGGAGGTTAGCTCGATATGTTATTTCTTACATTTATTATCATATCAAAAGAAATTCTTATAAAATTATTTGATTTCGTTATATCATATTTATCTCTTTATATATTTTTGAATTTTTTAAAAAAGTGACTTAATTAACTATTGTAACACATAATAACTAATTATATTGATATTATCTTCATTTACTTTTATTTTACATTATTTTTAATACAGAATATTTGCATGCCTCTTTTTTTATTAACCATTACCTTAGTTTTTGGTCCCTAATGCGTATGCACATCGAAAACATTGCATTACTGCGCATGTGATTAGAAAGTGCATTGATGACGTTATTGTTTAGAACAAATATGGGGGCAAAGTGATGAAAAGAAGATAAAGTAGGCTGATTATGAAACGCAAAAATCTAAATTAAATCTTACAAATTTGATTTATGTAAATAAAGATGCTGTACGTTAGTCGAGAATCCTGTAACCAGAAAAAAAAACCATAGTTTATTTGGATTTAAAAAGTCGATAACGAATGTCAACGGATGCTCATCTAAGTTGATGAGCAACGAAGACATATGCCTGTTCCTCTAATTTACTTTTTTGTATTTCAACTAATTTATCAAATATTTTAATTTCGGTACATTACTGTATCTAATGTTAATTATTTCTAAAATTCCCATGATGATCTCTTTAAGGTTCATAAACTTCAATTTATACAGCATAAAAAATTGTGTTTATAAAGATATTTGAGCCTCCATCTAACGACAATATTAATATTGAATAATTTTGAATAATTCTTCTTCTTAAATAACGCAACGCATGGTGAGTAACGTTGGTGAGTCGCTTGCCTTAAGACATACTCTAAAAGACAACTGTCTATGTGTTTGACAGCTGCGTTATAAAAAAATAATTCTTGATGCTTCAAATGAAAAAGAAAAAAAGATTTGTTTCATTTCAAAATATTCGACAGGTATTAATTAGATATCATAATCGTATCAGAAGCATAAGCGACCAGTGTACTATAAGATACTTACTGCAATGTCCTTCAAATGTGCTTCAAAAAGCGAGGCCTTTTTTGTCAAAGCAGCGAAAAGGAACTCATTAAAAATTAATTACATTCCTCCTGGTTTGAAAATATATTAGGGATAATGACGACCTACGAAGAAATGCGGTGAAGTTTTTCTTTAATTAAATTAATTATCTTTAATTATATTTCTACTTGAAATGATCCTTTTCATTAAAGTTAATCACTTTTTAGTAAACACCGAGTCGTTTTTCCTTTATTTTTCATCCAGTGTTATTTTATTGAAATGTGTAAAATGTCATTTTATTCAGCGAGCATTCTATTTTAGTAACCTTCGAATTTCTTTTTGTTGTTGTTGTTGTTGCTTTTAATTAATTATCCGTCGAAAAGCCACAGATATCTCCTGAAGCGTAAAAGAGAATTTTCGCTAGTCGTAAAATATGCTTCTGTTGTGATAATGTTATTTAAAGACAGGAAACATAATTTTTCTAAAAAGAACGCTGTAAAATACCTGCCGTGCTTTTGCATTTAACTGAGAAATTATTTTCTGTTGACGTTGACTTATTTAATATTCATTAAAAATACCGAAATAAAAATAATATTATTGATATGATATTTAGTAATACATTATATATTAAAATATTATATTTATATTATAATTAGATTACATAAATAAGGGGATAAGCCAGTTTCGTTTTTTCCCTGAGGATTTCCTCGGCAACTACATGCCATGGTGGGTCAAGGTCGTTCGCCTACTAGCAGATTTCGAGACAGGTGATTTATTATTTTTACATGGCATGGTTCTCAGCCCTAGACCAACAGTCAAATTAGATGGGGACCTATGGTTTAAAGTGGATCTCGAGCCATTTCAACCACCGTCGAGACTCGAACCTTAACCTGTGGACCATCAAGTTCTCAGTAATTCATATAAGTTGCAAAAAATATCCTATTGACTTAAATTATCTAATTTATTAGTTATTTCCTTTTTAAAATTAAAATATTCATTCTAGTCTCTGGAATGTAAACGAATTATTAGTAATTTTTTAACCTGAATTGCATAGCTAGTAATGAAATATTATTTTTATTGCATTCCATAACAAAAATGTATGATTAGCATATATCTATATATATATATTATTGCAGGGCATAATAGTGATAAAGAATATTGGTAATTTCAGTCCATTGATTACTCTAGGAGAAAAGAAATCTGAAATAATTGGTTCTCAAAATTATTTATGTACATACTTTTTACAAATTTTTTATTTTATGTATCAATTGTAAACCTTTAAACTTCATCAAATTGAAGTCGAAAATCCAAATGCAGTCAGAAAGAAAATCAACAATCATGTGTTATTTTAATAATAAAGTAAGCTTCCACCTCATCCCTCCTCTAACATGCTTACAATACATATAAAGCACGCCCCATTCCTGTGCACGAAAGCAGACTTCATTAAGCTGTGTGCTGTAGCACGAGATCCGTTACATTGTCCTATCGGATCGATGAAAGCAGTTCTCCGGGGAAAGTGTGAATTGTTTCTTGTCGAGCAGCATTTACCACGCGAAGCAGATATATTGTTCCTCGGCAGACAAACACGGTGCAGCCGGAGTTGTTGGACGAGGATTTACGGCACCCAATCTTATCACGAACTGCTGCATGGAAAGCTCAGGCAAAAGAAGGCTGATCTAGGAAGGCGCACTGATTATTTTGCAAATCCCTTGAGACTTGCGAGGACTTTATTTCACTACTCGCTGGGGATTCCTTATGAGGAGCAAGGTTTACTCTAGTTTGCCAATTTTTCTCTTAGTTAATCCATATTTTATGTTATGTATGTTTGCGTATTTTGTAGATGAATTACATGGATCATTATATTTCGCTATTTACTTTAACATTCATGTGCATGAATTCCTTGTTCTATTGTAAATTGAGAATTTATTAAATAAATTCATTTTTCCATTGTGCATAGAAAAATTTTCTATTAACATTAAGTTTACAATCACTTCATATAAATGAATATTTATATTTAATTGATTTGAATATATGTTGTTGTTCTAATGCAGTTGGCAATACAGACAGTTAATGTTTGTGCCAAAAGAATGGGCTGCACTGTTGTTACTCCATTAGCACTACCCAGGGGACACGTGTAGCTTGAAGATATTCTACAGACGCGAGTAACACTACCCCCAAAATGCTCTACTATACTATTAGGACCAGGACCTACGGTTTAAAGTGGATTCCGAACCACTACATATATCCATGTCCCAGCCAGGATTCGAACCCGATACTTGTGGTACCGACTGCCGGAGCACTAGCCATTCGGCCATCAGGACGATTTGAAATTATAATTAATATTTAATTTTATATTTATTACAATATTAAAATATGAATATTTATTGTTTCAAAGATGATAATAATGAAGTTTCTATTGGAAATATAAGAAAATATTAGGCGAACAAGAGATATGGTAAATTAAGGAATTAATTTGCGGCTAAACCTTTCAATCCAAACATGATCTAAGACTTTAACAATACCAAGTGGAAAAAAATGCCGTAATAGATGCATTTTTGGGACATTCTGAGACCAGTTCAGTGATTCTAATGGACTGGCGAGGGAAACAATTGAAGCGAAACAAAATTTTTGTCCAGTCATAAAGTTAGAAGCCTAGATATGCGATTTAATTTTGTTAAATATAATAAATTCAACAATTTTACTAAGAGTATAAACAGAGAGATATTCCGACAGCTAGTGGGATTAGAAGGGTCTTTTCCTGGCTTGAGAATTGGTAAAATAATTGCAGTTTTCTAAGCTTGAGGAAGGAATGTTTAATAATAGCGTCAATAAATCTAGAAATGTAAAGAATAATTTTGAAAAAAAATATATTGTGCATTTTATTGGTGATGTAGTCAATGCTCAATTTTTACTCAAATAAATACTCATTTGCTAAGTAATTATTAAAATCTTAATAACCTAATACAATCCTTGAGTTAAAATCAATTAAAATAAAATAATGAAACTCATAAGCAGTAAAATGATTCCAAATTTAAATTTAATGATCAATATGCTTTTTAAGTTTCTTTAGTCAATTTTTTTCGTCTAGTTATAACAAAAAAGAAATTTAAGTTTCAAGAGTTCAATTCATTTATTTTTATTTCACGAGAGCTTTTATGTAATGAAACAAAAGTGTCATTGAGGAATTGAATTTAATCCATAGTTGTTTAAATTATTGTTGCTTTGCAGACATTAAAAAAATTCCCCTTCTTGTCTAGACAAAGCAGCAATCGATTCATTGAAGTGCTTTAAGTTCTACGTATTACAATAAAATTTTGGAACAGAAATTGTCACAGAAATCGCACCGGCTGCATTTTAAGCACTCTTTATTTATAACGGATAGAAATACTCTTGCATTAGTATTTCTGTCCGTTATAAATAAAGAGTGTTTCAACCTTAATTTATTAATATGTTAATCATAAAAAAATTAAAAAACAATTAAATATAACAATAAAATACCATTTTAATAAAAATAAAAATACACAAGAGAAATTCATTACTTAGGAGAACGATGCAAAACCCTCATGGATATGTGGTATTCATTCTTAATTGCAATAAAAACTTGGAACGTTCGTTCTAAATTGCAGTGGAACCCCTTGGGACATTCATTCTAATTGCAGTGGAACAACCTAGAGTATTCGTTCTAAATTGCAGAGGAACAACTTGAGATATTCATCCTAAATTTCAGTGGAAAACTCGGAGCATTTGTTTTAAATATCAGTAGAACAACTTGGGACATTCGTTTTAAATTACAGTGGAACAACGAGCATTCGTTCTAAATTGTGGTAGAACAACTTGGAGTATTCGATCTAAATTGCAGTGGGGCAACTTGGTGCATTCGTTCTATATTGCAGTGGAACAACTTGGAGCATACATTTTAAATTGCAGTGGGGCAACTTGGAGTATTCGTTCTAAATTGCAGTGGAGAAATTTGGAGTATTCATTCTAAATTGCAGTAGAACAACTTGGAGTATTCGATCTAAATTCCTGTAGCAGAACTTCTATACTTGATTTCTACACCAGTTAAAAGAGCATATTACTTTAAGGCGTAGTCCCAGAGTATGTGTAAAATGAGTATGAGTTAAGCACAGTCTGATATATTAAGAAATAAATATGAACGTTCCGTAGTAAACTATGTATTATATATATATGCTGTGTGTAGGAATTCCTGTTTACATTATTAACTTTCTTGAACTATAGATGTCATCACTACGCTGTGTATTGCTGTGGTTGTATCCCTCATGGAAGGAGGGAAGAGGGTTGTAACTTCTGTAGTGATGAAGCTCCTTTATGTAGAAGTCTGACTCAGCTCCGTGTCGCTGAAGAAGGAGCGCAATTCTTTTGGTAGGTAATTAGGGAAAATACTCCACATTTGTATATCGCAAGGGAGAAAACCCGGAAAACTATCCCTATGTAGTAGGATTGACGAGGCAAGATGGCGTACAAGTGGTTAACAAGTAATAGATCCTGGTAGACAGATAGAAATGACAGATATACATTCACAATGGATAATAGTAGTAGTTCCTTGTTGTGAATGATCATAAAATCCTTTCGCTAATCTTGCTTGGCACAAACTCCCTCGAAATTCACTTTAGTGAATTCACGCATTGGAAAATATGAGCAATCGCGTTCTTGATACCTCTTTAGTCTAATAAAAGCGAGTTTTGGATCAAGGCTGTAAGTCCTTTCAAAGCAGCTTCCTTGTAACGACTTTTCCTCCTTTCTGTCTCTCTCTTCAGTGTTGTTTCGCGCAGAGTATTCAAGCCAGAAACCACCTCGCTTCCATCGCATTTCTTTCGTGAATGCGTATAGACAGTCGAAAGCTTCTATTGCAAATGCTCCCTTTCTAGATGGAGGCTGTGCTTGGAGGACGGATAGAAATCGAATCGGGCGTGTCTGATAAAATTTGGTTCTTGCTCAATGCAAATGAGATGTATTATTGCTGTTGAAAGGAAATCTTTTCTTCACCTCAGTGTCACATGTTTCGGATTCGAGTCCCAGCAGTACATTGGATGTTTGTAGTGATACAGAATAAAATTTAAATCGCAGTTCCTGGTCTAGCATAACTTCAGTGTAGGGCTAATATCTCTACCCGGTAAAAAGAAATCATCTCCTGTCTCGAAATTAGCTAGTAGGCATTCATGGACATTCATTCATTCATCGCCTTAGGACACAGAAAGAAAGAAGAAAAGAAAGTCTTTGCACACAGAGTTCCGTCTAGATAATTTGCTTTGAAAATGATATGCATTGATACCAAATTAATTTAGAAAATAGAAAAGGCATCTTACACAGAGTGTCAACCATTACAGATTTGTTGTTGTTATGTCTATTCCTGGGTGTCCTGCAATGCGGGACAGACATCCCATGAGTAATCTACTCATGGATGTTGGGAAAGGAAGTAACTTTTGTTGCAGTGAAACACCCGTAGGTAGAAGTCTGGCCTGGCTCCGAGTAGCTTAAAAAAGAGGGCAGTGCCTTCTGGAAGGTCTTTTAGGGGAACTACCCGTATTTGAGTATCGATGGAAGAAAACATGGAAAAACTCCCACCAAGTAGTCTGACTAATGAGAGTCTACAGTAAAGCCACCAGTGGATTTCCGACCACATTTCCATGTCAGTTCTAAAGTTCAAGAGCTGCGCATATTGCCGCTGAACCACGAGTCGAACCATGATAAGATGCATTGAATAACTTAATTTACGTAATAGAAAAGGCTTCTTACCCAGAGTGCCAACCATTACAATTGTCCAATAGATATCAACGATTATCCATAAATCAGATATAAAAAGACCGCAATTCGTTGATGCAATTTATGCCCTTGTCTCTATTTTAAAGTCTAATTAAAAAATATGTACATAATTTGTAATTTATTTTGAAAAAATTTCATATTTTGGTGACATTTTCAAACAAGAAACATTACTCATAATTAGATTAATAAAAAGTATATTATTATAATATTTATTTTTATCATTTGCTTTAAATTGCAGACTAGAAAACCAAATCCATTGTCAATAACATAATGCTGGCATGATAATAAATAATAATAAGCATAATGATTGATATTATAATAAATAGCATGGTGATCCTATTTTAAAGTAATTTATTTCTTATTTTTATTCTGCCTACGGTCAAGTCACTGTAAGTACATGCGGTTTTCAGAAGTCTGTTCATCCCTGGCGTAAAGTGATAATGAGGGAAAAAAACGCGCATTTATCCATCGTATCTACTCTCCATTAGTATAATGATCCGCACCGTTGCGAGAGCGAAGCCCTCCCATCATGCTCTTCTCATTATAAAGTGAGGCGTCGCAACGGAGCTGGATTGCTTTATGGCGTCATTATTATGCAGCGTTGCGGAAAGTGCCTCCAATAAAGCGTGTTTTTTTCACCTCGTATAATAAATTAGAATCGAGCCGGATTTCGACGAAGCCTCGCGATAAATACTCCCACTTTATTTTTAATAAAAGTCTCAAGCCCACTCCGAGAATGAAATTTACTCATAAGGAAGCGAAGTGCTTAATAGCTATTTAAAACGATGATTTGAAATATCATTATTTAGATCAGGGGTCTCCAAACTTTTCAGCCTTCGGGCCATATTGTTTACTCCAGTAAATACCAAGGGACAAAACCATTTTAATTTTTCTGCCATTATGTATACTTTCTAGACTAGTCGCCGAGTACATACTCTGAGCGAGCAGGTTTATGTTCGATTCAGGATATATATTTTCAAAACATCGATATACATACTCTTTACCGCAACCTAACTACCGAGGGATGTTCACTAGTTTATAATGTTAGTGGAATTCATTTCAATTATTTGTTAGTTGTTATGCTTAAGTTAAATTTTCTGCGTATTATGCTTTTCATTAAGCTTTACCTAGCAAATAAGTAAAACCAAGTTTGTCACTATGTGTTTAAAAAAAATAATAATAATAAGCTATTCGCCGTGTGGGCCGGATTGATGACACTGGCGGGCCGGATTTGGCCCGCGGGCCGTAGTTTGGAGACGCCTGATTTAGATTGTTGCAAAAGTAGAAAACTGGTAGTACGAATGTGCAATAATTATTTTATTTATTTAGAGGACGTATAAAGGAAAACTTTTCTGGTCAATGATGGTTGGATTTCCTAAAAGAGAACACTTGGTTTGAAATTCGACTAAACAGAATTGAAATCAGGCTTAATGCCATTAGCACTATATCAAAATTGTGACTTGTGTACTCATTACGGGAAGGCCAGAGAAAACATGTCCTGATCACACGGACTTCTAGATTTATGATGCTGATGGTGATTATGATGCTTCTAGATTTTTAAATTTTAATCCTTAGAATATTTAACTAGTTTGTAAGGCATTTTGGCCATTTTTGTTAAGAATATCTGATCTTTTTTTCCTTTGTAATTTTGATTTGTTTAATGTATTTGTTTTATACAAATTTGTCTGGTTTCAGTTCCAAGAAAGCCATAGGTAACAACAGTACTATACCACACTACATATCTGTGCTAGGCTTGAAGTGTCATTTTCTTGTGTTATGAATGATGCAGGTAATTAGTGCCACCAAATTTTAAGACATACAATTTCACAACACGATCACCAGGAACGTTTTGAATATCAGGTTTCTTGATAGATATGGAAAACTGCATCTGGAACAATAGTTATCAAACTGAAGTGAAGTGAATCATTGAAGTAATTTAAAGAGAACAATCAGAGCAATTAATAACAATTTCAGGAAGGAAGGGATTAAAGTTGCACAACTCATAAAAAAAAAACGACTACAATCTGCCTTCCAGTCTGCCATCAGTCCAGGTATCTATGCCAAGACGTGGAGAAAAAAATAGTACTACAAATTCAATTATTATGTAATTGAGATATGAGGTATTTTTTTTATCAAATTCAATCATCAGGCAGAGATTCAGAATCAGAAGGAGACCAAGATAATCATCTGACAGAATACCTGTTCCCATTGTAGTAACATCACTAAAGCTATTACTTTGATAAGATTGAATGGCGCAGAAGATCGATAATTTGACCACGATCCAATAATAATAAAAAAGGTATTTAAATAAATGAAACCACTCAATTTATTACTCTGAACATCAGAGAAAGGACTAATCCGTAATTCTGATTTACTGTTATAACTGTCCAAATAAATTCAACAATATTTTATCTTTGAAGACTCTACTTTTTTTACAAAGATCCAGATCTAACCTTTTTGAAGTTTGAAAGTAATATTAAGTAATAAGTAATAAGATGAATTTTTTAAAATTAAGGTTTATATTTACATTATTATAATCTAAGAAAGTTGTGAATTTACGAGAATGAACAATTATAATAGCTTTGATAGTCACCGAATTAAAATGTGAATAGATCATATAAAACATCTATATTATAATGTAACACCTATATTATCATTTTCCATACTTAGAATAAGCCTTTATTTTGAATATTTGTATATGTGCAAGTTTAACTGCAATATTTTCAATATTTATGTCTTCAATATGTCCACAGCAAGTTTTTGAAATTTTTAAATTTCTCATGAAAATATTAGTTGGACTATTCTTATCATATAACTTGTAATTAGCATTGATATTATTATTATTATTTAGAATTTAGAATTATACAGTACATATTTTGCTGATACTTGATATTCTGCTTTCTCTTTTATGCGCTCAAAATATTTGTAACATACTACATTATTACGCTATTCATATGCTCGATGAATGTATTCAAAACACTTAAAGTATCTATCTATTATATCAAATGCTGAATGTTGCATGTTCCAATCCATGTGTAAATTTATGATTTTTAGATAGTACTTCTGCACTTGAGAATGGACTTCTACAACAGCGTGTCTCGAGGGTTGAAACTTTTTCAAAATAAAGGGTAACTTCATTTGGTTCCAATTTTCATCAAAATCCAAAATTTATATATTTTGCTTTCGAAATATGTTGGATAATTCTTCATCTTTATGCCACTTGCAATATTTTTACAGCATGGTCGGATTTCATAGAGTGGTGAAGTCACTTTTATTCTCAACATCATTCAGTAATTTTTTTTATTCTACCGGCAAGAGATCAACACCAAAATTATGTTGTTGGAGATAGGTTTTAGGGTTTCTACTCCAATTTTATATTTTAAAGGATTTATGTGTTCACTGAAAAAAAATTTAATTTCCTATAATGAACAGTTTTCCAAAATGTTCCAGTGAATAATTATGTCATACACTGAATTATTAATTATTAAAGGTAAAATAATAAATTTTAATATAGTCCTTTATGCATCAGCAGATGATGTTTTTAAATAATCTTTTAATATTTCAATGGAAACATTTTTATACAGGTCATTTTTCATACTTACAAAAGATTTAGAAATGAGTAATTTTACCTTATCAAAAGCATAATGTCTTTGCATTCTCTCGAATATGAGACTTCCTATTACACCATGAACCGATATGGAAAGCCTACAGGAAATGCAGGAAAGGTGACTGGGCCATGTCTAAGAGTAATATGCAGCTTCACTGTTAACGAGGAACCACAATGACTGAAGACTAACTAAACCTCAAGACAACGCCACAAACCTAGTGACGGATCACAATCCTTTCCATATAGGAGGCGACAAACATGCCGGCATTTCCAAAATCCAAAATTAAACAAACATTTGTATTCCTAACCTAAAGTACGAAATTGATTTGCTGACAAAGTCTCCGCAGAGTTTCCGGGGAATCTTCAACGGCGGGGTTGACCCAATAAAACGATATAATTCTTACCACCTTCGATGGGATCGTTGATGGAGATGTATGGTTCGGGTGCGTCATGAATCAGGCGCAGGGGACGCTTGTTCCGGATGATTTATGGTACTATGGAAAGACGTTTATCTGAGTTGGAAACTTTCACAAGAGAGACAGAGAGACGGAATGAATAATTGCACGCAGAGTAGAAACGCATGTCGCTTGCTGCCACCAGGCCTTTTACGGTAATCAGTTACATTGTTTTTCCTTACCTAGGGTATTCCCTCTTTTGATCTGCATTAATATAACAGTTGGGCTGAAAAGTTCATAGGCTGACACATAGATGGCGCTACTAGTATTAAATCCATATGAGTTTTAGTTATCCTTAACCTTCAAAAGACACGTGTATAAATTTGACAGCTGTTGCACTATTAGTATGTGAGTTATAGCATTTGTAGTGAAAAAAATGAAATAGTTTTAAAAAAATGGATAAAAATTACTTTCGTGTGTTAATAAAGCATTGCTTTTTGGCGAAAAAAATACAATTGAAACCAAGGCTTGGCTTGATGAACATTATTCGGAATTTGCACCAGGAATTTGCTAAATTTAACGCAGTGGAGGCCCCAAAGAGGCTGTTACCGACGAAAACATCAAAAATGTCCACAAAATAATTTCTGATAACCGTAAAGTGAAGTTGATTGAGATAGCTGAGACCCTAAAGATATCAGAGGAACGTTTTGGACACATCGTGAATGAATATTTGGATATGCGAAAGTTTAAAGTGGGTGCCGCGCGAGCTCACAATCGACCCAAAACAACAACGAATTGCAGCAGCGTTTGGAGCTGTTCGATCGTAATAAACCCGAATTTTTGCGTCGGTATATATGACAATGGATGATACATGCCTCCATCATTTCACACCGGAGTCCAATCGACAGTCAGCCGAGTGGACTGCACGTGATGAACACTAAAAATGCTATAACTTCACTAAAAATGCTATTACTCACATACTAATAGGGCAACAGCTGTCAAATTTATACACGTGTCTTTTGAAGGTTAAGGCTAAGTAAAAAATCATATGGATTTAATACTAGTAGCGCCATCTATGTGTGAGCCTTTGAACATTTCAGCCTACTTGTTATATATGTGGAAGGTCTTCTTTAAACTCTTTTTTCTCTTTAACTTTCTTTTCGTTTTTACCATTACATCTGTGAGTCCCAAATATGTCTTTCTCGTGTACATATTCATGAAATTTTTCGTTTATGTGTACCTATTCCCGCACATCTTCCTCTCTCAAAAAAAAAATAGCTTTCTTAGTGTTAGAATTAGTAATCCCTTAAGGCTAACTATCAACTGAATCAAATGTCTTCAATGATGGACATTAGTGAATGATGGACGTTATTTCAGATTTTACAATTTATTCTCTACATTAAGAACTCATAAAAATGAAGTTAGGAATACTTAAGCACTAAATATTATTCAATTGAACTGATTTTAATGAAGTTCTAAAAAAATGCTGTTAATTGCAATGATGATTCGTAAAAATATTTGAAAAATGAGTAGATAATTAGAAAAAAAAAATTAGTAGGAGGGAGGACAGCCCATGCTTAATCATACAATAGAATGGAGGGTGAGTTACTAATGAATGACCAATTAAGAATTTACGCTCATTGCCTTCACTTGTTTTTATGATTTTTGGAATTGATAGTATTTTTTCCATGTTCACAAACCGCGTGAGTGCTAAACATAATTATTAAAGTGGTTTAAATGATAATTATATTAAAAGTAATAATTGCTGTTTTCCATTAGTCAATGGTTTGATGACGGCTCTTACAATCGAACATGACACTTCCTAATGACGTTTTTTTTCTTTCAAATAGACGGTGATCTTTTTATACCATAAGGGCTGCACCGACGTTACTCACTTCGCACTACCCAGGGGTAGCGTGTAACTTGATGGTAAGCCCCGGACCCGGAGTAACAATGCCCCCGCAACGCTCTACGGTCCTATTAGGACCGGGACCTACGCTTTAAAGTAGATTCCGAACCACTACAAACACACATGGCAACGCCAGGATTTGAACCCGATACCTGTGGTATCGAGCGCCAGAGCGCTAGCCACTCGGCCATCAGGCCCTGCATCCTAATGACGGTTACGAATAGATTCACCCAAAAATTCTCAATGCAGTATTGCTGCATAACGGAAACCAGTCTATATCCATTCCTCTGTCCCTCTCTTGAAAAATCTGCTTTTATAAAAGAAACTTATGAAAATTTAAAACATTTTTTGTACTTCCATCAACATGCAGTTGGCATGTTTGTTGTAATTGGAAAATGGTAGCTCTTTTCATAGTTCTTCAATTAAGATCTCTTAATTACAGCTAATTTTGATTTTAGTACTACAGTACAATGAAATCTTTGCACTATGTACAAAAACTTACGATGTTGGATATATTGTTACTCAAAATTCATCATTAATAGTTGCAAAAAATGGAATGGATTAGCCTTCAATAAATTTCCGGCAATAAGCAAAGCAGGCTACAGATCCGTAAATTCTTTTAGGAGGCACATTTTGGTACCGTTCTTATAAGAAAAACGCTTGGAATGCATTTCGACTTATGTCAGCTAATTTCTTAAGAACTGTGAAAACAAAGGACTATAAAAAATTTGTGATGAATCTATTGTGTATAAACAAGAAATTTGGCTTCGCTATATCTATATAAATGCATTTCCTGTAGTATCATTTGGATTTTTTTCAGAAAATTGTGGGCAGTTTAGCAATGAGTGTTTTTACCAGGACATTGCGAAAATATAGGAAAAAAAACAAGGAAAAACGATACAATGTTGCCACTCCATAACATAAAGTAAACAGGTACATGAGTTTGTTGACATATTGTGTCATATTGAAAATAAAGTTAAAATTATCTTACAACAATACAAAATTATTAATAAAGGGCTATTTTATGTTAGAGATTAAAATTTCATCAAAATGTGTGCCCATTGTTATCCGTTAAAACACTTTTACAATTTCGAGGTACTGATTATAAGCCGCTGCGTATAATTTGCTTCTTCAGAAAGTGCCGTAAAAACCAATTCTATAAAACCTTTAGATAAAAATTCATTTTTTAATCATTAAATGAATGCAATAACTTAATCATTAAATGCATCCAGTATTGAGTCTGTTTGTGTTTTAATATTAAGACAATTTTAATTATAGAAACTATAATGAAAATATTTCATCCATATAAAGAACTGAAATATTATATATGTGTTTCACAAAATTTTCTAAATGTTTTTGCTATGGCAAGTGTATAAGAAGAAATTAGTATTTTAGCTAGAAGCTTAGAAGCTTTTAGAAGCTGGAAGCTTTCACAAATTTGCGCTTTTCTGATTTATAAAATATTAGATTATGTAATGTTGTAATCTTTATATAACATCCTAAGATCTTACCAATTACGCTTATTCAATGAAATAGACCTCTGACCTTTTTTAGGTAGACCCCCCCTTTTCTGTGTGATACGCAAATGTGGGTTAGTTCTCCCTCCTTCTGCAGCAACTCAGAGCCAAGTCCGATTTCTACCTACTGATGCTCCATCACAATTGACCCTTTTCCTCTATTCAGGAGTAGACTACTTATGGGGTGTCCGTCCCTCAGTGCCGGACACTGAGGATTACTCACAATAACAGCAACACCAGAAAATAAGATTATTGACAATTATATTTTTCATGAAAATAACTTCTGTTTCATTGATATATGCATACAAACATCAGAATGTAAAAAATAACAATACAGTATTACAAAATAAAAAGTGATAATACGCTTTGTTTTATACGATTTTCCAATTTTAATTCTAAATTTTCTTAACCAAACAGAAAAGAAATGAATCACACGACTCGTAAGCCTCTTTGATTAACATATATATTGAAAAAGAAAATTAGGCATAAATAATAAAAAAAGTCCTATAGGGGGAATTTTCAATATATATGTTGATCAAAGATGATTTTAGTGCATTAACAATCATATCTACTGGGTTAAACGCAATTTTACGAGTAAAATGAAATATTTTATTGGCATTTCCATAAAATTCGTTATGAAAGGCTTACAGGAAACTTGCGTTGATGGTTAATGCATTGGTAGCAAAAAATATAATACAATAAATGTTGCATTAAAATAATAAATGTATGAATAAAACGATAAAGAACCCTGGTTCAAGACTATGCACATAATAACAAACGTGTAGGTTCAAATTTATTTAGGGCATTTAGTATTAAAGTTTTTACATTAGCACACCCTTCCCTTTGGAAATTAAAATATAAAAAAGAAGAAATAAATTTTAATAAAATAAAATTCTTCTTCTTTTATGGCGCTACAGTCTCATGGTGGGCGAAGGTATCCTGCATACTGGCAGATTCCGATACATACGATGTTTTTCTTTTTAGGGGGTAAGGTTGTCAGCCCTACCCCCAACAGTCTTATTAGACCGGAACCTTATTAGATGTTTAAAGTGGACTCCGAACCCCTACAAACATCCACAGCATCCCTGGGACTCAAACCGGAAACCTGTGGTACAGAGCGCTGTAGTACTCGGCCATCAGGCCCCTAAGACAATTCCTACTTTTTTTCACTCTATTGCAGAAAGTCCTTTATAAATAATTTTAATTCATTTTTTGTAAGTTTATCTGGCGCCATCTATTGGCAGATATATGCAACTTAAATCTAAAAAAAAAACTAAAATTAATTAATGAAATTTAATTACTGAATTAATATTTGAAAAAACTGTATTAACATCCAGTGTCATCCATTATAAATTAAAAAAAATGTATTTGAACTTGAATGGATGGATAAAAAGTATTTTATGAACGACTGAAAATTTGAACAAGATATATATAGGGAGAGTGTGAGCTAATAGAAGGGATCGAAAAAATTAAATCCTCTTGAGTAAACGAGATGCTTAGACAAGTAGCGAGGAGGAATTTTTTGAAAACAAAATGTAATTAATAATAAATAATTAAATCGCGAAGAAATATGAAATTTTTTTAATTTAAAATTTTAATTTCTTTTATAATTTGAGGTAAGTCCATCTTGATCCAAGGCCGTCTACCTACTGGCAGATTTCGAGACGGGAGATGTTTTCTTTTCACGGGGTAGGTTCTTCAGTCCTACACCCAAAGCTCTACAGTCATATTAGACCGTAACCTACGGTTTTAAGTGGATTCCGAACACCTAAAAACACCTTTGGCATTGCCAGGGTGTTTTTAGGTGTTCGGAATCCACTTAAAACCGTAGATTACAAAACCTGTGGCACCGAGGGCCAAAGCGCTCAAACTGTTTTTAATACAATAATTTTACGGATTATACTTGTATGTCCCTCTGAACAATCTAAGGATGTCTTACATGGAATTTACAGGTAGTCATTCCTATAAAACCACCACTTAAAATGTATTTAAAAAAAACAAAACGAATTATTGAATTTTTATGACAGAAAAACTGATAAACACGAAGAAAGTGCTATTGCATTTGAAGATAGGGTCTGGAATTCTGTGAAGATGGCCAATTGCAACGTGCATACTACATTGGTGTGTAAAAGTGGATATAAAAAAGATCTGCAAAGCAGTTATGAACAATAATAAAAATGTTTTCAATAAGATCGCATTATTATTTAACTGTGACGCTGATCAAGATGTTCATCTTGCTAGTAAAGTTACAAACCATAACGAAAAAAAAAAAAAAAATAAATAAATAAATAGTACTTTTTTTTTCATCCTATTTTTTTGGTTTCCACTGTCTTCAATTTATAACCTTTTCTAATGCATTTTTGGCATCCAAACTACTAGTTTAAAATGAAATAAAAAAATATTTCGCTAGTTTTGGGACATGGGTATAAAAAGAAAATTTTATTGTTAAAGATTACGTCAAAGATCAGACGCTATAATGATACACCGCTGATGATTTTACGAGATCTTTCTTTTTTGTTTCTAAAATGACGTCTGCGATATAAGGCAGAAAATTACAGTACTTTATTGTAAAATCAAAGCAAAAAATTGCTGCCATTTCTTGTCTTTCTATAGAAATACCAGTTCAATCCTCTTTAACGACCCAGTTCAAAAGCATTTGTTTTAAGGTGTTTTTTTCATTTTAGTTAAGATTTCAAATCATGATAAGCATCATCGATCGATCGAAATCTTAATGTTATTGATGAATTAATCTTTTCTGAATTAATATTATCTCAAATGAACTAACATTTTGTATAATTTTTTTAACAGAAAACTGTTATCAGTTCTTTTTTTCCAAAATAAAACTTATTTATGATGATAAAAGTTATGATGATAAAGATTATAATTTTCCAAAATAAAACTTATTTATGATGATAAAAGTTATGATGATAAAGATTATAATTTTCCAAAATAAAACTTATTATGTTAGGCAGCAAAAGAAGCCAGAGAAGATGCCAGAACATCAATTCATTCAGATAACATGACGTGGTAATTTTTTCCCTTATGCGTACCGTGAAAAATCAACAGACAGGAGCTAAAATTCCATTCCAGAAGAACATTGGGGTAACAACAACGCATTTGCGTTTAGTATGAAATAAAACCAAAAACTCTCGCTTTAGACAGACTTGGCAGACAAAACATTTTAGTCATTATTTCGATCATCGACGAGACTACACATTTTTGAAACTAGCCACTGCAACGAATGCCCGCCAATGGTTCTTAACTGAATTCTTTTGCATGTCAGTTGTGCAAGTTATCCAGGAGTCAGATATACCCTCCATTTGAAAACCATGTTTGGAAATTTATCATTATAACTTTTTTTACAATTGTGTTATACTTGTTTTTAAAACGAATCATTTTCATGAATGGGAAAAAGTGCATTTTCCTCTAAGGAAGACTTTTAAAGTTAAATGTCCCACATTTGCGTCTTGTGTTGAGGAGAAACGTTCAAAACATAGCATGTGTGTCGACGAAAAAAAGTACTCTAGATCTCCAACGAATTATTTCGTTTCTGATATCGATGACTACGTTTCTTTTGTAATTTACCTAATAACCTTGAGTAACATTGAATCTGTTATATATCTGCTGTTAGAACTTAGGTCAAAGGGTTCAAAGCTCAAAAACAAAATTACAAATAATTTTTTATTTTAAAATATTATGAGTTTAAACAAATTTGTATCACTTTTAAAAGAACTTTTAAGGAATCCGTATAACAGAAATTTCAGATTTAAATTTTTCTAAATTAAATCCCCCTAATGTAAATCTAAAAAACAATGTCCTTCGTTTATAATCTATAAATGTGCTATTCCAAAGTGGAATAAAGAATTCATTGATTTTGTCGTGGAATGAAATGGTAACTCACGTAGCGACCGTGCAGAAAAATGCAGGTTTGTAAATTTTCGCAGAATTGACTATTGTCATAGTTTTCAGGAACAAGTAAAATCCGTGGTACTGTAGCATTTTAACCAAGAGAAGAGATATAACATTTCTATTCCCAAGGAAAAGGAATTTTTATTTTTTAACAATTGCATAATAACAACCTGTCACTCAAATCTGACAGCAGGTAAGCAGTACCCTGGATAATTATATTAAATACAATTAGTGTTTTTACTAATGAGAACAACCTATCACTCAAATCTGACAACAGATAATCAGTGTCATGGAGCAGCGATAGGTCTCGAAATTAGCGATTGTCAGTTCGACATTTACAGGTCGAAACAATTACAAATTGAATATGGACTACACCATGAGTTATTCCATCGTGATAGACCATGGGCTAAGGAAGTGTCCACTCCGATGAGAAGTGAGAGAAGCTGACGCTCTCCCTTTGAAAGATTTTCTTAAAGGAAGGCTTGTAATGAAAGAGAAGGAGTGTACAAGAAGTATTGTTTTTCTTTTTTTTCTGTTAAGTAATGAACAGGCTGGAGTTACCGCCTGTTTACAAAGTGAGTCCTTTGTGGTTTCGTGTATCACGTCGTGTGATAATTAATATTGCCGCAAACCGGATGTATTAAATTTGTCATAGATTCGAGAACTCTGAAAATCTCCGGCGTTGGAATGTGCATTTATGAATCTGATTTATAATTTTCATTTTCTTTTCTGAATAAATAAAGTTCTGAATACACACACACACACACACACACACACACACACACACACACACACACACACACACACACACACACACACACACACACACACACGTATATATATATATACAGAACTCTATTTATAAATAAATGAAAATTCTTCTTGAAGTCGTTATAGGACTAGCATAAGCCAAGACGTTACAGTACATAAAAGCGTAACAGTCCTATCAACAGTTAGAGTAACCAGCTGGAGTTTTCGAATTTTCTTTCATCCGATATGCAAATATTATGCTGTTGCCACTATCAGTATACCATTTGATGTGTACATAACGGATCATGCGGCCCACTGATATACATGTACACAGAAAACCACATAAACAGCTTTTAATGAAAAATAGAAAATATTTAGACAAGAGTGACTCTGAAATATGATGTAATTAAATACCCTCTACTAACAAAATTTAAATTTTTTTACTGCATTGGAACTATTATCAAAACCCTAAATAAATAAATGAAGGAAGCGCATCTATGAATTGCAAGGAAAGGCGAAAATTTTATTTAAAGTGCAAAGTAAAAGCCATTCACAAAGAAAAATGTCATCTTCTAAACAATGTCGGAGATGTAATCAAAATTCCTGTCACGAAAATGGCGTTTTGCGTTTCGGAAATTTTGTATTTTACGAAAACTAAGATATTCCAAAGTCGTATTAAATTTTCTTTCAGTGTTTGGGAAATGTTATTTAAGAATAAATACGGGTGAAAAGCCAAAGTCATGCATTTTTAATATTCAAAAGCCGTATTCCCTACCTTCGAAGGGGAATATCATAATATAAACTTTAACATATACTTGCACAATTTGTGAACATTTGTTCGTAGTTACAGTTTACTAAAAAATGCTTTCTATTGTCCAGTATATTTATTATCATACTACAAATTATGAAATAATACATATTTTGAATTTTTTTATTCTTGATTTGTTTACTTATTTTGTAAAGTACCTATATATAATTTTTCATTATTGATTTTGTTGAATTAAAGAACCTCTTCATAATTTTTCATTCCTGATTTTGTTTATTTATTTTTAAAGTACCTATATATAATTTCCCCTTCTTGATTTTGTTTACTTATTTTTTATAATACCTCATAAAGTTATTTAATCTTCTTGATTTCGTTATTTTTTAAAGTAGCTATTTATAATTCTCCATTCTTGATTTTGTTTACTTAGTTTTTAAAGTAGCCTCGACTTTACCAAAACCGCATGAAATCTTCTCTTACATGGTTCAATAGCAAAATCGGAGGAATAACTTTGGGATGTGGCCTGAATGGCCGAGTGGCTCTGGCGCTCGGTACCACAGGTTTCGGTTTCGAGTCCCGGTGGTGCCATAATTGTTTGTAGTGGTTCGGAATCCACTTTAAAAAGTAGGTCCCGGTCTAATAGGATCGTAGAGCGTTGCGGGGGCATTGTTACTCCGCGTCCGTGTCTCATCTTCAAGTGACATGCGCCCCCTGGGTCATGCAAAGTGAGTACGTCTGTGCAGAACTTGCCTTAAGGTATCCAACACCAAGGTGTCTGTGTTTGCCAGCTGCATTAGAAAAAAAACCACTTTGGGATGTACGCTTATGTTTATTTGAAACGTCTCATTCTTCTAGCAGATTTAAGAGTACAACATAATTAGTCGATCATTTTATTCCTTATAAAAATATTTTCGAAAACGTTTTTGGTTATGTATAGGATTCAATAGTAAAAGACGTTTTCTTAATAATTTAATATACCGACTAATATGCTTATTAGTGTCTAATATACCGATATTTAAAAGTGTGTGCACATTTGATAGCTTGAGACACGAAAGGTGCTTGTCAACGCACCTTGCAAACAATAGGTTGTATACCCTTACATGAGCGACTAAAAACGGCAGTAACTGAAATGAAAATTTTGTTTTCTTGAAAACTCACGCAAGCTTTCACAAGCTCTGAATCTTATATCTATAGAGAAGCATACTGGTTTAGAGAGAGCACATCGCAGCACACATCCACATGTGGACGCTGCATATATATATATATATATATATATATATATATATATATATATATATATATATATATATATATATTCTTCGAATTCTGTTATGCCAACGGCCATACCATGCTGAATATACCGGTTCTCGTTAGATCACCGAAGTCAAGCATCATTGGGCGCGGTCAGTACTTGGGTGGGTGACCACCTGGGAACACCGCGTGTCGTTGGCATTCACACATTTGGGACCTGAATGGCCGAGTGTCTAGCGCTCTGGCGCTCGGTGCAACAGGTTTCGGGTTCGAATCCCGGCGGTGCCATGGATGTTTGTAGTGGTTCGGAATCCAATTTAAGCCGTAGGTCCCGGTCTCCTATGACTGTAAGAGCGTGACGGAGCCAAAGTCAGACTTCTACCTACGGGTGCTCCATCACAACAGAAGCTGCTTCCTTCCCCTTCAATCATGAGTACGTATGGGCTCGTGGCCAAGTGGGATAAGAAACAACAACAACATATATTCTTCTACTTAATGGTGAGCCAAGACCGTCTGACTGCTGGCAGATCCCGAAATATGAGAGGTTTTCCTTTTTTACGGGGTAGGGTTGTGATAGTTCAAAATAGTGATAGTGATAGTGATAGTTCTGCATCAAAGGTTCTTAAGTCCTATTAGATCGGTACCTACAGTATAAAATAGATATATTATTGTTATATTTTTTGTATATGCGTTATTGCAATCGCTCTCAAAACTTCTCATGTTTGAGAATAGTGAATATATAGTTCTCTGTCCGTTTCAAACTCGAGAAAGACACGCATGCTTACACCGGACTAAAGAGTGTTCACACAAGTCCACTTCACAGTATCCAACGTCTATCTAGGAAGGATATCTAGTGGATAGCTAACCACCTGCCCCTTTAAAGAAAGCAATTATGAAAAAGATCTCTAAGAAATATTGGAATTTTCAATGTCTACAAAGATTATTGAACGTTAAAATTGTAAAATTTGCTTTCTTAATACAATATGATCCGCTCGATATAATGAATTAATTGGAATAAATGAAACATCATAATTGTTATTGCAGGTGAACATAATTCGAATTATGTTTTACGATATGGAATTATAGAAAACGCTCCAAGTACTAGCAGGTATCTTAATTTGACGACCGATAACATGTAAGAGTAAGTTAGTGTAAATTAACGCGGTGACCACGTTGACAGAAACACATTTTAGCAATCACGGTTCTGAGATCGGCCTTTTCTCTGCCAGGACACTGTTTACATTTACCTTTCAGATTCACCCATTGGCTCCCACCGTTCAGCATAATCCCTTGAGTGTGTTGGTAAACAAAAAAGTTTGTTTGTTTACGTTTTTTCAATATGTTTACGGCATCAACAACTGGTCCCTAATTTTACCGAATTTAAAACTTAACTTTTAACTTCTTTTATTTTTTATCTTACTTTTTATCAATAGCATTTTTAAATCTTTTTTTTTTTTGAGTACCTACTTAAACTTGAATTTTTAGAAACTTTTATCTTAAATTTTACTAACAATAATTAAGCAGCCTATTAAAATTCCAAACATATTTATGAATTAAGATGAGGAGGTTTAAGGTGTATTTCCCACTGTTGGTACTCCGTAAACGGTACGCCAGTTGCCAATTGCATAACTCTGCTTCCAATAGAATTCTGTTCGCTTCTCACTTGTGTAATTAGAAGTGTACACTGTCTTAAATAATAACCTCACAAAACAAATTTGGTGATCTAGGTGCTTAGGATTTTCTGTAAACACCTCTTACAATTTGCTGTCATTAAAAAAATAATATTTCAATGTTTCGTTGTCCTGGTTTATTTTTTCACTAAATTTTGATACATAAAGCAACGTATGATGAGGAGTAGAAAAAAGGGTCGACAATCAAGCACCTTTCCACTAATAACAACTACAACAGGAAAAAATGCCGTATTTTTACACACAAGTTAGCGGAACTAAAAGACGTCGAATGACAAATTTTACTTTATGTAATACATATATGGAATGAACTATATTCTCAATCATGATACAAGTATATGCTTTCATTTATTAAAATAGTATCGGTAAATACAGAAGCATTTTGACTTTTGGGACATACTCCACTAAAAAATTAAAAAATTACTTTAATTACACCCTATTTTTAATTTCAAAAAAGATCTTTTATTTCAAAAATCCATACATGTGTCGTACCCTTTTTTAAAAACTTGATTTCGGAAATAGATTTCAAGAAATCATTCACATCAAAACCATGTCCCCAATTCAAAGTACTCAAATAACTTTTTCAAATGCAATAAACCCACTCAACCCAATACCCAGAGGAATACTAAATAAAAAAAAGCCCTTTATGCTTTTAAATCACTGTGATCAATGGCTGAATCATTTCAAGTGCTCAAACAAAGAGATATGCATTCAAATTTCCGTTCCGAATGAAATCCAGCTCGAAAGAGATTCTCAAAGTTAAACACTTAAACTGCAAAACTTCGTGTTTAAAGTTAAATTCGAGGACGGCCTGGCTCTCCAGAGAAAAACCGAACCATTTTAGAGCATCCACTCGATTGAATTATTTGTTTTCCACTAAAAGATTCCCATTAAATTATAAAAATAACAGACTCTTATAAATGGGGAAAAAAAGTATCTTAAATATTTATTTCGTTTTGCTTCGTGCACTGGTATTCCCGTAATTCTTCTGATGGGTTGCTTTGGATGAATTGGATCGAAATAAAATATCTCTTTTGGGACTGTGTAACATTGCGTTTATTGAATTGTATCAGAATGTTTCTGGCTTTTATTGGATAATGTTCCTATCCACATTTTATGAGGTGATCGATCTCTTGCATTGAAACATCCCACTAATGCCATTTGGAAAGGATTCCTGGAAAGCGTTTCATTATACTATTTTGCTTTTTTCTAATTCTATTTAGTCCTGATATATATTTTTAATGCTCTTTAAAAATGTTGAGATATGCATTTCGTAAAGTTAAGAGGTTAGCTTGACATGTTACTGACTGCATTAATTATCATATTAAAAGAAATATATGAAACATTATTTGATTCCTATATATCATATTTCTCTCTTTATATATTTTGAATTTTTAAAAAAGTGACTTAATTAACCATTGTAAATCAAAATAATTAATTATATTTATATTATTTCCATTTACTTTTATTTTACATTATTTTTAATAGAGAATATTTGCATGCTTCTTTTTTTATCAACCATTACCTTAGTTTTTGGTCCCTAATGCGTATGCACATCTAAAACATTGCATTACTGCGCATGCGATTACAAACTGCATTGATGACGTTATGTTTAGAACAAATATGGTGGCAAAGTGATGAAACGAAGATAAAGTAGGCTGATTATGAAACGCAAAAATCTGAATTAAATCTTACAAATTTAATTTATGTAAATAAAGATGCTGTACGTTAGTCGACAATCCTGCAACCAGAAAAAAATCATAGTTTATTTGGATTTAAAAAGTCTATAACGAATGTCAACGGATGTTCATTTAAGTTCATGAGCAACGAAGACATATACCTGAAGGGCATATGTCATCGTTGGAAGGAACGAAGTTACAACTACAAACATCCATAGCACCACCGTAACTCGAACCTGAAACATATGTCACCGAGAACCAGAGCGCTAGCCACTCGGCCATCAAACCCTGGCCGATAAATGAACATTTGATGGGGGTGAACATGGAAACCTCCCCCACACAAAGATCTTCGAGTATCCACGTCTTTCAAAGCAGTGACTGCAACGAACCAGTTTTTTGCGAACATGTGCCGTCCGGCGTTCTAGCTGCACACGTTACGACGGAATTGCCAATATGTCCCAATATGCCAATATTGCCAATAATCCCTTTTATTACACTTCTGAAATCCATTATTCATTTGAAGTAATTATTCAGTCAATCTTATATATCTTATATGTTGAATTATAGTTCTTGACACGGGGGCCTGATAGCCGATTGGCTGGCGCTCAGTACCACAGGTTTTAGTTTCGAGTTCCGGCCGTGCCATGGATGCTTGTAGTGGGTCAGAATCCACTTTAAACCGTAGGTCCCGGTCTAACAGGATTGTAGAGAGTTGCGGGAGTATTGTTACTCCGTGTCCGTAGCTTATCTTCAACCTACATCCACCTCCTAAGTGAGTAACGTCGGTGCGGCGCTAGCCATAAGGCATACTATAAAAGACAACTGTCTAAGTGTTTTCCAGCTGCATTAGAAAAAAAAAATTCTTGCTGCTTCAAATGAGAAAGAAAAAAAGATTTTGTTTCATTTCAAAATATTTTCCAGATACTAAATAGATATCATAATCGTATCAGAAATATAAGCAAACAGTGTACTATAAGATACTTACTGTGTTGTGCTTCAAAAGGCAAAGCCTTTTTTGTCAAAGCAGCGAAAGGACTCATTAAAATTTAATTACGTTCCTCCTCGTTTGAAAATGCATTAGGGATAATGACGACCTACGAAGAAATGCGGTAAAGTTTTTATTTAATTAAATTAATTATCTTTAATTATATTTCTACTTGAAATGATCCTTTTCATTAAAGTTAATCACTTTTTAGTAAACACCGGGTCGTTTTTCCTTTATTTTTCATCCAGTGTTATTTTATTGAAATGCGTAAAATGTCATTTTAATCTGCGAAAACTCTATTTTAAGAGTTTTACTTTTTGTTGTCGTCGTCGTTGTTGTTGTTGTTGATTTTAATTAATTATCCGTCGTAAAGTCACAAATATCTCCTGCACCGTGAATGAAAATTTTTGCTAGTCATAAAATATGCTTCTGTTGTGATAGTGTTATTTAACGACGGGAAACATATTTTGTTTTCTAAAACGAAGGATGTAAAATACCTGCCGTGTTTTTGCATTTAAATGAGAAATTATTTTCTGTTGACATTGACTTATTTAATATTTATTAAAAATACCGAACCAAAAATAATATTTTTTTTTATATAATATTTAGTGATACATTATATATTATATTATTATATTTATATTATAATTAGATTATTTAAATGAATAATGGATGTTTCATTTTTTCCCTGAGGATTTATGCTTAATGGAATACGATAAAAAAATCGAAATGTTAGTCCGCTTACTGGCACATTTCGAAACATGATATTTATTCTTTTTATAGGGCAGGTTTCTCAGCCCTAGTCCTACAGCCAAATTAGACCGGCAACTATGGTTTAAAGTGGATTTCGAGCCATTACAAGCATCCTGGCCCCCGCCGGGACTCGAAACTTAACCTGTGCAACCTTGCGCCAAAACCCCAGTCACTCGTCCATCAAGTTCGCACTATTTCGTATAAGTTGCAAAAAATATTAGGTTGACTTCAATTATTTAGTTTAATAGTTATATCATTTTTGACATTAAAATATTCATTCTAGTCTTTATAAATATAACGAATTATTAGTAATTTTTTAACCTGAATTGCATAGCTTATAATGATTTAATATTTTTGTTGCATTGCATAACAAAATTGTATGAATAACATATATATATATATATATATATATATATTATTGCATGGTATAATAATGATAAACAACATGGGTAATTTCACTCTAATGGTAATTCGATGAGAAAAGAAATCTAAAATAATTGGTATTCAAAATTATTTATGTACATAATTTTTTGCAAATTTTTTATGTACCTTTAGTAATTTAGTAGTTAGTACCTGGATGCTGCAGGAAAGAGCAGTTGAAAAGTCAAATGCAATCAGAAAAAAAAAATCAGCAATCATGCTTCCTTTTAATAATAAAATAAGATTCTAAATTCTCATTCTTCTAACAGGCTTACAATGTGTGTAAAGCAGGCACCATTCCTGTGGACGAAAGCAGACTTCGTTAAGCTGTGTGCTGTAGGACAAGATCCGTTACGCTAAGTCCTATCGGATCGATGAATGCAGTTCTCCTGGTGGAAATGTGAATTGTTTGTTGTCGAGCAGTATTTACCACCAGAAGCAGATATATTTTTCCAAGGCTGACAAACACGGTGCAGCCGGAGTTGTTGGACGAGGAAATACGGCACCCAATCTTATCAAGAACTGCTGCGTGGAGAGCTCAGGCAAAAGAAGGCTTGGTACAGGAAAGCGCCCTGATTATTTTGCAAATCACTTGACACTTGTGAGGACTTTATTTCACTACACGCTCGTGACTCCATATGAGAAGCAAGTTTCATTGTAGTTTGCTAGTTTTATATTTATGTTATATATGTTTGCATACTTTATAGATGAATTACTTGGATCATTATATTTCTCTATTTACTTTAACATTCATGTGCATGAATGCCTTGTTCTATTTCAAATTACGCATTTATTAAATAAATTAATTTTTTTTCTCGTGCATAGAAATATTTTCAATTAATTGAAATTTGCTATTGTTTAGTTTATGGTTTCAAAGGAGGTAATAAGGAAGTTTCTATTGGAAATATAATAAAATATTAGGCGAACAAGAGACATGGTAAATTCAGGAATTAATTTATGGCTAACTTTTCAATTCATACAGGAACAAAGACTTCAGTAATATCAAGGTAAAAAAACTGCAGTAATAGATTTATTCATGGGGTCTACAGAGATCAGTTCAGTTATTCTGAGGAACTCGTAAACGGTAACAAAATTAGAAGTGAAACCGCATTGTTGTGGAATCATAAAGTTAGAAGTACATATAACGCGAGTTAATTTTGTTAAAGATAATAAATTCAACAATTTTGCTAAGAGTATAAACAGAGAGATATTCCGATAGCTAGTGGGATTAGAAGGGTCTTTTCCTAGCTTGAGAATAGGTATAATAATTGCAGTTTTCCAAGCTTGAGGAAAATAGGAATGTTTAATAATAGCGTTAGAAATGTTAAGAATAATTTTGAAAAAAAATATATTGGGCATTTTATTGGTGATGTAGTCAATGCTCAATTTTTACTCAAATAAATACTCATTTGTTAAGTAATTATTAAAACCTTAATAATCTAATATAATCCTTGAGTTAAAATCAATTAAAATAAAATAATGAAAAGCAAGTGCTGTAAAATGATTAAAAATTTAAATTTAATGATCAATATGCTTTTTAAGTTTCCTTAGTCACTTAGTCAATGTTTTTTCGTCTAGTTACAATAAAAAAGAAATTTAATTTTCAAGAAATCATTTCATTTATTTTTATTTTATGAGAGCTTTTATGTAATGAAACAAAAGTGACATTGGGGAATTGAATTTAATCCATAGTTGTTTAAATTATTGTTGCTTTACAGACATTAAAAAAATTCCCCTTCTCGTCTAGACAAAACTGCAATCGATTCATTGAAGTGCTTTAAGTTCTAAGTATTGTAATAAAATTTTGGAACAGAAATTGTCATGGAAATCGCACCGGCTGCATTTTCTTTCTACTTTGCGAGACTTAAAAAAACACTCTTTATTTATAACGGATAGAAATACTCTTGCATGAGTATTTCTATCCGTTATAAATAAAGAGTGTATCAACCTTAATTTATTAATATGTTAATCATAAAAAATTAAAAAAAACAATTAAGTATAACAATAAAATACCCTTTTAATAAAAATAAAAATACACAAGAGAAATTCATTACTTAATTTAGGAGAACGATGCAAAACTCTCATGGATATGTGGTATTCATGTTTAATTGCAATGAAAACTTGGAGCGTTCGTTCTAAATTGCAGTGGAACAATTTGGGATGTTCGTTCTAAATTGCAGTGGAACAACTTGAGATATTTGTCCTAAATTTCAGTGGAACAACTCGGAGCATTCGTTTTAAATTGCAGTAGAACAACTTGGGACATTCGTTCTAAATTGTGGTAGAAGAACTTGGAGTATTCGATCTAAATTGCAGTGGGGCAACTTGGTGCATTCGTTCTAAATTGCAGTGGAACAACTTGGAGCATACATTTTAAATTGCAGTGTGGCAACTTGGAGTATTCGTTCTAAAATGCAGTGGAACAACTTGGAGTATTCGATCTAAATTCCTGTAGCAGATCTTCTATACTTGATTTCTACACCAGTTAAAAGAACATCTTACTTTAGGCATAGTCCCATAGTATGTGTAACATGAGTATGAGTTAAGCACAGTTTGGCATATTAAGAAATAAATATGAACGTTCCGTAGTAAACTATGTATTATATATATGCTGTGTGTAGGATTTTCTGTTTACATTATTAACTTTCTTGAACTATAGATGCCATCACTACGCTGTGTATTGTTGTGGTTGTATCCCTCATGGAAGGAGGGAAAGAGGGTTGTAACTTCTGTAGTGATGAAGCTCCTTTATGTAGAAGACTGACTTAGCTCCATATCGCTGAAGAAGGAGCGCAATTCCTTCGGTAGGTATGTAGGGGAAATACTCCACATTTGCATATCACAAGGTAGAAAATCCAGAAAACTATCCCTATGTAGTACGATTGACGAGGCAAGAAGGCGTACAAGTGGTTAACAAGTAATAGATCCTGGTAGACACATAGAAATGACAGATAAACATTCACAATGGATAATAGTAGTAGTTCCTTGTTGTGAATGATCACAAAATCCTTTCGCTAATCTTGCTTGGCACAAACTGCCTCGAAATTCACTTTAGTGAATTCAAGCATTGGAAAATATGAGCAATCGCGTTCTTGATACCTCTTTAGTCTAATAAAAGCGAGTTTTGGATCAAGGCTGTAAGTCCTTTTAAAGAAGCTTTCCAACAGCGTTTAGTAACGACTTTTCCTTCTTTACGTCTCTCTCTCCAGTGTTGTTCCACGCAGAGTATTGAAGCCAGAAACCACCAGCTTCAAACGCATTTCTTTCGTGAATGCATATAGACAATCGAAAGCTTCTATTGCAAATGCTCCCCTTTCTCGATGGAGGCTGTGCTTCGAGAACGGATAGAAATCGAATCGGGCGTGTCTGATAAAATTTGGTTCTTGCTCAATGCAAATGAGATGTATTATTGCTGTTGAAAGGAAATCTTTTCTGCACCTCAGTGCCACATGTTTCGGATTAGAGTCCCAGCAGTACACTGGATGTTTGTAGTGATACAGAATAAAATTTAAATCGCAGTTCCTGGTCTAGCATAACTTCAGTGTGGGGCTAATATCTCTACCCGGTAAAAAGAAATCATCTCCTGTCTCGAAATTAGCTAGTAGGCATTCATGGACATTCATTCATTCATCGCCTTAGGACACAGAAAGGAAGAAGAAAAGAAAGTCTTTGCACACAGAGTTCCATCTAGATAATTTGCTTTGAAAATGATATGCATTGATACCAAATTAATTTAGAAAATAGAAAAGGCATCTTAACACAGAGTGTCAACCATTACAGATTTGTTGTTGTTATGTCTATTCCAGGGTGTCCTGCAATGCGGGGCAGACATCCCATGAGTAATCTACTCATGGATGATGGGAAAGGAAGTAACTTTTGTTGCAGTGAAACACCCGTAGGTAGAAGTCTGGCCTGGCTCCGAGTAGCTGAAAAAAGGGGGCAGTGCCTTCTGGAAGGTCTTTTAGGGGAACTACCCGTATTTGAGTATCGATGGGAGAAAGCATGGAAATCTCCCACCAAGTAGTCTGACTAATGAGAGTCTACAGTAAAGCCACCAGTGGATTTCCGTCCACATTTCCATGTCAGTTCTAATGTTCAAGAGCTGCGCATATTGCCGCTGAACCACGAGTCGAACCATGATAAGATGCATTGAATAACTTAATTTACGTAATAGAAAAGGCTTCTTACCCAGAGTGGCAACCATTACAATTGTCCAATAGATATCAACGATTATCCATAAATCAGATATAAAAAGACCGCAATTCGTTGATGCAATTCATGCCCTTGTCACTATTTTAAAGTCTAATTAAAAAATATGTACATAATTTGTAATTTATTTTGAAAAAATTTCATATTTTGATGACATTTTTAAACAGGAAACATTACTCATAATTAGATTAATAAAAGTATCTTATTATAATATTTATTTTTATCGTTTACCTTTAAATTGCAGACTAGAAAAGTAAATCCATTGTCAATAACATAATCCTAGCATGATGATAAATAATAATAAGCATAATGATTGATATTATAATAAATAGCATGGTGATCTTATTTTAAAGTAATTTATTCCTTATTTTTATGCTGACTACGGTCAAGTCACTGTAAGTACAGGCGGCTTTCAGAAGTCTGTTCATTCCTGGCGTAAAGTGATAATGAGGAAAAAAACGCGCATTAATCCATCGTATCTGCTCTCCATTATTCTAATGATCCGCATCGTTACGAGAGCGAAGCCCTTCGGTCGTGCTCTTCTCATTATAAAGTGAGGCGTCGCAACGGAGCTGGATTGCTTTATGGCGTCGTTATGATGCAGCGTTGCGGAAAGTGCCTCCAATAAAGTGGAATTTTTTTCTTTCACCTCGTATAATAAATTAGAATCGAGCAGGATTTCGACGAAGCATCACGATAAATACTGCCACATTTTTTTATTGCAAGTCTCAAGCTCACTCCGAGCACGAAACTTACTCATAAGGAAACGAAGTGCTTATTAGCTATTTAAAACGACAATTTGCAAAATCATTATTTAGATTGTTGTAAAAGTTGAAAATTAGCAAGACTTGAATGTGTGATATACCTTTTTATTTTTCAGAGGACGTATAAAGTAAAGCTGTCCTGGTCGATGAATGTTTGATTTTCAAACTGAGAATACTTGATGGTTGGCCGAATTTAAATCTGAATCAATGAGCTGCTATTTGATAATTCTGTAGTACTAATAGTATGTTTTCTTATTGAAATAGCACTATAGTACTAATACTGATTAGCACTATAGTACTAATATTGTTGCACTATTCTACTAATAGTGCATGTATTGCTACTTTACGTACATGTATTATTAACGTACGTAAATTAGATATAGACGTATTATGCATGTATTATTAACGTACGTACTATAGCACTATATTACTAATAAAGCATGCATTATTACTATACGTACTATAGCATTATAGTACTATTAGTTCTTTATTGCTATACGTACTATAGCACCATAATACTAACAGTGTATTATTGCTGTTCGTACTATAGCACTGTAATACTAATAATACATGCATTATTACTATACGTGCTATTTCACTGTAGTACTAATAGTTAATAGTATAATTATTATAGTACATCATAATGCAGATCTGGGCTGAAAGCTGGAATTGGCAGGACTTAGAATGCGTGATAAAACTTTTTATTTTTCAGAGGACGCATAAAGTAAAGCTTTCCTGGTCAATGATGGTTGGATTAAAGGAGAGCACGTGCGGTTTGAAATTCGACCGAACAGAATTGAAATCAGGATTAATGCTATTCGCACTATAACAGAATTGTGATTCGTGTACTCTTTAGCGGAGAGCTAGATAAAACATGTTCTGATCACACGGACAATTATGGTGCTTCTAGAGTTTTAAATTTTTATCCTTAGAACATCTAACTTGTTTTTAAAGCCTTTTGGTCATTTTTGTTAGGAATATTTGTTTTTTTTACTTCGTAATCTTGATTTTTTTTATTGTATTTGTTGTATCCAAATTTGTATGGATTGAGTTCTAATAAAGCCATAGCTAACAACAGTACTGCAGATCTGTGCTAAGCGCTGAAGTGTCATTTTCTGGTATTATAAATGATGCAGGTAATTAGTGCCACCAAATCTTAAGACACACAACTTCACATCATGATTATCAGGAACGTTTTGAATATAGGGTTCCTTGATTAATATGAAAAAGATATAGATAGATACTCAATAGATATGGAAAACAACGTCTGGAACAATAGTGATCAAACTGTTCATTGAAATAATTTAAAGAGATCAATCAGAGCAATTAATAAAATTTTCAGGAAGTAAGGGAGTAAAGTTGCACGACTGTTAAAAAAATGACTACAATCTGTCTTTCTGGTGTTGAAGTTAGTCCAGGTAGCTTTGACAGGAGGAGGAGAAAAAAATAGTATTACAAATTCAATTATCATGTGATTGAGATATGGTGTCTTTTTTCCCCTCAAATTCAATCATCAGACAGAGATTCAGAATCAGAAGCAGACCAACATAATCATCTGGCAGAATATATGTTCCCACTGCAGTAACGATCGATAATTTGACCACAATCCATTAATATTAAAAAAGGTATTTAAATGAATGAAACCACTCAATTTATTACTCTGAACATAAGAGAAAGGACTAATCCGTAATTCTGATATACTGTTACAATTGGCCAAAGAAATTCAACAATATTTTATCTTTGAAGACTCTACTTTTTTTTACAAAGATCAAGTTCTAACATTTTTGAAGTTTGAAAGTAATATTAAGTAATAAGTAATAAGTTTAATTTTTAAAATTAACTTTTATATTTACATTATTATAATCTAAGGAAGTTGTGAATTTACGAGAATGAACAATTTTAATAGCTTTGATAATCACCGAATTAAAATCTGATTAGATCATATAGGAATTCGGAAAATCAGAATGAGTGCCTTTATAGCAATTGGCTTCTTGAATTAAAGTAACATCTATATTATCATTTTCCATAATTAGAATAAGCCTTTATGTTGATTATTTGCATATGTGCACGTTTAACTGCGATATTTCCAATATTTTTGTCTTCAAGATGTTCATAGCAATTTTTGTGAAATTTTTAAATATCTCATGAAAATATTGGTTGGACAATTCTTATCATATAACTTATGATTAGCATTGACATTATTATTGTAGTTTATAATTTTAGCATTATAGCGTAGATGTTTTGATAATACTTGATATTTTTGCAACATTTTTCATTTTTATGAGCTTTAAAACATTTGTAACATACTATATTATTTCGCCATTCATAAGCTCGTTGAATGTATTCAAAACATATGAAGCATCTATCTATTAAAACAAATGCTCAATTTTGCATATGCTCCAATAGATGTGTAAATTTTAGATTTTTAGATTTTTAAAAAGCCAAACTCAAACTCAGATTACTTATGAATATCATTTCATGTTTATATTTCGAAGCATAACATCTTCATGAAATATAGCATCTTCATTGAAATGCTGTAAAATAAAGACGACACTTTCTTAATTGCAAAAATAGGGTTACTTCCCAAAGGCTTTCCCTTCAGAAAACCAAAAGAATTCGAGTGGCAAAATCATAACACTATTTCAGGGATTAATGGGCAAGGGCGTTTAAAGGCACCGTTGTTCGATTCCAGAACATCTCCGAGAGGTGTACAAATCATTGATCAAAACAATGTAAAAAAGGGTGAAACAACACGAAGGTATAATATTTCGTTAATCCTGGTGGATCCTTTCTAGTATCTCGCAGAAAATGTACAGATACTTTCACAATCTTGCAAAATGATTTTGTAAGCTCTTAAAAAATATTGTTGTGTTTGGGAAGCAGTATGAACTTTTTGTAAAGAGTTTTATTATTCTTAAAAATTGAGAAAACTCTTGTTCCACTAAGCATGACACAAACAACCTATGGATAAGAAAATTATATTTTCTTCTGAGAGGACTTTTTTGACTACCCATCACCTAATCTATTTATCACATTGGAGGAAACCAGAAACCCAACACAAAGTAATGTGATTATAGATTATTGACACACGTTGCTTAAATTTCCATCTCTTTTGTTGTTGTCACTATACCCCTTGGTGCAGGAAAGTTTACACCAGGTCCCGAAGACACCGTCCAGAAAAATCCAGAAAACCAGGTCCAGAAAAATTAAATATAGTTACTTTAAAAAATATGTAAACAAAATCAAGAATGAAAAATTATGTATATCTGCTTTAAAAAATGAGTAAACAAAATCTAGAATTTTGTTGTTACTAATCCCATTGATGCAGGAAAGCCTACACCAGTTCCAACAGACCCCCCTCGCAGGCGACAGAGCCATGTTCAAGGGTAATATGCAGCTTTCACTTTTAAAGAGGAACCACGAGGACTGAAGACTAACTAAATCTCAAGACAACGCCACAAACCTAGTGACGAATCATACTTTCCATATTGGAGATGGCAAACCTGCCGGCATTTCAAAATCCAAAATTAAACAAATATTCGTATTCCTAACCTAAGGTACGAAATTTATCTGCTGACAAAGCCTCCGCAGAGTTCCTGGGAATCTTCCACAGCGGGGTTGACCCAATAAAACGATATAATTCATACCACCTTCGATGGGATCGTTGATGGTGATGCATGGTTGGGGTGCGTCATGAATCAGACGCAAGAGACACTTGTTCCGGATGATTTATGGTGCTATGGAACTGCTTTTATCTGAGTTGGAAACTTTCGCAAGAGAGACAGAGAGACGGAATGAATAATTACACGCAGAGTAGAAACGCGTGTCGCTGGCTGTCTCGGTTCCTCTCCAGGCCTTTTACTGTAATCAGGTCCATTGTTTTTCCTTACCTAGGGTGTTCCCTCTCGTGGTCTGCATTGATGTATATATGTGGAAGGTCTTTTTAAAATCTTTTTCAGCTTTAACTTTCATTTCGTTTTTACCATTACCGTGTCTCAAATATATTTTTCTCGTGTATTCTTTCATGAGATCTTTCATTTATGAGTACCACTTTCCTCACATCTCCCTCTCACACCCATCATTATACGCAAGAAAAAGTTTTGTTTTGTGTTAGAGTTAGTAATGCTCTTAGACCAGTGATGGGCAAACTTTTTCTGTCGTGGGCCAAAAATCGAAAAATAACTTTGGCTGGCCAAGATAAATTTTTAAAACTGTTAAAGTTTAAAAACAATATACAAGTATTACAATTTAAATGTTAATGAGATGAATGAAATTGCGATTTCATTTTTAAAAGTTCCTTTTATTAACGTTCGAAGTGAGATGTACTGGTTCTAAGGAACTAGAATGCTCATCTGTCAGTCTACTTCTGAAAAATTTCTTTCTAAAGTTCATAGTTGAAGACTCTTATTCCTTACTCCAATCTACAGCTATAACTAAGAACTTTCGCTTTTAACACTGTACCGATTGAAAGCTGTCTGTGACTTGCTATTTCCGAGGATTTATATTTTGTAGAACAAAAATAGAGAAAGTAAAATGATAATCAGTCCTTTGAAAAAAAAATATTTAATCAAAGTAGAAAAGGAGATGTATATATAATATATAAATATGTATTTCTTTTAATTTGCCTCCGACCGGCAAATTAAAATTCTATCCGCGGGATGGATAGAACCTTCCGGGGGGCCAGAGTTGGACCGCGGGCCGTAGTTTGCCCATCCCTGTCTTAGACTAACTGTAAAATGAATCAAATGCTGTAGTAGTTGCTGGCATTTATTTCAGATTTTAGATTTTAGATTTTATTCTATTTATTCCAAATTAGGAACAATGAAAAAAAAAAAGTTAATTGAAAATAAAAATGAGTTAGGCCTATTAATTCGATTCAATCGAACTGTGTTTTACTACATTCCAAAAAAAAAAAAAATACTATAAGTTCAGTAATGATTCGAGAAAATAATTTAAAAAATGAAGTAGATAACTACAAAAAAATAAATAAAAGAGAGAGGAGAGCCTATGTGTGATCGATGGATGGTGCATAGCAAATGAATGACCAATTAAGAGGTCTACGCGTATTGCAGCCATTTTTGTTTTAAAAAGTGTTATAGATCTACAAACTATGCAGTGGAAAGATAAATACCTGGTGTAATAGCAGAAACGAATCGAATGCTTGTTAGCGGTGTAGAGTAGTTTTCTAAGATCAAAAATGTAACAGTAATTGCGGGTTTTTCTTTCCCTTTTAATATTATTTAATTTAAACTTTTAATGATTAAAAATTTAAATAATTTTATTTCCATTAAAACTCGGCTGAAATAATCTGTATCCCTCTATTTCTCAGTTGTGTTTGAATCTGTCTGATTTTTAGGTTTGCCGAATTTTGCACGAAATAGTTCAGATGAGGCTAGAACAAATTTCCCATTAAAATTAATCATCTCCAATAAACGAAACGCTTAGACAAACTACCAAAATAAGGTTATATTTTCCTATTTTGATTACTACGTAATCACATATCAAATCAAACTGTTTCTAATACCATAATTTATAACCTATAATTCCTGAATTATACTTATACGTCACTAAGTACAATCTGAAGAGGTCTTATATGGAATTTTTATGATATCATATCTATAGAACCATCATTTAAAATGCGTTTCGGGGAAAAAAAAAAACTTATAGAATTTTGTATGATAGAAAAATAATCTTCTGTTATTGTTTTTTATCCCACTTCATCGACATCAAAATCTAGACCAAGCCCATGAACTAGTGTGATCTGATAGGTGGGAAAGAGCTTTTGCTGCGATGGAGCACTCGTAGGTAGAAGTCTGGTTTGGCTCCGTGACATTGAAGAAGGAGAGCAGTGCCTTCCGAAAGGATTTTAGGGGAAACTATCCAGCGTATGAGTGTCGTATAGAAAAACCCAGAAAACTCCCACCAAGTATTCGCCATTGAGTTTCCTTTATTTTCAAACATTGCTATTACACCAGATATGCTTTTGTTGGTCTACAACAAAGCCCCAGCAGACTATACATCAGTCCTAATGCTCACAAGCGGGCCAATCTGACATTGAGATATGAGTGGGACTAAAAAACCCCCAAAGAAAGGACCATTGCATTTGACTTTTCTGAATGATGAACAATTACAGGTCAATACTATATCGTTCTGTACAAGATATAAAAATGTCTGCAATGAAGTTTGGATAATATTAAAAACACTTGTATAAAGCATAATTATTACTTAACTGTACCATTGATCAAGATTTTCATCTATCTAGCAAATATAAAAATTATAAACCATCGCAAAAATAAAAAATAAAAATATAAAAAAAAAAAAAAATGTCACATTTCTTTTCACTCTGTTTTTTTCGAGTTTCCACTGTCTTCAATTTATAATCTTTTCTAATGCATTTTTGTCAACCAAACTACCAGTTTAAAACGAAATAGAAAATGTTTCGTTAGTTTTGTGACATGGGTATAAAAAGAAAATTTTATTGTTAAAGATAACGTCAAAGATCAGAAGCTAATAATGATACACCGCTGATGATTTTAAGATATCTTTCCTTTTTCTTTTTCAAAATGACGTCTGCGATTTGAGGCAGGAAATTACAGTACTTTATTGCAAAATCAAAACAAAAAATTGCTGCCATTTCTCGTCTTTCTACAGTAATACCAGTTAAATCATCTTGAACGTCCCAGTTCAAAACCATTTTCAAATCACATTTGTTTTAAAGTTGTTTTTTCATTTCAGTTAAGATTTCAAATCCTGATAAACATGATCGATCGATCGAAATCTCAATCCTATTGATTGATTGATCTTATCGAAACATTTTGTATCACTTTTTTATCAGTTCAATGTTTTCCAAAATTAAACCTATTTTATGATGAGGCTGGCAATGTGTTGTTATTATGTAAGTACATAATAACAACACAATATCAAAGAATATATATTCCTCTCTCGAGGGAATGAAATGCCAAAACTATTTCCGTGAGAAAGAATGTTACAAAATGGTTGAACATGAGATACATTGATATACATGTACACGGGGGACCTGAATGGCCGAGTGTCTAGCGCTCTGGCGCTCGGTGCCACAGGTTTCGGGTTCGAATCCCGGCGGTGCCATGGATGTTTGTAGTGGTTCGGAATCCACTTTAAGCCGTAGGTCCCGGTCTTCTATGACTGTAAGAGCGTCACGGAGCAAAAGTCAGGCTTCTACCTATGGGTGCTCCATCACAACAGAAGCTGCTTCCTTCCCCTTCAATCATGAGTCCATATGGGCTTGTGGGCTTGGCCAGCCAAGTGGGATAAGAAACAACAAACACATGTACACGGAAAACGCATAAACAGCTTTTAAGGAAAATACAGAATTATAGTAAAAAATTAAATACTTGAGTGAATCTTCATTATTATATAATTAAATACCCTCTACTAACAAAATTTAAATTTTTTTACTGCATTGAAACTATTATCAAAACCCTAAATAAATAAATAAAGGAGAGAATATTTATGAATCGCAAGAAAAGGCGAAAAATCTATTTAAAGTGCAAAGTAAAAGTCACTCACAAAGCAAAATGTCATCTTCTAAACAGTGTCGGAGATGTAATCAAAATTCCTGTCACGAAAATGGCGTTTTGCTTCTCGGAAATTTTGTATTTTACGAAAACTAAGATATTCCAAAGTCGTATTAAATTTTCTTTCAGTGTTTGGGAAATGTTATTTAAGAATAAATATGGGGGAAAAGCTAAAGTCATGCATTTTTAATATTCAAAAGCCGTATTCCCTACCTTCAAAGGGGAATATCATAATATAATCTTTAATATATCCATCTATACTTGCACAATTTGTGATCTTTTTATACTTATTTTTTATACTTATTTTTTAAAAAAAACCTATATATAATTTGTTATACTCCATTTTGTTTAGTTGTTTTTTAGTGTACCTATATACAATTTTTCATTCTTCTTTTTGTTTACTTATTTCTTGCACCCATATATATCTTTTCATTCTTCATTCTCTTTATTTATTTTTTTAAAGTACCTATATTTTATTTTTCAGTCTTCTTTTTGTTTACTTATTTTTAAAGCACCTATATATATATACAATTCGTACTTCTTGATTTTGTTTACTTATTTTTTAAAGTACCTATGTATAATTTTTCGTTCTTGACATTGTTGACTTATTTTTGTTATATATCTAACTTTTTCATTTTAGATATCGTTATTTTTTTTAAAGGTATAACTAGCATTTTTCTTTTTGATTATCTTTGCATACAACTAACAGTTTTATTTTTGATTTAGGGGCATATTTGATTTCGTTTACTATTTTTCTAGATAAACCTTATCTTTTCCTTTTTTAATTAGAAAATCCATGATTTTGCTTAGTAATTTTTTTAAAAATATAATTAGCTTTTTCACTCTTACTTTTTGATATTGTTAATCAAATAATCTAAGCAACGCTACTTGAGTTTTACAATTATTTTTTTAAATTTAGTGCAATGCTGTATTTAAATTATAAATTCACATTCTTAATAAGCATTTTAATCTTCACCTTAATTTTAATTATCAATTTTGGCATAAAAATATAGTTTAAGCAGTATATATGTTAGAATTTGAAAGAAACAATTAAATCAATGAACTTTTTTGCACAATTTCATGATTTATTTTTCAAACATTTTGATCGTACATTAAAAAACAATACAATCTCTCTATAAATCGCCATCCTAAGATAATTGTCATATTCGCTTTATAGACTAAAATTGATAAATAACAGCATTAATCCATATTATTTTACTGTGGTAAAAAACAATTTAAATACTGCCAAATAATAACACTTAAATTGACAAATAATAATACCGAAAAAGTATAAAATAAAATGCATAAAATTTTTAAAAAAATTATCAAGTATTGTACTTACATTTTTGTTGCTGGATTTAGCTTCAAAGAGTATTAGCATATTTATTTATTAGTAGAGATAAACGCAAAAGGTATACGCAAAGAATAGTGTGTATTTATTTATTCGATTCAATTTATTAATAAATAATTAAATGGTATTAAAATGTTTTCTGTTTATCTATAGAAAAGTAAAAATTGTTTACTAATTTATTTTTTATAAATAGTTGTAAAATAAAAAATAATTAATTTTATGAATAGTTATGAAAATAATAGCTATTTATAAAAATAGTTTTTTCTTTGCAATTTGGCAAACCAAAAATTTTAAACGCTATCAGTGTTTTTTGTCTATGAGAGCTATCGAGAGCTCCTTTAAATTTCTTTGCATTTTTCAATTTTTCTTCGTTGTAAAATATATCAAAACTAACGTAGAAACTATCGAAATAAAAAAAAAAAAAAAAAAAAAAATTCTCATGGGTTATTTTCTCTATGAATATTTGTTAAAAATTGAAAGTATCGCGAAATAACTTAGAATAAAGTGAATTATAAATTTGAGATATTGAATCTATTCATGAATATTTTTCCACAAACGAAAACTATAAATGTTAAAAATTTTTTTTTTTTGACTGGCTATAACCGGGTCATATTTCTCAGTGGCAGTTAATCGATTGATAAGAGGTCAGATAAGTGAAAAGAGGAAATAGTTGGATGAACAGAAATGGGGGTCAGTGAGGTAGGAGGATCTTCCTTCTAGCTAAGTATCTAGACTAAAGTATTCCCTCTCGCTCAAATAACTCATTCTTAACGTTATAGCTATGGTATAGTAGTTTTATTTGAATCTGTGAATATAGTAGTTTTATTTTACTTTTTCGTTGATTCTATAAGTGTTTCTCACTTTATTGTATCCTGAAAAGTAAGGCGAGTTGACAAGTCAATTTTTCACTATATTTATTTTCCTGTTACATTATATTATCCTATTTGACGTAATATAAGAAAAATAAATACCCGGCTCCTAGTTAACATATAATTTATTATATTATCAAGCAATTACAAAGAGATTGCCATTTAAAAAAAGTGAATTTAGAGATCCTTTATTATTATCAATACATGTGCTGAATTAACTGTTAAATGTGTTTTTTACTTTTTAGTAGGACAAAATGTTTCATCTTTTAAATACTTAAACGGTATTCAATATTTTGAATTGGAAATATAAGCATTGTCAATGCAAAACATTTCCTGAAATTAAAAAAAAAAATCTGCCATTTAAAAAAATATCACGTACCTCACTGACCCTGTATAGTTATAATCCCGTTATCAATGAGTTATTTGAGCGAGAGTGAATACTTAATTATAGATATCTTCTAGAAGAAAGACCCTTCTACCTCAATGACCCCGCAGTTCTGTTTATGACAAAAACCTTATCCGTACAAATATTAAATTCATTCATAAAACTTTATCCTTTAACAAATGGAAAGCGTATCCTTTAATGAATGGATTAAAAATGGAAAATGTTGGAGTCACGCTGTATTTATTTGTGTACATTATTGGAAAAGTTTGAATGTTACTTATTTAAATATTAACAGAAATTGAAAAAAACGTACATTGTAAAATAGGTACAATTGTACATATTTTACGAAAGTTGGTCTTTTTTAAAATTCTAAAGAAATATTATCTTTTTTTTACATAGTTGATAGTTGTACAAAATTTGTGCTATTTTCCGTAGTATCTACGAAAAATCTGTAGTAATTAGCAACTTTGCCTTAGCATGATACGGCAAAATAAGGCTTCCCCGGTGCGGAAACCCAAGGCACTTTCCATGAGCCTACTCAAGCTCACTAAATATTTTGCATTTATAGCGCCCATCCTCAACATAGATGCAGGACATTTCTGTAGAACTTCTTTTTTTATTGATCATTTTGCCCAAATGAATAACTCTCGGGTTGTGTAGAATGAAAATCTGTTCTTAAAATCCACCCAGTCGCTCTAATCTAAATTCGTTACAGAACAGCGTTCTCTTCTCTTATTTTCCTGATTTCTGGAACAAAATGAAACGGATAAACACTCATTGTGGCTCTAGATAAAAAAAAAAAAAAAAAAAGCTTTTCTGTTCGCATGGCTCCTTTAATAGTATTATAGCACTCCCACTGCGGGTAGGTAAACATCCGCTCTGGTATCTGAGAAGGAATGAGTTATTTAACATTCTCCGTGAAGACCTCGTTATTCTAGCAAGAACAGAAGTTCCTCCTCCGAGACGGCTTTGTTATTGGCTTCCCTTTCCGCAATGCATTTGAAAGAAGGCCATGGATGGTAATCCAACTCACTCCATGTAAAGAAACTGCTACTGCCATGGTGATATCTTCTTCAGCTATTGCTCTTGTTTGCCAGCTTTGTTTTTGTTTTTTATCTGGATCTCGAATGATATCCGTGACGATGTTTGTGAGGGTGGAGTTCCACTGATACTGCTTTTTAGGGTTTTCTTTTTCTTTCCTCTTGTGGATTATATATCCTCTTTCTTTCATCTCTTTACTGAATAAATACAAGAAAACTGTAATCATTGGCGAATTCTTTTTTTATTTGCAATAGCTGTTGTTGTGTGGGTCTTAGAAGAAAACAAAAAAAGAGGCACCATAACATCAGACATTTATATTTGTTGTCTATTTGATAAACGTCGACTTGATTTTTGAGTAAAAATGCCGCAGGTAAAGCATTCATTTCTATAACAGGAATGGTCCCTTAAATCTGTAGGCTGGAATATCCTTCCTTTGGATTCAAGGAAAAGTATGCAAATCTTCCTGATGCCATCCTTAGAAGATTTTATTTCAATTTTGAGGTGTCAAAACGTGACCAACATCATTTCCAAAATTTTAAAGTGGTTTCCTAGGTGGTTACCATGGATTTCCTAGATTGTTTGATTCAGATTTCTTGGAGTGTGTAATATTCACGGAACTAAACACATATCATCACCATCATCACTCTCATTGACTCAACAACCTCATGGTGGGCCAAGTTCGTCTGATCTCTAGCAGATTTCGAGACAGTAAATGTTTTATTTTTACGGGGTAGGGATGTCAGCTCTACGTCCAACGCCCTACAGTCAAATGAGACTTGGAACAACTGTTTAAAGTGGATTCCGAACCACTACAAACATCCATGGCCCCAGCTGGGACTCGAACCCCAAACCTGTGGCACTGAGCACCAGAGTACTGGTCCCTCGTCAATCAGGTTCAACTAAACACATATACAAATTGATAATTGATTAAAGAAATGTCACTTTGTTTTTATGTAAATAGAATGAGATTAATAAAATCAAATGCCTTAATTAAAATAAACATGTATTAAAAATTAATTTTTAATTAACTGAAATTTGCTTTATCGGTGTATGCACATTTTTCTTCGATATTTTTCCCTTTATAAATTTCTTTGTGAACAATTATGAGCGACGAATCATGAACAATAAATACACAATGTAGTTCGAATTGTAAAGTTATTTTCGATGCTGGGATTTACTTCTATTTATTCCTAATTGTGTTGTGATGACTCAGTCCATTGCTCCTTCACAGTTTATCTTTACGAAAGATTACATATACACTCAAGAGCCAAAACATTATGACCACGCCTACATTTTGCAATGAACTCGCCTGGATGACGTGGAAGGCACGTGATCAGGTGGAAGTGATATTTAACTGGTATTAAGTGGTGGTATTAATCCATGCCAAGGCGGGTTGAAGCTGTGTTGCTCGCCAAAGGTGGGCCAACTCGTTATTGACAGGTGGTCATAATGTTTTGGCTCTTGAGTGTATTCTTTATGAGACATGATATTATAGAGCAATACATAAGCGTTTATGAACATTATGGTTCGAAGTGATACATTAGCATTTATTTATGACTGAATACCTTTCACATTTTTATTTCGAACACTTTTTTTTGATGAGATTAAAATTGAATTACAAAAATAAATTTTACTATAGATTTATTGATAGATCATAGAATTTAATTCAATATTAAAGTTTACAATCGTGCTCTTATTCATGCTAACATGCAACTTCGCTGATCACTAATATATAAAGACAAGACTATATGAGTATGCTCTCATATCTATACAAAAGGGAATCTCCGCCCTTCCTGGTGAAGATTTAAAATTGATTTGTGGGGAAACTGGATTGTTTGAAGTCATTCAACTTCACATTTCACATGATTGGCATTACTGAATTTGCATGGTAGGCTTTTTGATATATGTAGAATTCAAAGAAAGATCATAATCTAATACCAGGGCGAGTCAGACTTTTTAAAGTCACTGGCTATCAGAACTTATTGTAAGACTGGCGACCACAAAAATACCAGAATTATAAGAGAAATATATTTCATTCCCTTATATTTAATTTAAAAAAAATAAGCAATATAATGTAATAAGTATAAGAAAGAAAATAAAATATAAAATTATTATTATTATTATAAAAAAATAATAATATCAAAAACGGGGCCTGATGGCCGAGTGGCTAACGCTCTGGCGCTCGGTACCACAGGTATTGGGTTCAAATGCCGGCTTTGCCATGGGTGTTTGTAGTGGTTCGAAATCCACTTTAAGCTGTAGGTCCCGGCCCTAATAGAATCGTAGAGCGTTGCGAGGGCATTCTTACTCGGCGTCCGCGGCCTATCTTCAAGCTACACGCACCCCTTAGGTAGTGCAAAGTGAGTAACGTCGGTGCAGCCCTTATGTCATAAAAAGATCACGGTCTATTTACCAGCTGCATTAGAAAGAAAAAAACATAATAATAATAACAAAGGTAAGAAAGAAAATCCATTTGTGAAGTCACGTTATTTTAATTAGGGGTTTTGTATTTGGTTCAAATTTTGTAGTCATCAAGTACAAAAGTGACGAGTTTTTATTGGTGGAGTTTTTTTTCATATGCCTAAAAAAATCTTTTTACAAATATGCGTGATTTTACAGGCTTCTGCATTTTTTAAATATATCTTCTATCAAAAGGCCAAACTTATTTTGTTAGCAAAACAAATAATTATTTTAAAGGAAAATAAACAATATTAATAAAAAAAGTTAAAAATGTAACTTGAAAATAATTTACAAAAAAAGGAGAATGTTTCAAAAATTTCAAAATCTTTTTCACGATAACAAATTTTTTCATTATCCTTTTGAGAGTTAAGAATCATTTTCTAATTAATAAAATAGAAAACATTGCAGAAAAATATTCTTCTTATAAATAAATATATTATTTGTTATAAAACTAAATCGGTATCTTTGTTTTAATTTGTCATCAAAAACTGACATCTTTATATAAAAAATTATAAATTCTATTTTAAAGTTAAAACGTATATAGAATGAGGTGGGACAAGGTTTCTGTATTCCTGATATAGACATATACGTTTTTCTAAATTTTATTTAAATATCATTTTATATGCGAGATAACTGAATCATATTTTATTTTTTTTTTGTTCTAATGCAGCTAGCAAACACTTAAACAGCTTGGTCTTGGATACCTTAAGGCAAGAGCTGCACAGACGTTACTCATTTTGCATTACCCAAGGGGCGCGTGTCACTTGAAGATAAGCCACGGATACGGAGTAACAATGCCCCTGCAACCTTCTACGATCCTATTAGGACCGGGACCTATGGTTTAAAGTGGAATCCTAACCACTACAAACATCCATGGCACCGCCGGAACTCGAACCCGAAACCTGTGGTACCGAGCGCCAGAGCGCTAGCCACTCGGCCATTCAGGCCCTGAATCATATTTTATAAAACATCTTATTTTAATATTAAGTATAATTGAATTACATGACATTGGAGAAGAAAATCATTGATATTATAAAAAATATATATATATTTATTTTTAAAACTATTAAAACAATATGTACTGATGAGAATATACAGTTCTTGTTTACCATATCCCAATACTCCCACGTTTTTCTATAATGGGGTAACAATATATTCTTACCACTAACAAGATGTGAAAAAAAATCTCCTTTTTATTAGACTATCCTCCTGCCAGTTTGTTGAGATTTATGTTCAGCTAAGCAAGTGGCGGGATAGGGATGGTAGTTATCGGAAACAATGCATTCTGTCTGAGCCAATGGGGTGCTCGTTAATGGCCGATATCATCCCCAATACATCAGCCTGTCTTATTGCTTTATTGACAGGCGCAGATTGGAGGCAATTGTTTCGGATGGGAAAACGGAGTGGACTTAGTTGAAGGCTTCATCTCCAATTATCTCAGCTTTTTGTTTTGCCAAACGCAGTTCAGTGCACGTTAGTTCGTACATGAAATTGTAATTTGAAAGGTGAATTCGGATTTAAACAAGTAATATAAAATTTGCATCGTTTGAAATGGATTGCAAGGTAGTATCTGCCACTTAATACATTCTTTCATTAATACATACTTTCATTAATACATTCTTTCGCCTAATATAAATGCCACTAAATTAGACCAAATAGATATGGTGACTATGGCGGATATATAGAGCTATGGCGGAGACGGGCACTATTTACATAAATTCATATATAACCATATAAATAAATAAATAAATAGAATGAATTCATCTATTTATATCTAAATTTATAACTAATTTTTTATTTATGAACTAATATTTCATACAGTTACGTCACCCACACTTTAAGCGAAAAGCTTTTAGTTTTATTTATCATTAGTTTTATTATTTTAGTTCAGTTTTATACCATGCCTACTAAAATAGAACTTGATTGATGGCCCAAATTGCCCGCGGATTATAAGTTGATGAAGATTATACAGCATGTTTATTTTTTTGGAGGGTGCTGCTGAACATTTAACCAGCAGGGTTACCCAGCGAACTATGGGAGTTATCCATATCAGCAGGAAAAAGTGTTCTTAGCTTTCAAAATCCTGAAAAATAGTGTTTTATAAATTTTGTGTTAACTCATATTAAATCAATGAAGTATGTGAGAAAACTACGTGTTAACTCACAACTATTTTGAAATTTCAATAAGGAATAGAATAAAACCATAGAATAAAAATAAGTAATATAAAAAAAAAAATTAAAGCCAATTCCTACTTTCTTTTCACTCTATTGCAGAAAGTCCTTTATAATTAATTTCATTAATTTTTTTAAGTTTATCTGGTGCCATCTATCAGTAGACATATGCAACTTAAATCTAAAAAAAACTAAAATTAAATAATTAAATTTAATTACTGAATTAATATTTGAATAAACTGCATTAACGTCCAGTGTCATCCACTACAAGTTCAAAAGAAATGTATTTGAACTTGAGTGGATGATTAAAAAGTATTTTATGAAGGATTGAAAATTTGAACAAGATATGTATAGGGAGAGTGTGAACTAATAGAAGGAATTGAAAAAATAAATACGTTTTTTAAGTTTAGAAAGGTTTTGGCTTAACGTTTATATGTATGCTTTATAAATGCCAAAAGTTGTTTCCGAATGTGGGTAAGGAAACAACTTTTAGTCATTTGAAGAATTTCTTAGTCCTTCGCCACTAGTACGCTACCTATATAGCAGTTTCAGTGTTACTCAGGATGCATCACGGAGCGGAACTTCTAGATGTTACTCACATTATGTCTCCATAACTTTGATTAAATAAACCCAAAATGTGGGTATCTAGGATATTCTCAACCTCCTCTGTCCTCCTGTTCAATGAAATTGATTAATCAAAATCGAAATTGATTAATTCAGATTGGAAGCAATTCTTAAGAATGGGAGAATAGAGTGAACTTAGTTGATGGCTTGTTAGTTGAAGGCATCTCCAATTATCTTCTAAACGCTTTCTTCTAAACGTTTTTTCTAAACGCAGTTCAGTGCACTTTAGTTCGTACGTAAAATTGTAATTTCAAAGGCGAATTTTATATTTAAAAAAATACTTTTCAGATGTTTCATTAGAAGGTTTCGGTTTAATGTTTATATGTACGCATTTAAATGCCAAATGTTGTTTCCGAATGTGGGTTTTAGAACAAATTTCTCCATAACTTTGATTGAACAAAATAAAAGGTGGTATATAGAATGTTCTCAACCTCTTCTGCCCTCCTGTCCAACGAAATTGATTATGCCATATATAAGAGAATAATTTTTTTAAAAAAAGTAGAAACATTAAAAATCCAAATTTTCATTTAATATTAATTAAGTGAAGATATTCGCAAACAAATTTGAAACAGATTTTATGTGATAGTTCGTGTTGCATCTGCAACCTTTACTTGAGTGTGATAAAAAAGAGCTTCTGTATTTGGAGATGAAATATTTTCTTCTAAAAAATAACACCACTTCCATCTAAAGAAAAAAGGAAAATCGTTCAATTGTAGAATAAAACACGAAAACAGTATCAGCACTGTCTGTAGGAATTTTTGCATTTCAATCAAATAGGACGTGAGGTATATTTCTATTTCAGAAAATTCGAAACACGAGTACATTTTCCAAGAACAATTTTTTTGTTTTTGCTCTTTCTGTTCCAGAAATAGTCGTCAATTTAGGAACATGAAGAAAATATTGTTGAACAAGTTGAAAGGAGATATATGAATTTTTATATCGTTATACAACTTCCAAAATACTTTTGATAATTTTTTTAAGAAATATTGTAGCTGCTTTACTGATTTTTTAAATTATTAAATAATTTGAAACAAAATAAAATTAGTAAATTTGCAATACTCAATACGCAGCCCAATGGCAAAATATACAGTTAATATGTAAAATGGTTTCGTTGGTGTCATCCATTCTTAGTGTCAGTGTGTGTAAAATTGTTTTGTGTCGATAATTGGGCTGATTGGTGGGAGTAAAGTATGTACGAATTATCTAAATGACACCTTTGTGGGAGTTCATCAAAACAGTTTGACAAAATGCCTTCCGTGGTGCAATCGGCTAACATTGAAACTGTTACGTATCAGCCTTTGTATGTTAATGAAGAATGTCCTCAAGCTAAATTGCTCAGCATCTCAAAACAGCCAATATTCCTTTGATGTGAAATATCTTCACATGCTAGAAATTAATGACAGTTATTTTAATTTCTTAAAGGATTGACTAATTTTTAATTCTTGTCTTCCTTGCAGACATTCTAAGGTAAACACGACATCATTCGTGATATCATGACGATAATAACATATGATAACAAGTCACTCTATCGGGATTTCACGAAACTGAACTTGATGTCCTTCGGTAATCATAAATATGCTAGAAGATGCATGAAATCAATATAGAAAGTAGGTTTCCCAAATTCAACATCTCACGGCCAGAAAATCAGTGTTGTGTTTGCTTCATCTGATATATGTGAACAAGTGTTTACAACTATGAATCTTGGAAAGAATTATTTCAGAAGTAGACTGACAGATGAGCATTTGTGATTTCTTATAGTGAGGTTCTCACTTCGAACCTCACTATAAGGAACTTTTAAAAATGAAATCTCGATTTCAATTTTTGGCCCGCGACCGAAAAAGTTTGGAGACCCCTGATCTAAACAGTGAATAAACGCTTCTAATATGCCAATTCTTATTGCTTTCGCGATGCGTTTTGACAAATGATATTGTTATCCTTTATCAAAGTGATTACATTGCCTTTCAGGATCACAGCGTGATAAACATACTGAGAGCTTTATTTCCTATTTAAAGGATCTCAAGAATAATGATGGGCGTCATTTGTTCCCAGGCTATTATTCTTGGTCACATATCTTCCCGTAACCTACAGTAAGCGATCCTTTACTGGCGTATTTCAAATATATTGGTGTTTCTTTTTATTTCTCTACCCTCCTTCTTTTTATATATATTTATGTGATTGTTCGATTCCTTTTCTTCTGTTTTTGTAAGCAGTCTGTTTGTTCCATTTTTGCTTTCCGGAGGTTTTTACTGTGGGTTAACAGTCTTTCAGCAAATACCACGAGACGCGGTTGGTCACAGTTACTTCAGGGATTTTTTTTTTTTTTTGCACGATATATTTTTTTTTAAATTATTTTTTTCTCTATGCAAAATAGACTTATCGGTCTGTATCTGATTTATAGTTGATTGGGTGAAATTAGGAGTATATAAGAAAGGAGATTGCTTGGATGATTAATTTATCAATGGATAGTTAGTAAATTCAAAATGGATAATCCGACCTGCCCGAAGGCTTACGGAAACACTGAATGACCTGAAGCGCGACAGAACCCACTCAGGGCTACCAGGATTCCGCCTTATCCAGCTCCACGGATAGGGTGATATGTAATAAGTACAACACCCCCACCGCTTACGGCTGCCCGCAACTGGGCTTACTGTTACTCCAGGGCATGAACGTCCACGTTATAGAACGTGTTCGAGAACACCCGCGGATACGTGTGGATCGTTTGGCCGTCTTAAGTGACGTTACCAGGGGGCACCACGGGGAGGTGGATCCACTTCGCCCCCCGGATAGTTAGTAAATAGTAAAAAAACCCCGCATCGGCTGTGAAGTCAGATTTCGTCTTTTCCAAGTCATCTACAACATGATAGAGATAAAGCCTACAGTTGCAACTTGAACTATTTTACGACTACTACGATTTAATTTATTTAGCAGCCGCAGGCCTCTAGTTCCGTAAATGTGTGTCACTCACAACCAATAGACAGGCTATGGGGCGATGGCACTGTTTTCTGGTAGCTCTTTCAGGGGAACTGCTGGGCGTCAGCTAGATGCAGAGGCTCTGCCTTCTTTCTCAGACTTCAACGCAATTTTTGTGACGTCACAACAAGGACCCTACTTCTTCCAGTATATAAACGGCTTTCGAAGATAACATTTTGGTTAAAGATTGATGTTAACTAACACCAACATAATCATAATTTTTCTTGTTCAACTCAAACAAATTTAAGGCATATATAATATAAACTAAACATATACAGTTTTTTTCTTCTTCTAATGCAGCTGGCAAATAGACCGTGATCTTCGCCATAAGGGCTGCCCCGATGTTACTCATTTTGCATTACCCGGGGGGCGCGTGTAACTTGAAGCCACGGACGCGGAGTAACAATGCCCCCGCAACGCTCCTATTAGGATCGGGACCTACGGTTTAAAGTGGATTCCGAACCACTACAACACCCATGGGCAAAGCCGGGATTTGAACCCAATACCTGTGGTACCGAACGCCAGAGCGCTAGTCATTCGGCCATTCAGGCCCCAATATTTTACAGCTGTCTTGGATGCCTTAAGGCAAGCGCTGCACAGACGTACTCACTTTGCATTACCCAGGTTGCACGTGTAACTTGAAGATAAGCCACGGAAGCGGAGTAACAATGCCCCTGCAACGTTCTACGATATTAGACCGGGACCTATTTTTTAAAGTGGATTCCGAACCACTACAAACCACCATGGCACCGCCAGGGACTCGAACCCGAGACCTGTGGTACCGAGCGCCAGAGCGCTACCACTCGACCATTCAGGTCCGATATACAGTTATATGTATATAATATAAACATATATCCAAACAATCTCAAAATTTTTTTAATATATATGTAATTAAAAAATAGATTATCCTCGTCTTCAATATTGATGATGTTATTTATAAAATGCACCTAAAAATTTGAGATTTGCAACTATTTAATTTATTTTATAAAATTGTTTATTTAAAAAGTTTTTTTTTAAAAATCACCTTGATATTTTGTATACATATTTCAAAAAGTATTTTAATTTTAATTTTTGTTTATTTGTAGGGTTATTTCATCATGAAAATTTGAGTACCATGAAACAATCTAATAGAAATTTAATTGGAAGGAATAAATTGAAATATTTGGAGGAGGAAAAATTATTTTTTTGTCCTAACTGTCCCTGAAACAATTAAAAAATTTCCATTGTACAACAGAAGAGAAACTTCTTAACTAATACCCTTTTTTTATTTTGATTTCAGAAAATTATTCAGCTGGCCAGAAAATAATTTCGGTTTTCATTATATAAGTACATTGTAAAAATAGTGTATACTTTCTTTCAGAGCCAATATTTAGTACAGCATAATTTATCATTATTGGAATACATCCTTTCAACATGATTAGAGAATCCTTCATGGTACAAAAATAATTTTTCACATTTACATTTATGACACGAAAATATAATTTTAGTAAAAAAATTGGAATACCTAAAAAAACTATGCTTGAGGAATAATTCAATAATTTCTAGTCAATCTCTAAACTAAAACATTAGGATATTATACTTTTTTATTGAACTTATAATCATAACGTATACACAGATTAATAGTTCTAAATACCAAATGTCTAATTAATAATCTAATTCCCAAACAAAATATATGCAATTATAAATTAAAAATGCACATCAATAAATATTCAGATTATAAATATTCTCATTCTAAAGTAAATACACAACGTGCAATTTATACTTATGTTTGTGAAAATTGTAACACCATGAAGGAATCGTCATAATTGAATGAAATTTAATACACAGTTGAGTGGTAGTGTTATAAATAAATGATTAAATGCTCAAAGCACACAAACAATTACAAGAGATCGGAATCAGTATTTTGTGTAGCCGCCACGCGCCGCAATAAGTGCTGCTACACGACGTGACATGTAGTCAAAAAAATTTTGAATGTCTGCCTGAGGAAGAGCATTCCATATTGTTTGTATGCGCACCCAAAGTTCGTCTGCAGAAGCAACAGGACGAGGATCACGAGCGAGACGCCGACCAACGAAATCCCACACATGTTCAATGGGCGACATATCCGGGGAATACGCAGGCCAAGGAAGAAGCTGTACCTGCCGCGTTGCAAAGAAGGATTGAACAGTCCCAGCGATATGAGGGCGGGCATTGTCCTGTTGAAATACAGCGCCTGACAAGCTTTGAAGGAAGGGAACAGCTTGGGGCTGTAGAGCTACACTGATGTACCGGTTGCTGTTCAGATGCATGCAATACAAATATAAACATGCATTTTTGTAGAAAATAAGTGCAAACACATTTAAATTAATCAATTTTCAAACTGGCCAAAACAGCATTATATGATTTTAAGGTAAAAATTAACAATCTTCCTTTATTTTTCGGGGTTTTAAATTAATCATTTAATTTAATAAATTTTAATCTATTAAAAATATTAGCTGAAACGAATAAATAAATTATTTCAGAAACATCGAGTTTCTGGAATTAAATAAAAAATAATATTTTTCAAAAGATGACAGTTTCAATAGAGAGTTATAATTTTTAATTTCATATTGATGGCTAATAATTTTTTCAAATATTATATAAATCTCAACAATGATGCCAATAACAATTTGTGTGGGCTCTTTTAATTTACCTTTGTCAATAATAGTCGATTATTTTTAAATTTTACAATTATTTGTTTTCATATTCAATATTTTATTTGAAAATAATAACTCGAAACATAATTTGTAACAACAGCATTATTATACTGCACATTTTTATCACTAATGTTATCAATTGTATGTACAAATTATCATTCAATTTTAAATCTTTTTGAGGTAATATAATATTAACTATAACCATTCATTTTAGAAGGAATTTAATAAATATCGCTATACTAATACTTCTTTCGTTTAGATCAGACATTAGTTTCATAATACAAATTTAATGCAAATAATATAATTTCTTTCTAAAATTAAGCTGGGTAAACAATTATAATTTAGAAAGAATTTTCACCCTGGCCATACATATTTTTCCAAGAATAAATAATACTCAAACAAACTTTTCAAAAATGATGTGGATTGAGAAACAAAGACTTTGTTTGTTTAATTCATTTATTTGCTATTTCATTAAATGCACAGTAACGCACACAAATATTCTTTTTCTGGCTGAATTGGATTTTGAATACAGCATTTTAAATTTATTTTAGTAAACATGTTTACATTTATTTTATTGCTATCCGAAATTAAACATAAAACAATAACATAGATTATTTTAATCGTTTAAGACTCTTAAAATATTATAATAAAACAACATCAATAGTTTAGGTTTTCGGAGCATTAATCCTTATTTTGATGCTATTATAAAAGCTTGAATAGTGTTTGCTTTACATACAGAATTATCAACCATGCTAGTAATGTAATTTGTATTAAATGGTAGAACTGTAGCATTTTTTTTCATTATAAGTGTTTGTGCATTTCATTGCCAGGAGAGACGAATGTGTGTTAGTTGAAAATTATATAATAAACCTATCACACAAATTTGACAGCAGACGAGCTTTATTGTGGGTAGTTATATTATTTGAAATTAGTAACTCAATTTGCAATGAGAACAACCTGTTACTCAAACCTGATAGCAGATATTCGGTATCATGTATAATGAGACTCAGGAAATTAGTGAATGTCTGTACGACCTTCAGAAGTCGAAACAATTATAGATTGAATATCAACTAATTGATATACCATGAGTTGTTACATCATTATTGGTGACAGACCACGAGCTGAGAAATGTCTACTCCAACGAATAGTGTGAGAATCCCCCATCTTGACAGATTTTCTTAAAAAGAGTTTGTTTTTTTTTGGAGAAGAAGAGAGATAGTTCTGCGACGAGTCGTTATTCGTACGAGTTATCTAGCTAAAATTCTCCGAACTTGGAGTGAACTGCACCTGTGTATCTAATTTATTTCCTTAATTTTCATTTTTGTAAATAGAGTTCTGTATATATATATATATATACACACTCAAGAGCCAAAACATTATGACCACCCCTACATTTTGCAATGAACTCGCCTGGATGACGTGGAAAGCACGTGATCAGGTGGAAGGGGCATTTAACTGCTGCTGGAGAGTCTGAAGAATCATTCTTTCACTTACTTCTGTGTGTGATGGGAAAGGCTGTGGATCTAAGCGACTTTGATAGAGGGCAGATTGTAATGGCTCGAAGGCTCGGAATAAGTATTTCCGAAACTGCACGACTCGTGGGTTGTTCGCGATCTACAGTTCTTAGTACTTATGCAACATGGGTGAATGACGGGGAAACCAGCAGTAGACGACATGGTGTTGGACGTCCACACGCTATCAATAAAAAAGGTCGTCGGAGACTGTTTCGCATGGTGAAGCAAAATCGGAGCCAGACAGTGGCACAGCTGACAGCCCAATACAATGCAGGGCCAAGTAGAATAGTATCGGAGTACACTGCTCAGCGGACACTGTTGGATATGGGGCTACACAGAAAACGTCCCACTTGTGTGCCTTTGCTGACCAAGCGTCATCGACAACTGCGCCTGCGCTGGGCCCGGGAACATCGTGACTGGTCCATGGATCAGTGGGAGAGAGTTGCCTGGTCTGATGAATCACGGTTTGTCATTCATCACGCCGATGACCGTGTCAGGATACGCCGTCTTCCAGGCGAACAGTTGCTCCCTCAATGTACAGTAGGTCATACACAGGCAGGTGGTGGCGGTATTATGCTTTGGGGGACGCTCTCTTGGGCGTCTCTGGGACTCGTGGTTGTGGTAGAGCAGACCATGAATGCTACAGGGTATCTGAACATCATTGCGGACCAGTTGCACCCTTACATGGCCTCTGTTTTTCCAGCTGGAAATGGAATGTTCCAACAGGACAACACCCCTTGTCACAAGGCTAAAATTGTGTTGGAGTGGTTCCAGGAACAGGATGCTGAATTCCAGTTAATGTCCTGGCCGCCTAAGTCCCCGGATATCAATCCGATAGAACACATTTGGGATGTCCTGGAACGGCAGCTTAGAGTTCAAAGACCAACAATTCGCAATATCTCGGATTTGCGTGACCGTTGCTTAAACATCTGGTACAATTTGTCTCCGGCCATCTACCAAGGACTTGTGGCATCCATGCCAAGGCGGGTTGAAGCTGTGTTGCGCGCCAAAGGTGAGGCAACTCGTTATTGACAGGTGGCCATAATATTTTGGCTCTTGAGTGTATATGTATATATATATATATATATAATGTTTGCAAATAAAATCTAAAGTTTTCCCATGAACTTGAAAGTGGCTCTCTTCTAGAAGCGGATATGAGTCTAGTATAGGTAGAGACGTTACAGAATTAATAAACATTTTATTAAGTAGAAGGAAAAACTCTTGTTATTTTCTTAGATTTAATACATTGGTTTTAGGTCGTCCATCATCAGATGATGTCAATCCTTTTTTGCTGTTAAAACCTATAAAGGCCTATTCAGAAGAGGCGATCGAACTCGATCGCCGTTTGACAGCGAGACACAAAACCCGTTATCTCTGGCTGTGATGGACTTCTGATCATAAATAGAGTCCCTTTGATCCTTTGATGTGCGGAAGAAACTTACTTCTAGCCGGAAAATGCACAAACGATACGATTTTCTACCAAACCAGTTCTTAATGGATTGGCGAAAACCATTCGTCTCTTATGCTTTCTCATCTGGACGGAGTTTAACGGATAGAAAGTGTTTTGGCTCCTAGAGTTATTTCAGACTTGTATTTGGTATCTTTATCATTGGTATCTGTTTTTATTTGTCATCTTTATGATATGTTTTGCATTAGCCTTTTTTTTTTCAATTCCTTCTATTTGTTCACACTCTCCCTATATATATCTTGTTCAAATTTTCAATCGCTCATAAAATACTTTTTATTCATCTACTCAAGTTCAAATACATTTTTTTCGAACTTGTAGGGGATGACACTGGATGTTAATACAGTTTATTCAAATATTAATTCAGTAATTAAATTTAATTATCTAATTTTAGTTTTTTTTTAGATTTAAGTTGCATATATCTACCAATAGAGGGCACCAGATAAACTTCAAAAAATGAATGAAAATTATGTATAAAGGACTTTCTGCAATAGAGTGAAAAGAAAGTTAGAATTGACTTTAATTATTATTTTTTTTTATATTACTTGTTTTTATTCTATGGTTTTATTCTATTCCTTATTGAAATTTCATAATAGTTGCGAGTTAACACGTAGTTTTCTCACATACTTCATTGATTTAATATGAGTTAACACAAAATTTAAAAACAATATTAAGTGTATTGGATGACGTAATTGTATGAAATATTAGTTCATAAATAAAAAATTAATTATAAATTTAGATATAAATAGATGAATTCATTTTATTTATTTATATGGTTATACATAAATTTATGTAAATAGTGCCCGTCTCCGCCATAGCTCTATATATCCACCATAGTCGCCATATCCATTTGGTCTAACTTAGTGACATATATTATTAATGAAAGAATGTATTAAGTGGCAGATACTTCCTTGCAATCCATTTCAAACGATGTTTTAAAACTATTATTGTTAGAAATACATCTGAGCATAGTTGGCGAATGGCTGTGTATTCTAACTTAAGCCCCGACACAGGAGGGCAAAAGTAATTATTATTCACTAACTACGTCCTAAACATTAGATGGATTGACTTCCTGACCCGATAAAGCTAGAGTAAACCCCAAATAGCCAAATGAACAGCATTCCAGATATTAGCACAAGCGTGAAATACGCATTGAATGATGTATCCTTTCCTTAACTTAATGAAAATTCGATTCATTTTCGCAGCTATCATCGCACAATTATTTTGATGCCCAAATCTCAGTTAAACGATATTATCTTCACACGAACTTAATGAGCATACGAATGCCTATTCGTATTTGATTCTTGACTTTCGCGCCGCCGTTTTGTTTGCAGCTGTTGATGATCCTTTTAGAAATGGATTCATTCGTTTGATTAGAGCCGTTTAATTGTCTCTGCTCAGCAAATATCTATTGTTCGTCATCGTTTTGTGTAGGAATAAAATGCCTTTTCTAGGAAAAGGAAACTTCAGATTTATTATTCAGATTATATTGTTAATAGTGAAATGTTTAGTGACTGCATTAGTGATTTGTATTCTGAGGTTTCTGTAACCTTATAAAGTAAAAAACACGATCTGTAACTGCATTTTGTTAAATTTTTGATGAGTCAATAAAGTGTTTTAAGGAATATTCGTGTTAAATGTGCAATAATAAATAGTAATGTTGTCTGAATACAAACAATAGAAATTTAAAACAATATGTATATGTATGAAATCTACACTAGAAATGCAAATAAATCCTATATCAAAAATCTAAAGAAAGGACATTAAATTGCACTTGGTAATGACAATTATTTCTGTTGCTGGGTGCCGCAGATTTCGAGTTCGAGTCCCGGCGATGCCGTGGATGTTTGTAGTAGTTCGGAATCCACTTTAAACCATAGTTCCCGGTCTAATAATATGGCTATAGAAAGTTGAGCGTAAGGTTGACAAGGGGGGGAGGATTACTATAGGTATTCAGCGTAGGGATAATCTGCCAGTAGCCAGATGGTTATGGGCCCACCGCGGAGATGTTGCTTCATTGAAGAAAAATAATAACTATTTAAGGACTGGTTGGTTTGTTGGATATGAATTCAATGGTTTGGTTTGTCACTCTACGATCATGTTTTGCTCAATTTAAGTTAAATAAACAGGGCTCTATAATTTAATATGCATTACGAAGCACTAACAAACACCCATGCCACGCGTCGGAATTCGAACCTGAAGCCTGTAGTACCAAGTATCAGAGCTCTAATCAATTGACTATGAGATCTCAATGAGTTCAATTTGGATACAATATGTCTTTCATGTAAATAATACCCGTTCCAGTCGTAGCTTTCAATTAGTGTAGTTTGGCGACATTTATGTGGGGTGAATACTTCCTTAAATTCCATTTCAAATTATGTTTTAAAACAAGTATTGCTAGAAATACACCCAAGCACGGTTGGCGAATGACTGTGTATTCTAACTTGAGCCCCAACATATGAGGGGAAAAGTAATTATCATTCACTAACTACGCCCTAAACATTAGATGGATTGACTTCCTAACCCGATAAAGCTGGAGTAAACCCCAAATAGCCAAATGAACAGCATTCCAAAGATTAGCGCAAGCGTGGAATATGAATTGAATTATGCATCCTTTCCTTAATTGAATGCAAATTCGATTCCTTTTCGCAGCTATCCTCGTACAGTTATTTCGATGCCCAAATCTCAGTGAAACGATATAATCTTCCAGTGAACTTAATAAGCATACGAATGCCTATTCGTATTTGATTCTTGACTTTCGCGCCGCCGTTTTGTTTGCAGCTGTTGATGATCCTTTTAGAAATGGATTCATTCGTTTGATTAGAGCCGTTTAATTGTCTCTATAGCAAATATCTATTGTTCGTCATCGTTTTGTGTAGGAATAAAATGCCTTTTCTAGGAAAAGGAAACTTCAGATTTATTATTCAGATTATATTGTTAATAGTGAAATGTTTAGTGACTGCATTAGAAGTTTCTGTTCTACTGTTTCTATAACCGTAAATATAATAAACACAAACTTTTACTGCCTTTTAGTAAATTTGTGATGAGGCAATAGAACATCATTAAGGAATTGATTCATATTAAACGATTAATAATAAATAATAAAGTTGTCTTGTTACAAAAAATAGAAATTTAAAACAATATGTATATCAAATCTACATAAAAAATCCAAAGAAATCCTACATCCAAAATCTAAAGAAAGGACTGCATCAAATTGCACTTAGTAATGACAATTATTTCTGTTGCTGGGTGTAGCAGATATCGAATTAGAGTCCCGGCTCTGCCGGTGATGTTTGTAGTAGTTCGGAATCCACTTTAAACCATAGGTCCTAGCCTAATGTAGTGTATTGAGCGTAAGGTTGACAGAGAGGTGGGGGGGGCAGTAACTATAGGAATTCAGTGTAGGGATAATCTGCCAGTAGACAGACGGCTTTGTGTCCACCATGGAGCTATTGCAGCACTTAAGAAGAATAACAATTATTTACAGACTGGTTGGTTTGTCGGATATGAATTCAATGGTTTAAGTTTGTCGCCTTATGTTTTGCTCAATTTAAGTTAAATAAACAGAGCCCCACAGTTTAATGTGGATTCCGAACCACTAACAAACACCCATGCCACACGCCATAATTCGAACTGAAGTATCAGAGCGCTAGTCAATTGGACATCAGGCCTCTACGAGTTCAATGTGGAAACAATATGCCCCTCAAGTAAATAGTACTCGTTCCAGTCATAGCTTTCAGTTTTTATAATTTAGTGACATTTATATGGGGCGAATAGTTCCTTACAATACATTTTAAATGATGCTTTTAAACTATTATTGTTAGAAATATACCCAACCCTGGTTAGAAAATGACCGTGCATTCTAAGTTAAGCCCGACATATGGGGGCGAAAGTAATTATTATTCACTAACTACGTCCCAGACATTACATGGATTGACTTCCTAACCCGATAAACCCCAAATAGCCAAATGAATAGCATTCCAGAGATTAGCGCGAGCGTGAAACACGCATTGAATTATGCATCCTTTCCTTAATTTAATGCAAATTCGATTCATTTTCGCAGCTATCATCGCACAATTATTTCGATGCCCAAATCTCAGCTAAACGATATAATCTTCACACGAACTTAATCAGCATACGAATGCCTATTCGTATCTGATTCTTGACTTTCGCGCTCCCGTTTTGTTTGCTGCTGTTGATGATCCTTTTAGAAAAGGATTCACTCGTCAGATTAAAGCCGATCAATTGTCTCTGATCAGCAAATATCTATTGTTAGCCATTGTTTTGTGTAGGAATAAAATGCCTTTTATGGGAAAAGCTAACTTGAGATTTATTATTCAAATTATACAGTTAATGGTGAAATGTTTATCAATATACACTTTAAGACTGCCTTGATGCCGAGTGACTAGCGCTTTGGACCTCGATACCCCAAGTTTTGGTTCGAATCTCGTGACATGGATATTTGTAGTGAATCCACTTTAAACCGGCGGACTGTTGGGCGTAGGGGTGATAACCCTATCTCTTAAAAAGGAAACATCTCCTGCCTCGAAATCTGCTAGTTAGCAGACGGTCTTCGCCCACCATGGGATTGTTGCGCCAATGAAGAACGCTTTACGGTAAGGGTAAACGTTATTGGTTTATCGTTTAATAATGGAGAGCTTCGTGTCTCATACCAGAATGTACACATACCGCGTCTCATACCAGAATATACTCATACTGTCTCATACCGGTATACCAGAATGAGAGAAGAGGAGAGCATTGCCTTTCTGAAGAACTCTTGAGGGGTATAGGCATCTTATAGGGCAATGTGATTGTCTCTGCCATTATCATCGTGCTGTTTCTGAAATCAATGAATGCGAAAGAGAGCGCACTTATTCCAGCTCCACATTATCACATTATTGAACTTCTGATGATATTCAGTTCGATTTATGTAGAATTTACTACTGAGTTCTCCAATCCAGTGGAAAAGTATGCGGCTAGTGCGCAGGAGATCTTAGGTTTAAATCGGTTGGTTTCATCTATTGATATTGCTGCTTGACGATGACAATTGGAACACCGCGTTATATCTCACATTGAAACTGGTGTATTAACAACATGCACAGCTAGCTTGCATTAGGTTCAGTTTCGAATTTTCCTCATAGTCTTCTTTACAGAGTAACAGACTCGATGGTGTTTGTAATAACTTGAGTAAAGCATATTACAACAATTACCATGTCGACCAGTGGTAATTTTTCTGGTAGGTGCGACTTCCCGTAAAGAAATGCTTCCTCTAATTCCCAACTGTGAAGCGATCAATATATTTATACTTAATTAGACCAGTGGATTTGAACTTGGGCTTTCCGGTACGCTATATGCGCACGTTATAGCTAGACTACGAATTGTTTGTTAAATATTATTATGTTTTTTTTTTTTAAATCTGGCACTTCATAAATGTTTTTTTTGCTCTATTGCCGCGAATTTATCATGCTTATTCCCGTTTTAAACATGCATAGTTTACAATACGCTTTACTTGTCAATTTTCTCTTTTCCAGTTTGATAGTGCTATTCATCATGTGATAATGTTATTTTCGAGAGTCGAACTATCTGCCCCTAATTAACATATAACACAGTAACATATTAACAGATATATAACATAATGACTGTTACAAAGAGGAAATGCTATACCACACTAATATTGTTTCACGACGTTGACGTTACGTACTGTAGTGCTACTGAACTAACACACTTTCCAGAGATAGGATCTGTCCATTATCCCCCTTTTTTTCCATCCTACAATGAATTTTTTTTTCTGTTTCTAGTTATTACACTCGTGGCGTACATAGTTTTCTGAATAATTTAAACATTAATTATTCAAGAAACAGATATATTAGTATTCAATTACGGATTAATTATGCAGCGTTTGTCTTTCAAATCGAGTTCTTTCTTTCTAAATATCTAAGCAAGGAAGCTTCGAACTCTGAACTTTGAATTGAGGAGAAGGAGAAAGAAGACATCGGAGCATGATTGGCATGAGAGAGATGGATGATACCCATTATGGACAACGGAAATGGCAATAAACGTTTTATGTTAAACCAAATAGGTGATGATGCTAAATTTTTTATGTTAGTATATTGCAAGTAGCGTGCATTAAATGTAATAAAAAAGGAATACGTTAATTTTCTGTGTTTTGAATATCCCTAGGTACCCATATATACACTCAAGAGCCAAAACATTATGACCACCTGTCAATAACTAGTTCACCCACCTTTGGCGCGCAACACAGCTTCAAACCGCCTTGGCATGGATTAATACCACCACTTAATACCAATTAAATACCATTTCCACCTGATCACGTGCCTTCCACGTCATCCCGGCGAGTTCATTTCAAAATGTTGGGGAGGTCATAATGTTTTGGCTCTTGAGTGTATATATATATATGGGGGGAGGGGGAATTGCAAACTTTTTGCTAAATTTTGAATCTTTTTTACCCTTTAGGATGAATGCCTCAAATTATTCAAAAGATTCTGAAAGTCTTTTGAGTTTCTCCTTTATGAACTGTTGGATGTAGGGGTGTATTAACGTTTATGAAAACCTCTTTACCCTATCAGGTGGGAAGTTTATAACGCCATCAATCAAAACGCAAATCAATACGAGAACGAAATTCTTTCTTACCTTTTCTTTTCTTTTCTTTATTCGTGAAATTGCATGCAAAATGGATGCTGGATATACCTATTGCAACAAATCTATTTCATTTTTACTTTCCTTGTTTTGAAAGTAAAAATAAGTGCTAAAAATTGAGCTGAATAAAATCTGCAAACAGACTTTTTTTCCCCAACTATATAAACTGAAAATGTGAAAGGATTTGAATTTATTACTTGGATTTTATTTGTTTTATTTTGGAGGAGTTTAAAAAAGATGTGAGTATTGTATAAAAATCAAATATTTCATCCTAAAAGACATCTTCTTTATAATGATTTATAATAAAGTAGTTTATTATTGATTTTATTATTTTTTTTATTTAAAGCAACGTTTTGGAATGATAAGTTGAAGCCACTGCTGTTTAAAAAGAGGAGACTCAATGGGAATTGTCACAAAATATATAAGCATCTCCCATGGATTGTATGATTGCTTACGGTACAACATGAATATTTGCTGCCATTACTCGTCATGTTACACTCGGAAGGCAATGTGATCTCCTCATCGCCAGCCTGTGGGTTGTTCGTAGTTAAGTAAGTGTAACAATGTTCATCAAAAAATGTTTACATCTAAATCTAAATAAAATTGAAAAAACGCAAATTTCCTGATAAACTTTACAGCTTTTTTTTTCTCTTCTCAGAATCGTCTGTGTTCTGTAGAGTAGGAAATTTTCTGAGAATATTTCTGAGGATAATCGCGAATTAAGATACAGCTTACAACATATTAAGATACACCATACATACATAAAGTTAGCCAGGTACCTACTTATGAGGCAGATTATTGTACACATATCTTGGATCTGTAATACACCTACAATTTGGTTGGAACCTATTTTCAAACTGCGTTTCTTTCATAAAATAATTCTATAAAACATTATTCCCATGAGTTATGCAAGCAGCAGCGATCTAAACGTGAATTCTACAGATCTTCAGAATTCTACAGAATCTTCATGTTTACAGATGGTTTGAAATTATGACGCCCACTAGACATTTCCTGTCTTCGGATATCATGAATTCAATCAGTTTCGTTTTTTTTTTCAAAGTTATAACATTTCAGGTCCTGCATCTATCACTCAGTGCATGTATCGGTGAGATTTCCATTTGTCTATGTTTCTACTATCAATAAAATATATTTTCGATTTTAGTCGCTTTCCTGTTCCTCCCTTGTCCCAGTATTTGCTATTCATAAAAATAAGGGAAAATAAGTAAAGGAAGAGGGAATTTTTTGCTGAGAGATAGTTTTCAGTTCTATGCTCCCACTGTTGTCGAAGATGAAGAAAAGTTGTTATGAAAGATACTGGTACTCCATCCGGCGATTGTTTGCAAAGACGTATACAATCATTTTGAAAACTTCCATCAGGTCTTATATTCTTTATTTTCCATGTTACTGGAGATTGTGGGAAACAATTGTAAACTATCGTTTTAAAAAAAACTAGGAAATAAAAATAATAGGATTTGAAAACTGTTTTGTTATGTTTCCGAACTCTGATAATCAAAGAATAACTTTAAGTAATCTTCAATGAGTTTCCATGCCAAACTTATCCATTTAACTTTGCTCTTCATTGAGTTAATAACTACTATTACTACTACACCACACCACATCAATGTGCTTAGAGCTGAGGTGCCTCTATATAGTTTGGGAATGATGTGGGTGAGAAATCAGACTGGGCTCTGTGGCGCTCTACAGTCATATGACACCGGGAACTACGGCTTAAAATGGATTCCGAACCACTGCAAACATCCATGGCACCACCGGGACTCGAGCCCGAAACCTGAGGTTCCGAATGAATTAAGATTGGACGTGATAAAACAGTATTTTTTAATAAAGGGAAATGTAACAGCAACAATATCTTTAATTTTTTACGCATTAGTGAGTAAGATTGATTGCTATTTTTTTTAATTATTAAAAGCAGTGCTTTTTTTTTCTCGTTAAAGCTGACTCTACGTTTGTCGTAGTCAAGGTTAATTGAATTAATGTGGGAACGTAACTAATATATATATATATTTTTAAAATTCCGTAGAAATATTAATTATTTCTATTGTGTGTAGTGGATCCAAAGTGTCTGTTATTTGCTACAGTAACTGCAGTAGTTCTCATGTGAGCATTATCAGCCTGATTGATCAGGAGAGCATTCATCCACGTTGCATCCTGATCATTAGAGTAAACAGAGGATTAGTTTGACATTTAGAAGGCTTCGATTTCCATTACTGCAGTTTGTATTTGGCGGAATTAGACCGGCAGGATGATAAAGGTGGAATTTCCCTTTAGACCACTAAGTATGTTCTTCGTAAGATAGGCTCGAAAATCCTGAAATTCCTGAGCTCCATTAGAGTGCGTCCGTAACATATTTATCCTATTCGACAAAACGATCATAGGGATATACAAAACTATACTAATATCCCTATAATATTAGTATACTTTAATACTATATTAACTAACTATACTATACTAGACTCAGGGCCGGATTTTCCTATAGGCTAACTAGGCTTCAGCCTAGGGCCTTAAGATCAAGAGGGGTTTACATTCAAATTGTTAGCAAAATTAGAATTACGCTATTCTAAAAACAGTAAATACTAAAACACTGAATCCAAAATAAGGAGAAATTCTACACATATGACTAATAAACAAACATAATATGTAATTTACAAACTTAAAAATGAGAGGTGAAAGGGCCTCATAAGTGGAATAGCCTAGGGCCTCTTTTCATCTAAATCTGGCCCTGACTAGGCTACTATCTATACAAACTTTTCAATTATGAAATTAGTTATTGAATATCAGAATTAGTATAATTTTTAAGTTTCATCAGTCAATCAATGTCATATTGGGTGTAATATTAGAATTCTGATTTTATGTGATAGGAATATATTAATTATTGTAATGCAACTAATCGTTATCAGAATTGGTGTAATATAAGAATGACACCAGCATTTCATAACTAGAATTGGCTTGTAATTTACGTAAATATTCTTAACATATTAACATTTTAAAATTTCAAATATATTAATTTATGTATAACTTCATGTGTTACTTAGTATTATTGTAAAATAATTTCAAAGGCTAGTTAACAATACTGCAAAAAGAACAATGTAGTAGTGAAAAAAGAACAATGCAGTAGTGAAAAAAAATGTTCTGTTTAAGTATTTTCCTAATCTTGTTATTATGGGATAAGTCAATTTAAAGAAAAACGTGACAAACAGAACATGCGACGTAACTTTATATACAAATTAATATAACGCAATGATAATAAGCTATCTAGTTTGTTCTAGGATAATTTAAATAACTATATTTACATTTTAATGGTTAAAATAAAAAAAATGCATTTCAAAACATAACATTTAAATAAAGAAATAATTAAGATTTAAATTTGCTTACACAAGCTTACATCGCTGACAAGTGTTGTTGTATAAAAGGGTTCGAATAAATTTTCCAACCCTCTACCTCAATATTCCTCTATTCCTCAATATTCCTCTATCCTCTATTCCTCTATCCTCTATTCCTCTATCCTCAATATTCCTATTCCTATTATTATATTTGTTCATTGAAATTAATTACTTTTTAAAAAACAACGATAATATTCCTTTTAATACATTTTTTTATTTTGATTGATTTATACAATTAAAATTTTTTTCTATCTTCTGACATTATAGTATATTATTTTAGAGGCTAGTAGCTTTCACATTAGTGAGAACCACATTTTCGTCAGGTTTAAATATCACAAATGTTTCAATGCATTTAAAATTTTATAATGATAAATATTAAATGAAAAACAGTTTAATCTGCTTAAGGATAAATAAAAAAAATAATGAAAAATTAATAATGATGAAGAAGAATAAGTAAAAATAAAAATATTAGCAATAACAAAATAAGTAACTTGCAGTATTAATAATGAGTGATAAAAAAATAGTAGTAGATAATAAGAATGATGTTATGATAATAATACCAAACGGAAATATGTTGCTGTGATTAATCAGTGTCCAACAGCGGGGGTCGGACACCCCCTGAGTAGTCTACTCATGGACGGAGGGAAAAGGGGTAGTTTCTGTTGTGAAGGAGCATCCATAAATAGAAGGTTGACTTGGTTAAGTGACGCTGCAGAAGGAGGTCATTGCCTACCAGTAGAACTTTTAGAAGGAACTACCTCGTATTTATGCATCGTATGGGAAAAACGCGAATACTACCACCAGGTAATCATACTAACGAGGCAAAATATTGAATAGCAATGTTCCAATGCAGCTAGAAAACACTTTAGACAGCTTGGTCTTGGATGCCTTAAGGCAAGCGCTGCACAGACGTTACTCACTTTGCATTACCCAGGGGGCGCGTGTAACTTGAAGATAAGTCACGGACGCGGAGTAACAATGGCCCCGCAACTCTCTACGATCCTATCAGACCGGGACCTACAGTTTAAAGTGGATTCCGAACCACTACAAACATCCATGGCACCGCCGGGACTCGAACCCGAAATCTGTGGTACCGAGCGCCAGCCACTCGGCCATTCAGGCCCCTAAATAATCGATATTATTTTACAATAAAAAGAATGGACAATATATACTGCCTTCTTTCACCGTGCATGTGTAAACCAACTATAAGAATGCATTATATATAAGCATTGTCAGAAATGAAAAGAAGATTAATTTAGATTGATAGGAATCAAGTTCTGAAAAAAAATAAGTAATAAAGCAGATCCCGTTTTCAAATAAGTGAACTTTAGAAAGAAATTAAATATTCTAATCTATGTGAAATAAATAATTTGGATTAAGAATTTAAAAAAAAAAAAAAAAAAAAAAAAGCAAACAAGAGGAAAGTTTTGACGTGCTTTTTATTGTCAGAAACTAAATAGAGACTATTGTTTTTCCTTTTCCCTCTACAGATTTATTGATTTTGTTTTTATCTGTCGAACGTTTCATATGAAAGGATTTTCTTGTATGTGGATTTGTTGAATATTAGAATGTTTCATTGTGGTATCACGACGCATGATTAGGATTTATGAAATAGAGGGCTGTTTTCTTGTGAGATCTTGTCTGATTGCCTTTTCTTATTGGAATACCGCAGAATTGTAGCCGTTATTCTTAAGAATTCGGAAACAATGTTTACTTTGCCAAAATTTAAGTTTAAAATGATACTCAGAATTATGAATGTCGTGGACAACACACACACACACATATATATATATATAATATATAGTTATGTTGTAAACGACTTTCATAATTCTGAGTATCTTTTTAAACGTAAAAAAAATATATATTACATTAATTTAATGAGTGTTTTATTATTTGGTTTAATTTTCACAGTAACCAAATCCAAAAGTAATTAGTCAATTAGACTTTATTCATTGTTATTTTCTATATTCCAGTCTATCTTACTGTCAGACTCCACGGCTGCATGCGAGCTATCAGATAATGGGAAGACCTCTAGGAAGATACTCTAAGAATATTTTAGTATATCGAACTTTTCTTGAAATATTAACGTTAGAGGGGTGACACATTTTCCTCCAGTAGAGCCCTGGACACTGATATCTTAGGTAATGATCAGGCAGATTTTCTGGCTAAGAAGTGCACATGAATAGTGCAACAGCCAAATATTTGAACTCATTTCATTCCATGAAACGTTATATCAAAAATCCATTGAGACTGATCTAAAGTACCTGATTTATTCAGTTTCTTATTTTAATTTATTTAAAACTAAAATAGGAAATTACTTAAGCAAACCAATTATAATTAATTCATTTTAATTAGACCGGAAAATACCGGAAGTTTAATTGCCTATCAGATGAAATTAAGTAATCCTAATTACTTTATTTTAATTTAAAGATGCATTCTTTGTTCTTAGTATTTTATCCCAACAGCAAAAGTGCAAATGAAGAAGAGAAAAAAAAAAACTTCTATGATTTTGAACAATGCTTATAAATAGGTCCCAGAAACCATGCGAGTGAGACCTTCCTTGTTTCGTTAACGTATTAGATTTTCTGTATTTTAATTTAGAATATAGATTTAGTTATAAAAAATAAACATTTTAATATCAAAAAATATTTTGGTCAAAGTTTTTTCTTTTATTGCTGATAAAAGATCAGGACCTCTGTCGTTTAAGTGCTAGCCAGGATATAAATAGCTGTATTTCACTTTTATGTATATTAGGCAAGCTGTAGGTAGCTGTCTTACCTTCAAGGCACCAATAGTAGGCTTGCAAGTGGACACATTAAGTGCCTCTCTTTTGATAAGGGGCAAAAAAACCTTTCCGACGTGTACCAACTATATCTCACAGCAGGCCTCTCCCGAACACCTGTTGAAATGTGCGGGTCTTGACATGGAGGACGTTAACATTAATCCTCATCTTGTTTATGATTTTTTTAAAGATTCTTGGGCTAGTGGACTTGATCTAGCTGTAGGCTAGATCATGTGGAATAAGACAACAAATTTTATGTATTCATTATCTCTATATTCAGTATGGGGATCTATTATGTATTCATTATCCCTACATTAGGTTCAATTCCTTATGTATCCCTAAATTATGTTCAATCCCTTCATGTTATTATTCAATCGAACATAATCTTCATTATGTTCAATTATTTCTGTATTCATTATCCCTTCATTATGTCCAATTCTTTATGTATTCATTATTTAGAAATTTATGACAATGAATACATAAGGGATCCAATATGATCGATTCCGATCACTTATGTGGATAACGAATACATAAGTGAGCGAGAAAGTTGTCAACTTCTGAATCCACACGTCACATGCTAAAAGTATACCGCTTTAATACTATTTGTGCATCCATGCTTTAAAACAACCGTGATAAATATTATACCAGGAAAGTTAAAATAATATACCTAGTTAAATATCTGAAATGAATTTTCTTTCTTAAATTATTTCAACTTCAGATATCAAGAAAGTAAATATCAAATCCATCTAGTTTTGTAACACAGTTGACTATTTAAATAAATCCAACCTAGTTCCTTTTGAATTTCTAGTCATTCACAGAACATGCGAGACGTTACATCTAGTAGTGGTGGGAGTGCAAATATTTTTATCACAGGTGTGTTCAAAAATTTTCTCTTTACATTCGAGACACATTTTTTCGAAATCTTGAATGTAAATAACGAACAAATATTTCAGGATAGGATTTGAACAAACATTTTAATTAAAGTAGAATTTGAACATGTGAAGGAATCTCAGTTAGAATATAACTTCGAATTTTCTGATTAATTTTTATTTCCTTTTTCTAGTAGGGCAGATATTTATTTTCTATCATGTAATAACTTTGTCAATTTAATTTTTTTATTTAAATGAGAATAAAAGCTGTGACATGTGACATTTTAAATTAATTTTTGTAAACAAATTTCCATGAAAAAATTTCAAGGAACCTTAAACTGCATGTGTAAGCAACAAAAATATTAATCAACATTTTTGAAATTATTTTTTACTTTCTAATGCTAATAACTGCAAAAATATATAATCATACTTTTTACTATTCTCTGAGTATTTGCTTCAGTGCATTATTATTAGAAATTTGAGTTTTCATCCTATTATTCAAGATAGTTTCAATAATGAAAACAGGCATGCGGTTTGATCGGAGGAATTTTGAGTGCTATCTTATTTAAACTCAGGTGTTGTTGTTTAATGTAGCTAGCAATACACAGACAGATAATCTTTATGCCATAAGCAAGGACTGCACCTCTATTACTCATTTAGCACTACCCAGCGGGAGCGTGTAACTTGAAGATATGCCATGGACGCGAGTAACATTATCCTCACAAAGCTCTACGACCCTATGAGATTGGGACCTACTGTTTAAAGTGGATTCTGAACCACTACAAACATCCGGGACTCGAATCCGAAACCTGTGGTACCGAGAGAGGTTTCGATTTCGAATCCTGGTGGTACCGATACCGCCAGAGCACCAGCCACTCGGTCATCAGGCCCTCTTAAATTTAGATGTATCTCTTCGATTTTACCTCCTGCCAAGCACTTTTTTTCATTCCCTCTTGTGGGTGTGATTCCATCACCTTTAAAGTATTCGTGGTAATGCTGAATCTGCTGAAATATGCTATACCAGTAGAAAATTTTTATACAAAATTTTTCTACTTTTTAAGAGATTCCGACTCAGCATAAAACAATAAAGAGCCAAAAACTACTTATTGAACAATATAAGATTTGAACATCAAATATTGTTCTATATTCTGCTATACTCTTCACAGCTGCTATACTGCTGCTATTCTGCTGCTATACTCTTCACAGCTTTAAAAATGATATTGGTAAAATTGTGGCTCACAATTTCTTAGGGTGGCATCTAGGACGCTCCTATATTCTTCTTACAACCCAAGAAGACATTCTAACCCGCATATTTAACGTTGATAGATGCGAAAACTTTCGATTCAACATCTTGAGTCGAGTTTTAAATCAATTTCAAGGTTTTCGTATTCATTTGCTTTGAAATAAGGTGATTTGCTACTAGAACGACAGAGAAGTAGTAGATTCAATGTTATCTAAAATTTATCAATGCTATAAATTTTCTTTTACTGAATTTTGAACTATTAAGGATGGTATCTGGACTCGGGATATATTTATATCTGCTCATATTTTGTTATATGTCAATTTTACTTAACAGGTGGGCTGAAAGGTTCGTAGGCTGACATATACATGGCGCTACTAGTATTAAATTCATATGATTTTTAGTTAGCCCTAACCTTCAAAAGACACATGTATAAATTTGACAGCTGTTGCACTAATAGTATGTGGGTTATAGTATTTTTAGTGTTCATCACGTGCAGTCCATTCGGCTGACTGTCGATTGGACTCCGGTATGAGATGATGGAGCCATGTTTCATCCATTGTCACATATCGACGCAAAAATTCGGGTTTATTAAGATTGAACATCTCCAAACACTGCTTAGAATCATCAATTCATTGTTGTTTTGGGTCGATTGTGAACTCTGCGCGTCACCCACTTTGAACAGAGCTTTCGCATATGCAAATATTCATTCACGATATGTCCAACACGTTCCTTTGATATCTTTAGGGTCTCAGCTATCTCAGTCAACTTCACTTTACGGTTATCAGAAATTATTTTGTGGACTTTTTTATGTTTTCGTCGGTAGCAGCCTCTTTGGGGGCGTGCATCGTCCTCGGTGCTCATTTCGCCTCGTTTAAATTTAGCAAACCACTTCTCTACGGTTGATTTTCCTGGTGCAATGTCCGAATAATGTTTATCAAGCCAAGCCTTGGCTTCAATATTATTTTTTTTTGGTAAAAAGCAATGCTTTAATTAACACATGAAATTCCTTTTTATCCAATTTTTCAAACTAACAAAAGTTGCTTCACTAAAAATGCTATAACTCACATACTAATAGTGCAACAGCTGTCAAATTTATACACTTGTCTTTTGAAGGTTAGGGCTATCTAAAAATTATATGGATTTAATACTAGTAGCGTCATTTATGTGTCAGCCTATGAACATGTCAGCCCAACTGTTATTTACGTTCATCCATGATTCCATACATCCTTGGTTGAGCTTCGAATCGAACGCGTTTGTTATGAAAATTCAGTGCGTTTTTCCCCAGGCAGCTGCATTTAAAATCTTACAAATAATAGTGAAAAGAAACTTTTATTGTCTATGGATTGTCCATTGGATATGTCCATTGGAGTGCAGAAAGTACGACAGTTGTTTTAGAAAAGAAGAATGAGACCATCACGGATAAAATTCCTATGAATATTTTCGAATGTCAGGCATGTTAATATATGTCATCGGCCAATCTATGAATCTATGCCATCAGTGGGCATGTAATAAATTCTACACTCAAGCTGCACCACCGAGAACCTAGGTCACAGCATCATTATTACGTAATTGACATTTTGATCAAACATCCTCAACCTTTACTTCTGGTATATTCACATCCTTCTTTTCTCCTCCTACAGCTCAATGGATTAATATTCTGTCCTTAAGAATTTATCGTTTCCATTTCTCACTTAAACACGGCAATTCAAAATAATTGTGCAATGTCGTACTGTCTCTGTTTTCGGCACATTATGTGTACAATATAATTTTCTCTATCGTGTGTTCTGAATTACGCTAAATTTACTGAATATCTACATTCTAGAGGTGTATGTGTCCTGACAATCAATTTTTCATTTTCGAAATAAAAACAATTAAAGGTTCTGATTTGAAAAGGATAACAAAAGGATCTGCGATTTATGTCACTTTACACTAGATTCGTGGCCTTCGTTATCCCGTTTTAATTAAACAAATTAATTCACCGCACTTGCTTCGTCACAACCCAAACCAAGCATATTAACAAGGTTTATTCTCAAGATATATCTAACAGCGCCTCTTTATCGACAAAGTACAAATTGTATTTCTTCCTTAACTTCCTTAATCGCCGCTTATTTCACAGATAATTCATTCCCCGTAAAAGATTTCAGCACAGTAATTAGAGGCTCTCATTAAATACATTTGGGGCGAAAATGGGCGCACAATAAACGATTAAATGGCAAGTGGTTTGGGTGAAATGAGCAAAATCTTAATCAGGTTCATAAACGCAAACAACTGAGCCACATCTTGCAAACGAATATTGGAAAGGCCACATTTTAAATGGCAATTACAAAAGTAATTATTTAGTTATTCCTATGCATGTTATCCGTTCACTATCAGTACTGCCTATGAATATTTAATATAGGAATATGTAATAGGAATGAAATAAATTTGAAACGTGATGTAGATCAATGGTACTCAAATATTTGTTTTTCTATTTAAAATTTTTCAAAAATATCAATTTCAAACCAAATCAAATCAAATTTTTACATATCGATTAAATATTTTTTCAAAAATATCAAATTTAAATTAACCGCAATGAACTATTATGACTATTCCTAAAACATTTTTCTAGAGGAAATTATTTATTTTAATGGTAAATAATAATCACACAATTTAAATTCAATCCGAATAAAAATTCTTGTTATTTTTTTTAAAACTTTTTTATTGAAAATGACGCTTATTAATTATGTCTTTATAGATATATACAGGGTAATTATAATTAAAGTCCCACTTTCAAAATACTGCAAAAGAAAGAACCACTTGTCACGATGAGTTCAAATTTGAACTGAAGATACTTAAAAAAATAATTCCGCTCAACAAAAAGGGTTGCCGAAATTGTGTATCGACTTATATTTAAGAAGTTCAATTTCAAAAGCTTCCCTGAAGTATCTTTTATGTGTGTGTAAATAGCTTCTCATTTCTTGCTTTGTTACTTTTTTTCCTGTTAAAACCCACCCACAACCTAGCTAGATTAACTGATGACATAGTTTGGCTGATGGCATAGATTAAAATTCCTGACATTCAAGATGGAACATAAGGATTGTTTCTAGGACGATCTCAGTTCTTCTCTTCGAACACAACTGTATAACTTTCAGCATACCAATGGCCGTTATAGACACGAAAGCTGTTTTTTTCGCAATTGTTTTGTAAAACTTTTATTACGGCTCTCTCCAGTCTAGAGAAAAATGCATTAGATTCCTCTTCCTCTGTTCACCAATATTGAATGTGTTAACTTTCCCGAGATCCAATCTTGGACAAACATGATCATAGTTGCTCATGCCTTTGTTTTCCCTCCACAATGCGTATCGTCTGTGATGAAAGTGAGGCTAAAGTACCCAGCATTTAAATGTTGTACACAGAGCCCAGTATAGCATTCACTGGATGGCCACTATTTTTTTTACACTTTTATACCAACTCCGTGGGGCCTGATGGCCGAATGGCTAGCGCTCTGGCGTTCGATCTCACAGGTATCGGGTTCAAATCCCGGCTTTGCCCATGGGTGTTTGTAGTGGTTCGGAATCCACTTTATACCGTAGGTCCCGGACCTAATAGGCGTCCGTGGCTTACCATCAAGTGACACGCGCCCCCAGGCTAATGCAAAGTGAGTAACATCGGTGCAGCCCTTATGGAATAAAAGATCACGGTCTATTTGCCAGCTGCATTAGAAGAAGAAAAAAATACCAACTCCGTTCGATCTTTTTTCGCTGAGTCAACAAAAGTAGTTCTTCGTCAGTAGCGAAACAAAGGATGGCGCCTATTTTCTTTCTGCGCTAAGCCAATTAGATTAATTCCCTTTCTATCCCTTACTGGAGTTGGACACAAAGTGCATTTTGAGTTTAATCCTGCAAACACTGCAGGATTCTGTTTCATTCTCTCTAGCAAACGAGATTTCTTCAAAATTTATTGAAATGATGTGTATGTTGTAAAGGTATGAGTCTCAAAAGAGTTGTATTGAGCCTTAAAAAAGCATCACTTAGATTATCAAAAGTCATTCTTAAGGTAGTTGATCAATTAGAAAAAAAATTAATATAGATGTTCTGAATTCAAGCAAGTTTCATGTACAGACCATTTTGGGCCTGAGTGGCCGAGTGTCTGGCGCTCGGTGCCCCAGGTTTCGGGTTCGAGTCCCGATGGTGCCATGGATGTTTGTAGTGGTTTGGAATCCACTTTAAGTCGTAGGTCCCGGTCTCTTATGACTGTAAGAGCGTCACGGAACAGAAGTCAGATTTCTACCTAAGGGTGCTTCATCAGAACAGAAGCTGCACCCCTCTTCCCTCCTTCCGTGAGGGACACGATAACAACAACAGACCATTTTATTAACAGTGAACAGGATGTTCCGTTCTGTCTTCTGGTGTCATTACAGATTCATTTATCATTAGAGATTCACAGCAGTGGCATAGTTAGAAATAGCGAGAAAAAAAAAAGCCATCTAAAGATTAAATACAATAGATTAACAAAACATAAAACTTACTACATTAGCTAATTTAACAATATTTGGATATTTCATGCGACCTTTCAAAGAAATATTTACTTGAAAAAAAATATATATTTATTTTAAAATCGAAATTTTATAAAAAATTTAACTAAAATAAAGAAAATCACTGAAACAGATATACAAAAAGACTATATAAAGCTAATATTAATTAAACACTAAATTAATAAATACGCGGATTGAAAATAAAATATTAAAAAGCAAATAAGAAAACTAAGTGAACCTATTAACATATTAAATGAAAACTATGAACGCCATACGAACAAACATTAGTAAGAATTTCTTGAAATGAGTAAAAAATAAAATATCTACTATGTTATTGCAAGAAAAGTATGTTTTTATAAACACTATTAAAATCTTTCTATAAATAGGAGAAAAATAATTGATAATAGTTAAAAACTGTCGCCTTCAATAGTTAAAAAAAAATGAGTTAATGGAAGGCAATTGTGAATGAGTTAACGAAAGGTATTTCTTAAATTTTCTCCAGCCAATTAATAATTATAAGATAATTTGAATTTTTCTGCTTTAATTTAAAACTGACTTAATTGCAATTATTATTTCTACTTAACACATTTCGTATTTAAATTGTTTTTAATTGAAAATTGAAAATTTTCTTGCTAAAAGAATAAAAATGTTAACTGATTAAACTTAATTCCTTTCTAATTCCCTATTTCAATTCCTTTTTAATTAATTAAAAAAATTTCGTCTTTTTTGCACTCGACAAACTCATATGCTATTTTTGAAAAAAAAAAAGAAAATGTTTAATAGCGCTATCTTGAATTAAAGCTCATTTATTAATGTGATGCAGTTAAGATAAATAACCATCTTTAATATTACTTTTTAATTTCTGGCTCCATGTATATGTTCGTTAGGGTATAAATTGCTATCCATTTAAAGCGAAAGGGGTCCCAAATACTGGCTGCATTTTAATGTGCGCAACAGTTCAATAGCATGCTGGAGGTGTCAGGTTCGAATCCCCTCTCATCACGCTATCCAGAACAAAGGCCATCGACTACTGAACTTCTGGTATAGTGTTCGCGCATGACAACGTGTGACCGCATACCGCAAGCTCAAAGATGCTGCTGCTTGATTTATTTCCCTGGGAACAATTCTGTCACCTTTCTTATAGTTCGGACCTAGCTCCATTCGACTTCTATTTGTTTTATCATCTCAAGAAATTCCTTGCAAGTGCAAGTGTTTATGAGATTAACGTTAACGTCTAATACTGATCAGGTATCAGGTAAGCGAATTCTAAGAAGATGGAATGTAGCAATTAGTGCAAAGACACGACACATGCCTTAATTCATAATATGCCGAAAAGTATTTTAAAGTATGTAGACTTTTCTATGGGTCCTGTTGGTCGAGTGACTAGCGCACCGTGCCACAAGATTCGGGTTCGAGTCCCTGAGGCCCCACGATGCCTGTAGGGTTCAGAATCCACTGGGCTCCGGTGTAATATGAATGTACAGCTTGGGCCTAGGGCGGAAACCCTATTCCGTAAAAAGAAAACATCTGATGTTTTGGAATCTGTCAGTAGGCAGACGGCCTTGGCCCACCATAGTGCTGTTGCGCTACTGATGATGATGATGAGACTTTTTCTGGTTGAGACATTAAATTTTAGGATAAAAGGAATAGATGAACGTGAGACTTTTCCTCAAAAAAATACAAATAAAAAAAATTTCAATTTAATAATATTTTTTCAATACTAAAACGGTACTTATTTTCTGGTTGAGATTTGTACATTAAATTTTAGGATAAAAGGGGAATAGATGAACGTCTCAGGATTCTGTTTCAGTTATTTATGGCCTCAAAAACCAAAACTGGTTTATCAAATTCACAGTCACAGTTTAATTCTAATTTAATTTAACTGCAATTCAATTTATCTCTTAGTTCATTGATCAGCGGTGGCTGGTCCAGAATTTATTTGGCCGGTGATTTGGCGCATTTTTTTTTTTGCGTAATCGCAATTACTGTAATTTCTGATTCTTGTCCATGCATACCTTCAATCTGAGAAAAAGTTATTTGATTACGGTGAAATGATCGTGAACATTCAATCTGCTTAACTGCCGCAGATTTTCCGCTGCAAGCGATGCCGTTCTGTCAGTAAAGGCACTCGAGTCGGTCTTCTGCTTTGCCCAAGAAAGTCAAATTTCTCCGCCCCTTGTACGTCCCACATTGTCCCACATTGATTTCTCGATTTCTGTTATTTGACCAGTCGAAATAAGATAAAAACATTTAAAGATTGCAATTAAATATTTACATTTGTTACTTTTGAGATACATCTTTTTAATAATATTTATGTATTTCATAGCAGTGACTTGATAGCAAATGACTGGCTAAATTAGGAGCCCGTACCACTAGTAGCCTGTACCATCAGAATTAGGAAGGAGCCTTCCTCAGGGTCGTGATCCAGATAAGGTACGGGCTGAGGGTAAAATCTGTTAGCAACATTAATATAGTTACTGCTTTAAAAAGCGTAGACTTTAGCCAAATAAGCCAGTATTTCAATGAAAATGTTTAAGTTTTGTGTTTACTATAGATAAAGTGATATATTTTGTTTTTAGTTTAATTCAATACAAATAATGTGAATATATATATATAATATATTACGTATATATTCTGTAAAATATTTAAGTGAAAATCCGTTAAATACATTTAATATTTAGAAATTTATTGCACACATATATTTAAAAACATACATAAATATTTCTTTAAACAGGGCCTGAATGGTCGAGTGACTATCGTTCGGTACCGCAGGTTTCCGGGTTCGAGTCCCGGCGGTACCAGGGTTGTTGTAGTGGTTCGGAGTCCGCTTTAAACCGTAGATCCCGGTCTAATAGGATCGTAGAGCGTTGCGTGGGTAGTGTTATTCTACATCCGTAGCTTATTTTCAAGCTACACGCACCTCCTGGGTAGTGTTAAGTGAGTGACGTCGGTGCAGCGCTTGCCTTAAGACATCAAATACTACTATTTAAGTGTTTGCCAGCTTCACTAGAAATAAAAAAATAATTCTTTAAATAAGAAGACATATTTTCATAGATTTAAAACGTATAGCTGTCAGAGTTATTTAAATTCTATAAAACTCAATTTATTTCTTGACACACTACAGAAACATTTCAACATACTGTTTCTTCCGTTTGTTAAATTTTTTTCAGAAAAGGAAATTTTGCGGTCTTCCTTCTACGATGTCTTTTTCGCAAATCCAAAATAGAATGTTTCTACAAGTAATCTATAAAAAAAATTCCCCGAAGCGACGTGTTTATAAATAAATAAGAGAAAATATACAAATTTTGTTTCTTTTTTTCCGTATTGGTGTCGGCACTTCGTTCGTGCTGTTGCTACGTAACATCGAATGCAACTTTCCTACGAATTCGAAAAAAAGTTGTTTTGTTTCAAAGCGAGAGAAGATTTTACCCGACTAAAGAAAACAATCATTACACTTTGTAATATTATTCCGTAACTAATTTCCTTTTGATGATGAAAAGAAACAAATTTCATTATGCAATTTATATAATCTAAACCTAAAGTTTGTATTTCCATGATTTTACTTTTCTATAAAAGGGGCCTGATGACTGAGTGGCTAGCGCTCTGGCGCTCGGTACCCAGATATCGGGTTCAAATCCCGGCGTTGCCTTGGGTGTCTGTAGTGGTTCGGAATCCACCTTAAACCGTAGGTCCCGGTCCTAATAGGATCGTAGAGCGTTGCGGGGGCATTGTTACTCCACGTCCGTGGCTTTTCTTCAAGTTACACGCCCCCTGGGTAGTGCAAAGTGAGTAACGTCGGTGCAGCCCTTATGATATAAAAAGATCACGGTCTATTTGCCAGCTGCATTAGAAAAAAAAATTCTATAAATGAACGCATCTATTTGTAACTAAAGGTGAGCATAGTCTATTTCATGATTTATAATATAGAATCATAGTATAATATCAAAATACAAGATCTTATTTGTTTGAGGTTTATGAAATGCCATTTCTTTTAAAATAAACAAAATCAGATTATCAACTTATATTCATATTTTGTTTTACTCGTTAAAAATTCTTCGTAAAAGAAAAACTCTAAACAGTTTTCCATTTACGCCGTTGTTTTCATAAAACCAAAAGGGGAAAACTTTTTCAAACTAAAAAGAAAAGACATTGACAAAATACTCTTGTAAAAAATAAACGGAATTATGCTAATCATGTAACTTTTGTCACCCTTGACGTCGGCAGAAGACCGCTGTTGGCACGAAACAACAAGAATAACTTCTTTTACGAATTCAACAAAGATATTTTCTTGAATGCCAAAGAAGTTCGTTTTGGACTTATGGTGAAGGAGGAATTGATTATTTCATTTCACATGTTCTTCTACAGAATATTTATTTGAGTAAAGAACAAGTAATATAAAAAACAAATTTTTAAGTCAATTCCTACTTTTTTTTCACTATGTTGCAGAAAGTCCTTTATAAATAATTTTCATTCATTTTTTTAAGTTTATCTGGCGCCATCTATTGGTAGATATATGCAATTTAAATCTAAAAAGAACTATAATTAATAAATTTAATTTAACGAATGAATTAATATTTGAAAAAAATGTATTAACATCCAGTGTCATCCACTACAAGTTAAAAAAAATGTATTTGAATTTGTATTTGAAGTTAGTGGATGAATAAAAAGTATTTCATGAATGATTGAAAATTCGTGCAAGTTATGTATAGGGAGAGTGTGAGCTAATAGAAGGAAAGCTGTATTAACATCAAGTTCAAAAAAGTTCAAAAAATGTATTTGAACTTGAGTGGATGAATAAAAATTATTTCATGAACGATTGAAAATTTGAACAAGATATATATAGGGAGTGTGTGAGTTAATAGAAGGAATTGAAAAAGAAAATATTTACAGAGTTTATCTATATAATATATATTACAGATTTAGAATTGGAAATATAATATATTCAAATAATTCGGCACAGTTTATTAAACACATTCATGGTCATTAATTTAAATTTGGCAATTTAAATAAATTATATAACAAATTGTAAATAAATAGTTTTATATAACCTAAAATATCCGACAGTGTACTTTATATCGATAAATATTTTTATTTGCATTTCATATATCCCATTTTTATCACAAATTTGAAAACAAATTACGACTAAAAATCAATTGTAATTGCTAAAAATTTTTAATTCAAAAAAATATTATAATAACTCAGATTTTGTATTAAATATTTTACGTTTTCCGTTCATTTTAAATGATTTATATTTAACACAGAATTTTACGAATTGCGTAAAAAGTATACTCTTGCGTTAAAGTCTTAAATTCTACTATGTAGGTTTGCTTAAATAAAAAAATAATTTAAAACAAGTACATAATTTAAATAATAAATCAAATTGTAAATCATTTAAATAATAACTAATAATTTAAATAATAAATCAAATTGTAAATAATTTAAATAATAACTAATGATTTAAATAATAAATAAGAATTTAAAATAATTTTAATATTATTTAAAAGTTTAAATAATTAAAAAATAATTTCAATTAAAAATTAGTTAAAAATTTAAAGTACTGTAATTTTTTTAAGAATTAGGCAAACATTAGCGTATGAAGAAAAAACTGTTTTTGACAAATTAAATATAGTATTGCTCTTTCAAAAGTAAGCACCAGTTACAACTGTGTCCAAAAAGTAAGACACATTTTCTATTTAAAATTCCTGGGGCTTGTGGAATTTCAATTTTTTTTTTTTTTTTGGTTGCCTGGCACTATCCTTGACATCTGTGGATCTCTTAACACTATCCTGGAAACTGATTCCGGCGATTTTTGAAATATCTGAATTAATTGAGCAAAGAACATACATTAAATTTTGTTTGCAGAAACATAAATGAAGGCATTCGGTGAGCATTCCTATATCGGAAAGAAATGTTTAGGAATTGGTATAAACACTTCAAAGAAGGCAGAGAATGCGTTGAAGACGAAGAGCTCTCTAGTCGACCATCCACCTCAACCGACGAAGCTTAAGTCCAAAAAATTAAAGATTTGGTACTTGCAAACCGTCGATTTACAATTAGAGACCTTGTTCATGATGTTGGAATTTCAAAAGAATCGGTCAATTCCGTTTTGATACTCAAACACGTCAAATCTCGATTGATACTGAGAACACTGAATGCGCCAGCTCACACTGCATTGATTCTTCGAGACTTATTCGCCAAAAATGAAACCTACATCGTTCCAAAACTATTGTATTCACACCGTGCACCTTCTGGCTGTTCCCAAAACTCAAAAGACTACTTCGGGGACACTGTTTTGAGTCGATTGAAGAGATGCAACGTGAATAGCTGCGTGCTTAGAAGGCCATCCCTGCCGATGACTTAGTTAGCATAAGTGCATTGTGTCCCGAGGGAACTTTGAAGGCGATGAAATAAATTTGGAAGAATAAATAAAGAGTTTTTGAAAAAAAGAATAATTGGTCTTATTTTTGTGCACAGTGGTATTTTAGTATTAATAAATAATTCTAGTATTGCAACGAGTGATATTAAAATATATTTAAATATATATAATATGAGCAGTCACAGAAAATATATTTAAATATATATATAATTAGTCAGCAGAGAATTTTGGGTTACAAAAAGATTTCTTTCTACGAAATCTTTAATTCGGTTACATTTTTTTAATAAAACATAATTTTTAATTTCTCTGCAATTTTACACAATAACCGTACAATTCTCCGTAAATTATGCAAGTGTTGTCACTTTCTGTAAATACATCTGAAATAGGTTTCTCTTCCCTAGACATGTCCTGTCAAAATCAATCTTAATTTCACATCTTTTCCCACACTTAAAGCTCCACCGTTACAATTATATTGGAAATGAAATTACATAATCACTGCAATCCATTTATACGAATTACGCTGAGCTTGTTTCTTTAAATCTAATTAAGAACACAACTTTAATTACACTCATGTCCATAAATTAAGGATAATTTAGAATCACACAGAAATTGAACTCTAAAACAAAAATTTCACCTGTAGAATTATCACACACATCTTGAAGAAGAATATGCAAATTACAGGAAACCACCAGATGGCGCGGATAGTACGTCACAATGACGAGAGTGTAAGAGAGGGGTAAATAAGGAATGGTGGCAAAGAAGTAAAATTGTTCACAAGCGCTTTAAAAGCCTTTCAGTGCGATAACAGCATAGTTATGGCACAAATGAAGTATTTTAATGATTTTTTACGTGGTAGAATTATCGGACGACTGGAATGTGGACGTACCCAGCTGTGGACGTGGACGTATCCATATTAACCATCATACTAACCTTGTTATACTGTTTTTTGTGAATAGGTTCTTTTTTGAAATTTGCTCCAGGGAGTAAAAAAAAATCACAATTTTTATTAATTATGTCAAACATATAGCATCTTTTTGGCTCTTTACCTTTTGTTTAATAAATAGACTATACAAATAAGTCAAATTTGTTTTGCTTCTGTATCTTTCTTTGCCTGAACTTCATTATCCTTAATTTATGGACGTGAGGGTATTTATTATGTGGAACATGTTTATTCTCGCCTGATTTTCTTAAAGTAAAAGCAACGATCTTAAATAAACAGAAGTTGCCTTTCTCTTCATAAATATTTGCAAATCTAGGTTATATTTTGTCTGTTAAAAAAAATGAGAAAAATTATTCACTATATAGAAAATGTTACAGTAGGATATTTTCGTGTATGTCATAAATATTTCCCGTAACGTAACGTAATTTTCGAAGTAATTTACTGTATTTATTGCATTACGAAAGATCAATAAGCATAATTTTATAATAGGATTATAAAATTTATGAAAGGATGAAGGATTTTTTTTTCTTTCTAATGCAGCTGGCAAACACAGACAGCTTGGTCTTTGGATGCCTTAAGGCAAGTGCTGCAGAGACGTACTCACTTTGCATTACCCAGGGGCGCGTGTAACTCGAAGATAAGCCACGGACGCGGAGTAACAATGCCCCCGTAACGCTCTACGATCCTATTAGACCGGGACCTACTTTTTAAAGTGGATTCCGAACCCCTACAAACAACCATGGCACCGCCGAGACTCGAACCCGAAACCGAAACCTGTAGTACCGAGCTCCAGAGAGCTAGCCACTCGGCCATTCAGGCCCCGAAAGAATGAAGGATAAATGGGCAATGAGTGGAATGTAGAACAGATGGGCAATAAGCTTTCCTAAAAATTTTTTTAGGTTAACTGATAATTCTTTTCCATTCAATTTACAAATGGGCAATGGAGCAATACGACAAATGTAGTAGAATGAAGGACAAATTGGTAATGTGTCTTCCTAAAATTGCTGATGAGACTACGTGTAAATCAAAATATTTTGATTTAATTCGTTTTAATCCAAACTCTGTTTTAAACTAAAAATTATGTCTAAACAATTAGCTATGTGAATGGTTTAAACGAAATTTTCTTTTCAATGAATAAAATGTTTTTTTTACATTTACACATTTTTCTAAACATATAGGAAATACTTCAATACATGGAAAAACATTTATATAGATTTTAATATATAGTTATCAGAGATTCTGCTTAAGTTTTATAAAATGCAATTTATCTTATAATACACTAAAGCAGCTTATCAATTTATATTCATGCTTTATTTTACTCTAAAAATTCTTAAGAAAGAGAAAATCTTTAAACAGTTTTTAATTTACGCCGTTGTTTTCAAAAACTAAAAGGACAAAACTTTTTCGAACTAAAAAGGAAAGACACTAACACAATGCTCTTATAAAAAAAATAAACGGAATTATGTAAATCATGTAACTTTTGTCAGCTTTGCTGTCGCGAGAACAGCGCTGTTGTCACGAAAAAACAAAAAGAACTTTTTTACGAATTCGAAAAAGATATTTTCTTGAATGCTAAAGAAGTTCGTTTTGGACTTATGGTGAAGAAGGAATTGATTATTCTATTTCACACGTCCTCTACAACTTATTTCTTTAGGTAAAAAAAACAAAAAAACTTCTTTACAAAATTTATCTATCTAATAAATATTACTGATTTCTAACCGGAAATATAAAACATTCAAATATTAAAGTACAATTTTTTAAATAAATTAGTCGTGGTCGTTAATTTTAATTTGGCAATTTAAACAAATATATAATAAATTGTAAATAAATGCGTTTATATAACCTGAAAATGCCTGACAATGTGTTTTATACGGATGTATATTTTTATTTGCATTTCATACCAACAATATTTCGTATATCACATTTTTATCACAAATTTGAAAACAATAATGAAAAACAAATTACGACTAAAAATAAATTGCATTTTCTAACTAAACTTTTTTAAGGGCTAAAAAATTATAAAAGTAATACAGGTTTTGCATTACAAATTTTACATTTTCAGTTCTATTTAAGTTTAATTTCTACGTATATTTACTTTAATAACAAAATTATTTAAAATAAGAAAATAATATAAATAATAATTATTAATGTAAATAATTTAAATAATAATTATTAATGTAAATAATTTAAATAATGATTATTTATGTAAATTTAACTAATAATTAAGAATTCAAATAGTTTAAAATAATAAAATAATTTAAAATAATTTAACTAATAAAATAATTTAAAATACTTAAAATAATTTAAATTAATTAAAATAATAAAATAATTTAAAATAATTTTAAATAATTTAAAATAATTAAAATATTAAAATAATTTAAATAATTTTAAATAATAATTTAAATAATTTAAAATAATTAAAATAATAAAATAATTTAAAATAATAAAATAATTTAAATAATAATTTAATAATAATTTTAATTAAAAATTTTTAAAATAATCCAATTTAAAATAATTTTAAAATAATAATTTAAGAATAATTTTAATTAAAAATTAATTTTAAAACATTGCAATTAAAACTTAATTTAAAATATTGCAATTTTTTAAAGAATTAGACAATCATTACCCATGTATAAAAAAACGTTTTTGACAAATTAAATATAGTATTGGTCTACCAAAAATAAGCAGCAGTTATTTTAATGTTAATAAATAATTTTAGTACTTCAACGAGTGAAATTTAAAAAAAAAAAAATTATATGTCAGTATAGAATTTTAGGTTACAAAATGATTGTTTTGCTACAAAATCTTTATTTTGGTAACATTTCTTTAATAAAACATAATTTCCAATTTCTCTACAATTTTACACAATAATCGTTCAATCTTCCGTAAATTACACAGATGTTGTCACTTTCTGTAAATACATCTGAAACACGTTTCTCTTCCCTAGATATGTGCTGTCGAAATTATTCTTAATTTCCGCTTTTTCTACACTTAAAGCTCCATCGTTACAATTAGATTGGAAATGAAATTACATAATCACTGTAGTCCATTTGTTCTAATTACGCTGAGCTTGTTTCTTTAAAGCTAATTAAGAACATCTCTTTAATTATTTATTGTGTGACATGTTTACTCTCAGCTGATTTTCTTAACGTTTTTTTTTTCTTTCTGATGCAGTTGGCAAACAGACCAGACGTCTTGGATGCCTTAAGGTAAGCGCTGCACAGACGTTATTCACTTTGCATTACCCAGGGGGCGCGTATAACTTGATGGTAAGCCATGGACGCGGAGTAACAATGCCCCCGCAGCGCTCTACGATCCTATTAGGACCGGGACCTACGGCTTAAAGAGGATTCCGAACCACTACAACACCCATGGGCAGAGCCGGGATTTGAACCCGATACCTGTGGTACCGAACGCCAGAGCGCTAGCCATTCGGCCACCAGGCCCCTTATTTTCTTAATGGTAAAAGTAAAGATCTCGAATAAACAGAATCCGCTTTTCTGTTTATAAATATTTGCAAATGGAGGTTGCATTTTGTTTTTTTAAACATGAGAAATTCGCCACTTTATAGAAAAAGTTATTGTAGGATATATTTAATAATGTCTTGAATACATTGAATACTACTTTTTGACGTATTTTGCAGTATTAAATGCATAATGAAACATCATCAAACATAATTTTTATAATAAAATTATGAAATTAATGAGGAGAGTGTAGGACAATGAGGGGAATACATTGCCTTCCTAAAGAATTTTTTGGTTAATATTCTGAAAGATCCATTCCGTTTCTTTTTCTAAATGTTCCTTTTTAATAATTCTAAAAGATTCTTAAAAATAATTATTTCCATTCAATTTAATTGAAGAAGAATGAATTTTATTCTAAAATTTTATATATTTATTTATTTATTTAATTTGTTATATTCTCAATATTTTTAATTACATTAAGTAATAAAAAATACCCAAAATTTTATAGCTTAAATAAAATTAAATCATATATTTTGATTTCAAATGTATGTAATCATTATTAATCTATTTCTCTTCAAATTCATGCATGCATTTATTTTATATAACGAATATATGCGTTTCTTTTAGTATCGAGTATTAGATAGAGGTACGATTTCGCTGGAAGAAGCGTTGTCTGCTTTGAGTTTTGAATTTTGTTGAAATTTTTGTAAATCGATTTTTTATAGTTTAAAAAAAGCTTATTGAATATTTATAAAGGAAAATTGTATTACAAACAAGTAGTTTTTAAAGTTTCGGATTGCAATGTTGAAAATATGTAATAATTAAAGAAACATTTTTAATCGTCATTGTATTAAGTTTAAATTTCAGGAATCTGATGATACAAATGCTGTTAATAATGTTTCATATATTTCGTTTTATTAATATGGGAGAACTGTATATAAGATTATAGGAAATGAATTCGAATTAATTATCAAGTGTTTTAATTTCCTTGTTATGAATTTCAAAACAACGAATTGTCAAACACACTCTTTCTTTATTATAAACTTTTAAGAAAAATTAATCAATTAATTAATATAAAAAATTATTTTTTGAAATTCATCTCATTATATTTTCAATTGCTAAATCCGTCATTTAATTTTAAAGAACTATCTCTTTTTTTTTGTTAATATTATTTAACTAAACACATCAGTCAAAACTAGACACTTACGACTAGAAAAAAACCCACATGCAAAACTAATTAATAAATACAAAGTGAAAATAAATATCAATTTAAAACAGTAATAAAAGTACATTTAAAAATCAATCTGTTGAAACTGTGTCATCTTTTACCACACAAAAACTTTAAAGACCAGTTTATTAAAATGATCATTAATGAAAAATCTATTCGAATGATATATTTCAAATTTATTCAAACATGGTCACTCACAAAATTCCTTTGTTGATTAATGATTAAGAGAGTGAAAAATGTGTACAGGGAAACCATCATTTATCATTTAGATTAATTCTTCTGGATGTTAACATAATAAATCAATTCATATGACTACAATAAAAATTATTTGTTAACCTATTCTATACAGTCTTTGGCTTATTCAATAATAATTTGCTACCATTTTTTTATAGTTGAAAGATCCTCGTATTAGGAAGTGATTTATGATAAGATCTCGCCTAAATTTTAGCAAGGAATATTTTTCTACCACTTTCAATAGGAAACTATAATATACATAGGTGTAATCAGTTTCCGGGGATTGATGACAGAGTGACTAGGTGCTCGGTGCCACAGGATTTTTGGGTTCTAGTTCCGTATATGTCATGAATATATGTAGTAGCTCGGAATCCACTTTAAATCATATAACTCGGCCTAATATAACTGTTAGACGTAGGGCTGACAGCCCTACCCTTTAAAAAGAAAAACATCTTCTTTTTCGAAATCTGCCAAAAAGCATACGACCATAGTAGAGCATGGATTGCAGTGCCAAGGAGTAAGTTACTTAGTAGTCTGTTTCAAATAATCTCGTCAAACTTATTTCCTTATGCTGAATAGAATGACAAGATTGAGAAGAAAGACTTCCTATTTTTTATTTATTGTTGATTTATTATTAAGTAGCTAATTGCTAATTTAATGAGGGTACATATATATATTTTTATTTTTTCCTTATATGTACCCTAAATGCATAAAATAATTGTGATATATGCCAAATTCATATACTGTATTATATCTTAATTCTCTTTTTATTTTTGGTGGGAGTTTTCTGGTGTTTCTATCTTACTATGCTTAACTGCGGGATATTTCGCCCGAAAAGTCTTCCTGGAAAGATATGCCCTCCTTCTGACGAAGCCAAGTCAGACTTCAACCTACCTGTGCTCCATTACAACAGAAGCTGCTGCTAATTCCGTGAGAACACAAGTATTCATATAAAATGAATTTGACAACCAAAACAGCCATCAAAATATCGATTTTGAGATTTTTATCCCGTATTATACATTGGAATCTAAAAAACGTTGCTGTTAAATAGTTTGTCATTATGACACTTCTAAAATGCATGTTTATGAATTATATCTAACTCTCTCTAAAAACTGAAACCGGAACCTTTCTTTCTTTGATAGTTTGGAAAATTACACATGAAGCCATGTTTCTTGTTCTTATCCCACTTGATCGACAGCAACATCTAAACCAAGTCCATGAACACTTGTGTTCTCACGGAATTAGCAGCAGCTTCTGTTGTAATGGAGCACAGGTAGGTTAAAGTCTGACTTGGCTTCGTCAGAAGGAGGGCATATCTTTCCAGGAAGACTTTTTGGGTGAAATACCCCGCAGTTAAGCATTTTTTTTCTTCTAATGCAGCTGGCAAATAGACCGTGATCTTTTGCCATAAGGGCTGCACCGATATTAACTTTGCATTACCCAGGGGTGCATGTAAGATGGTAGCCACGGACGCGGACAATGCCCCCGCAGAGCTCTACGATCCTAAACCGGGATCTACAGCTCCCCACCATGGGCAAAGTCGGGATTTGAACCCGATACCTGTGGTACCGAACGCCAGAGCGCTAGCCATTCGGCCATCAGGCCCCTAGCAGTTAAGAATAGTAAGATAGAAACACCAGAAAACTCCCACCATGTAGTTCGACTAGCGATACAAGACGATGGACATCGCAAACGTCATCGAGTGTCCTCGGTTTTGAAACAGTGTCTACAACAATGCTGCTAGCGGATTGAACCTCAGCCCTAACGATCACCATCGGCTCACGTTGCCACTGAAGCACGAGTCGGGCTGAAGCCACGTATAGTAAATAATGATGCGATACATATAGCTATTCAAGGTATTCTTTTATTGAACCTATAACATTTAGACAGTATTTACTTACAGCGAATTTCCTATTTTAGTTTCCCATTATTTTGGGCCTGAATGGCCGAGTGGCTAGCGCTTTGGCGCTCGGTACAACAGGTTTCGGGTTCGAGTCCCGGCGGTGCCATGATTGTTTGTAGTGGTTCGGAATCCACTTCAAACCGTAGGTCCCGGTCCTAATAGGATCGTAGAGCGTTGCGGGGGCATTGTTACTCCTCGTCCGTGGCTTATCATCAAGTTACACGCGCTCCCTGGGTAATGCAAAGTGAATACGTCTGTGTAGCACTTGCCTTAAGGCATCCAAAGACCAAGCTGTCGGTGTTTGCCAGCTGCATGAGAAAGAAAAAAAAAGGGTTCCCATTATTTTGAAAAACGTTTGTGTGAAGCAAATTTTTTGCCAGGTTCTGTTGCGTTAAACAAAAAACCTGGACTATCCAGGTGAAAAAGTTACAAATACATAGCATTTATACATAGTATTCATAGCTTGTGAATGTTAAAAACGTCAGTAATTAATTGCAAAATTTAATTTCAACTGTGACAAATTACTTTTGTTAAAAAAAAAAAAAAAAAAAATATTTTGATTTTTTTTTTTTTTTTTTTAGGAATAAATTTTATCAGTTTTACAATGAAAAAATAATTACATGAATTTAAATAAGCAAATAATATTCCACTAAATACTTGCGTGCTAATGATACTGTTATTAAGGGTATTGGATATTTTAAGTATAATGCTATATAAATGATTTTTCCACAATTGCCCGCATTTGTGTGCGTATGAAAAGCAGCAGAAAACTCTACCCAGACATACTGACTGATACAAGACACTTCACCCATGTTGTTGCTATTGTCATCGAGACTCCTCGTTCAAAAAAACTTAAAATTGACCCTGTTGCCCGCAACTACCGCAACAAGAATGTTGCGAAATACATCGGAAAATCTTTAATGAGAATAACCATAAAATCCATAATTTTATTTCTTAAAATAAATATTACTGAAGGGCCTGAATGACCGAGTGGCTAGCGCTCTGGCGCTTGGTAAAACAGGTTTCGGGTTCGAGTCCCGGCGGTGCCATGGATGTGTGAAGTGGTTCGGAATCCACTTTAAACCGTAGGTCCCTGTCTAATAGGATCGTAGAGTGTTCCGGGGGCATTGTTACTCCGCGTCCATGGCTTATATTCAAGTTACACGCGCCCCCTGGGTAATGCAAAGTGAGTAACGTCTGTGCAGCGCTTGCCTTAAGGCAACCAAGAAGTCCATGTCTGTTTGCCAGCGGCATTGGGAAAAAAAATATTACTGTACAATATTTTAAATATGGAATTATGTCTACAAGTGTAATTAAAGTTTTTTTACAAGAAGAATTCAAAATTTTTATTATTATTTTTTTTAATTATTTAAAAGCTAGTCCTGTTTATATTTTCGTTTCGATTTTTTTGCTATATTAATAAAATATCTGGCTTTTCTTTTAACGACGGAATTTTCTATATATATAGTAATTTTCAGAAAAAAAAAAGTTAGAGATAATTTAACGATAAATTATGAATTATGAATGTTAACTTGCTATTAAAAATTCTATTCATTTTTTCAAAAAATTCCCATTTTTAGTTTTATTTGTTAGATATCATAAATATATCATAAAATTTTAAATGATGTAGAGCACAAATTAAAAAGGCTTAGAAATTTATTTATGGCATTATATGTAATAGTATGAAACTGAGTATAAAATCAATTTAAAGGAGTTATTTGTAGAAGGTAAATGTTTTGAAAATATCAAAAATTATTCTTATATACACCCATATATATATATATATATATACACTCAAGAGCCAAAGCATTATGACCACCTGTCAATAACGAGTTGGCCCACCTTTGGCGCGCAACACAGCTTCAAACCGCCTTGGCATGGGTGCCCCAAGTCCTTGGTAGATGGCCGGAGACAGATTGTACCAGATGTTTAAGCAACGGTCACGCAAATCCGTGATATTACGAATTGGTGGTCTTTGAGCTCTGAGCTGCCGTCCCAGGACATCCCAAATGTGTTCTATCGAAATGAGATCCGGTGAGTTAGGCGGCCAGGACTTTCACTGGAATTCAGCATCATGTTCCTGGAACCATTCCAACAAGGGGCGTTGTCCTGTTGAAACATTCCATTTCTAGCTGGAAGAACAGAGGCCATGTAAGGGAGAAACTGGTCCGTAATGATGCTCAGATACCGTGTGGCATTCATGGTCTGCTGTACCACAACCACGGGTCCCAGAGACGCCCAAGAGAAAGTCCCCAAAGCATGATACCGCCACCACCGGCCTGTGTATGACCTACTCTACATTGAGGGAGCAACTGTTCGCCTTGAAGACGGCGTATCCTGACACGGCCATTGGCGTGATGAATGACAAACCGTGATTCATCTGACCAGGCAACTCTCTTCCACTGATCCATGGACCAGTCACGATGTTCCCGGGCCCAGCGCAGACGCAGTTGGCGATGACGCTTAGTCAGCAAAGGCACACGAGTGGGACGTTTGCTGCGTAGCCCCCATACCCAACAGTGTCCGCTGAACAGTGTGCTCTGATACTATCCTACTTGGTCCTGCATTGTATTGGGCTGTCAGCTGAGCCACTATATGGCTCCGGTTTTGCTTCACCATGCGAGAAAGTCTCCGACGACCTTTTTCTTTGATAGCGTGTGGACGTCCAACACCATGTCGTCTACTGCTGGTTTCACCGTCATTCATCCACTTTGCATAAGTACTAACAACTGTAGATCACGAACAACCCACGAGTCGTGCAGCTTCGGAAATATTTGTTCCGAGCTTTCGAGCCATTACAATATGCCCTCTATCAAAGATCCCCTTAGATCCGCAGCCTTTCCCATCACACACAGAAGTAAGTGAAAGAGTGATTCTTCAGACTCTCCAGCAGCAGTTAAATACGACTTCCACCTGATCACGTGCCTTCCACGTCATCCAGCAAAATGCAGGGGATTGCAAAATGTGAGGGTGGTAATAATGTTTTGGCTCTTGAGTGTATATATATACATAATAATTTTTTTTGTAAATAAATACGAGCAATCCCTTTAAATTCATTAGCTAATGACTCGTCAATGGCTATGCATGACATAAATAACCACCCATTTACAACAATAAAAAAAAATATTTTAGATTGCCTGGCAATTTAAACCATGGTCGATCGTCACTATAACGACATTGAAGTAGTGAATTCAATTTTACTCAAAATAAGTGTGCTATAAGAGTGCAGTTCAATATCGAAATAAATAGGACAAAGAGGTTAGATTTCGCAAAATCCCACGTTGATTTATCTGAAGAGTTTTGGAACAGTTATTTTTTCCGACGCATCAAAGTTTAACATTTTGGGCAGTGATGGACGACGATATGTGTGGAGGAGACCAAATACTGAATTGGAAAAGCAACATTTAACTGCTACTGTAAAACATGGTGGAGGCAACGTCTTAGTTTGGGGCTGTATGGCAGCTAATGGAATTGGCAACCTGCATTTTATTGATGGTATTATGACAGCACATACTTACATTGACATTTTGTAAGGAAAATCTTGGCTTGGAAAGTACTTGCTTTGAAAGTGCCCAAAATCTTGGCTTGGGAACATCATTGTTTTTTTAACAAGACAATGACCCCAAGCGTACAGCGAATCTCACCCATGAATGACTACTCTACAATGCTCCTCGCCAATTAAAAACCCCACCTCAATCGCCTGACATCAATCCAATTGAAAATTTATGGCACCTGCTGGATCTAGAAATCAAGGAACATAAAATTTCAAGTAAAGACGACCTCAAACGTTTAATCTTGCAAGAGTGGCACAAAATTCCCAACAGTGCAACAAAGACCTTAGTTTCCTCTATGAGAAATAGATTACAAGCTGTTATAGATGCAGAAGGCATGCATACAAAGTACTAAACATATACTGATTTTGTTTTCGCTCATAATTTTGTCGATTTCATAATTTTGCTAATACTTTTTTTATCATGTAAATTTTGGATTTTCTCGTAGATTTTGACTAAAAAAATATTTAAATGAAAATTTCGTTATATTTTTTTGTCTTTTTTCATTCTATAATCGCTACGTTAAAATAAAATATGTAAACATACTTTGTTAGCAAATATGATCATTTATAGGCAATTGCCAATACTTTTTTTACCCACTGTATATCATTTATTGATTAGCACTCTCTTTTCATTCAAAAGAAAGGGAATGGCAGTGATCATGCTAATACCTGGCATAAACACATGACCTAACAGTTGTGGGTTTCGAACCTGATTCTTTTTATTCTATTCTCTAAGGCTTCTCTCAGCTAAACTGACATAACCTAAAACATACGATACCTAGTTTCTAACTAACTCAATAGCACTACAGCTCGTGGTGGGCCATGGGCCGTCCGCCTACTGGCAAATATCGAGACAGGATATGCTTTTCTTCTTTTTTTTAAGGAGTCAGCCCTACTCTCAACTGTAATGTTAGAACAGGACCTGCAGCTTAAAGAAGATTCCGAACCACTGCACACATGACATCACCGGGATTCAAACCCAAAAATCTGTGGTACCGAGGGGTACAGCACTAATCACCCTTCGATAGCTAGTACTAGTCACCACCTTAGATAGCTAGTACGTTATGCATTACAAAGGCTACCCTGCCTGTATGCATATATATTTAAGAGCAAACGTTTTTAATTGATTATATGAAAAAAAATTGATACAAAAATAGCAGAACCCCCCCTGGGCTTTTGGGATTTCCTTATCTGCACTCCCCTTTGCTAATGAAGAGCATTCAGCTGTATAGCTTTATATTGTCCCTTTTCACAATTCTGTTTTTAATGCGCAATGCCCCATAAAAATCATGCAAAAAGAAATAAAGGACACTAACGACTTTTGAAATATTTTTCAAACTAACTCGAAGTTTTATAAAAGCTATAAAGAAAGAAAAAGACTAATCTTGTTTTCCTGAAAACCAATAAAACTATTACAACTCTCGAAAAAAGCATTCTTACAAGTCGAAAAGAATTATTTTATTTGAAAGAAACCTCTCTTGACATTTGCTTTTAGTTTTGTGACTTCAAGTTAGATTTTATGTCTGTTTCCTCATATTAACTAAGAATTTTATCAGAGTCAACAGCAAACTTGAGCATAAGAAATATCTTCACACTCTTTCTTAAAATCATGATAGAATGTCCAATGTTATTTCCTTTGCCTTTTTTTTTTTTTTTTTTTGTGAAAGATAAATATTGTACCCTATTTATTATTAAAAACTATTAAAAAATATGTTTTTTTTTATTCCACCAATTCTAATTACAATCTTACTTGTTATTAACATGGTGTGATTAATCTAATTAACATCTCAAAGCACCCAGTTATATCAAATCAAATCCACTTATCATGGTGTGATTAATCTAATTTACATCTCAAAGCACCCAGTTATATCAAATCAAATCCACTTAACATGGTGTGATTGATCTAATTAACATCTCAAAGCACCTAGCTAAATCAAATCAAATCCACTTAACATGGTGTGAATAATCCAAGACCTTAAAATGGCCTGATGTATAAAGTGTTGAATTTCGTACTTTAAGGAGCTCTGTTCGAAGACTTACAAGCGATGAAGGCCAAAAAATTCTTATGTTCTGCTTAGGATGAGGTCGATAAATCTGTAGTTTGGAATTACCTTCAGACAGGCTCTAGGATTTAGAAGTTACTAGCACATATATGACAAACTTGGAAGTTGTTGCTGGAAAACTAAAGACGAGATTTAAAATACGACGAACAGAGGTTACCAATACATTGAAAAAATGATTTGATCTAAAATACGACGAACAGAGGTTACAAATACATTGAAAAAATGACTAGATTTAAAATACGACGAATTAAGTCAAGCCAAAAATTTCTTGTCTATTTCTGGGTTGATCACAATAAAGCTTATGGTTGAAGAGTCCTTCCATTAAGCTGTACAAAGAGGAGAGCAGGTTGATATACTTACATAATACATCTCAAAGCATCTAGTTAAGTCAAGTCTCTTAACATGGTGGGATTAAACCAAAACCTTAAAATGGTCTGATGTGTAATGTGTTGGATTTTAAATATTAAGGATCTCGGTTCGAAGTCTGGGAAGTGATGTAGTTCCGAAATTTCTTATTCTTTGTTTAGGATGAACTCGATAAATCTGTAGTTCGGAATTACCTTGTGATGGTCTCGATAATTAAGATCTTCTTCTTCATTGCACAACAGCCTCATTATGGGGTAAGGCTGTCTGCCTACTGGCAGATTTCGAGAGAGATAATTCCTTTTTACAGCATAGGGTTCTCAGCCTTACGCCTAACGCTATACGGTTATAATAGATCGGGACCTACGGGGATTCTGAACCACTACAAACATCCATGACACCGCCGGAACTCGAACCTGAAACCTGTCGCACCTAGCACCAGAGCGCTAGTCATAAGGCCGGATTAAGAAGTTACTAACATAAATAAATCAAATAAGGATGTGGTTGTTTCTAATTGTGGGGGAAAATGTGAGATTGTTATAATAAATCGCCTTGGTTCACCTTTTGTAATGCGGAATCTGCTGCATGGGTTGTCCAAATGGCGAAAAGCCTCATTGTGAAGGAAGAGGGCTTGATTTAAAATACGACGAACTAAACAAGGCTGAAAATTCCTTGTATATTTGAGAATTGACCACAGTAAAGCTTATGGCCTGAAAGTCCTTTCATTATGCTTCTCGAAGAGGAGAACAGATTGGTCTACCTAAAGATGTAATTTCTATATGTATGTAAATTTGGCAGTATACCCTTGATAACTTGATAACATTGAATCTGCTACACGTTATTTATTTCAGTGCAAATGGCTTCACCGAAAGCAGCTCAAAATTTGAAAAAAATGAAATATTTTAAAATGATATAATCAATATAAATTCGTATTTTTTTTCTTTCTTTATCTCAATTAGATATTTTCTTCCATATTTCCTTCATATTTCGCTTAAATATTTTTATTTTTTTGCTTTGTTTTCTTTTTTATCTATTCCTTCTTAAAAAAATAATTTCAAACTTTTTTCCCTAAAGTTTCCGGAAGAAATTCCTTGATATCATTTTAAGATTCGATATCGTATAGGGATTTCTTTTTCCTCCGATGACTATAATGAATTATTTCCAGACTGGTATTCTAAGAATAAAGCACTAGGAATTTATTCAGAGGGAATATTGGAACAGTTAACGAGTAAGAAATCCTCATATTTCTGTGGAAAAATGAAAATGTTTTTTTTTCATATCACATTTCCAAAGGAAAAATATTCCACTCATATTACTCACTGGCAAAGTGGACGGGTAGCAATCAGGACAGATCAAGCTCGAATCCAATAACAGCCTCCGTTGCTGCAAATTCAGAAAAGAGGTGACTTGGTAGAGAATGTAGCGTGGTTGTAAAACCTCTCGCATTTATTTTCAGGTTATTTGATGAGAATTTTCCCGGCTTTCGTCCTCACACACATGCAGTGGGTAAAAAAAGTATTGGCAATTGCCTTAATTTATTCATATTTACAAATAAATAAAATGTTATGCAATTTTAGCTGTCGTAATTAAATACAAAACATCTTAGATATATAAAAATAGTAAAAATTTTATTTTAATTTGCAGTTTCTACGATTTTTTCTTTCAAAAACGAAAATTTGCATGTCAAAAAAGTATCGGCAAAATTTTAACTGCTATGCAAATTTTGTTACATTGAAGTCACGCGTTTCGACTGATAAGAAACTCTACCGGTATAAAGTCTGCAAAACTACTCCAAAAGTTTCTATGCATTATTTTGCGATTACTGCAGTAAAATGACTTCGAAATCGAAGGAGTTGGACGTTAGTGTTAAAAACACGATTATTAGGCTCAGAAATGAAGGTTTAACATATTGTGCTATAGGAGTGCAGTTCAATATAAGTTTATTTACTATCAGAAGTGTTGTAAAAAAGTTCAAGGAAACAGGATCAACGGAAAATAAGACTAGAAGGACGACCTCGAATATTTTCTACAAGAGAAGAACGTGTCATTATTAACAAGGTTAAGAAAAACCCTAAAATAAGTGCACCCCAGATAGCTAGAGATGTTGCTTTCACTTCGCAAAAGACTTTCAGCGTACGGAATGTTTTTACACGAGAGAAGTTATTATGGAAGGGCAGCTAGAAAGAAACCATTCATCTCGGAAATAAATAGGAGAAAGAGGTTAGATTTCGCAAAATCCCACGTTGATTTATCTGAAAAGTTTTGGAACACAGTTATTTTTTCCGACGAATAAAAGTTTAACATTTCCCAAAATCTTGGCTTGGGAACATCATTCGATTTTCAACAAGACAATGACCCTAAGCATACAGCGAATCTCACCCGTGAATGGCTACTCTACAACGCTCCTCGCCAATTAAAAACCCCACCTCAATCGCCTGACATCAATCCAATTGAAAATTTATGGCATCTGCTGGATCTAGAAATCAAGAAACATAAAATTTCAAGTAAAGACGACCTCAAACGTGTACTCTTGCAAGAGGGGCTCAAAATTCCCAACAGTACAACAAAGACCTTAGTTTCCTCTATGAGAAATAGATTACAAGCTGTTATAGATGCAGAAGGTATGCATACAAAGTATTTTTCATAAATTTTGTCAATTTCATAATTTTGCCAATACTTTTTTTATCATGTAAATTTTGGATTTTCTCGTAGATTTTGACTAAAAAAATATTTAAATGAAAATTTCGTTATATTTGTTTGTCTTTTCTCCTTCTATAATCGCTATGTTAAAATAAAATTTGTAAACATACTTTGTTAGCAAATATGATCATTTATAGGCAATTGCCAATACTTTTTTTATCCACTGTAAATAAAGAGTGAATAACCAAGAAAGCAATGTCTTCCCTTCATTGCACGTTTGTTGGCTTCTATCAATGTTTCGAGCAATGTGGTTGGTTAGAAGGAAGAAAAATTTATTATGAGTTCATTTTAGTTTTTGGTTAGTTTTAATTCATAGACACTTTTTTCATTTTAAAGTATACGAGAAAAGAAATATTTTCTTTTGTGTAATAGACAACAAACTTTTTTCAACTTTCTTATAGTATCAGATTCCTTTAGTTTGGAAACACAAATTCCAACCTGACATACCGCTTCAACCAAAGTACTTTAATTTAAATTATCAAAATATGTATGAAATTTTTGAATTGTACTTCAGCGGTAACTTGCACAGCTAGCACTCAAGATGATCCACATTGAAACACACTGGTGGCGACCGTTGCAGTCACTGCTTCCAGAACGAGGAAGAATGTGTCAAATTGTGGTAACGTGCATAAAGCGTCTCACATTGACTGAAAAGTTGATTTTTAAAGCAGGCTGATACTGACCTATTCAGAGCAATTAAAAATTAAAATTTCTTCAAATATTTATGGGACAATTAAGTTTAATTTTGTATACAGTTTAAAAGTTTTGTTGAGCATGTATGTTAGAAAAGAAACACATATATTTTCATTCCTTATTTAAATTATTGATTTTATTATACTCATCTTCCTTTCTTCTTAAGCTTGGGCAACCTATTGTGTTTCTAAGTAAGGGATCTCGATTAGTAATCTGAAATTCTAAAATGACAACTTTTCAGTTACAGCATGGGGTTGACGTTATACATCCGTAACCGGCAAAGTCCTTTCGCCCGGCTCAAGGCGTTATAGAGAAGGGTGTGTGTGCGTGTGTATGTGTGCACATTCCGTATGCTATATTTTGGTAATTTCGTTCCAAACAATGCTGGAAAATGGTTTGAAAATATGATTCATTTAGTTGGCCTTTGTGGCACCCCTTGATAAAAGATGAATATGCTACATATCTGCCATTACAATATTGAAGGATCTCAAGTTAAAAAATCTGTCAATGTAAAATAAATGTCTAAATATTTTATACCAAATTAATAGGTATAATTAGCTTCTTTATCAGATATTTCTAGAGTCCATTTGAAAAGAAGTAACCCAATTAGAATAAAAGAGACAGTAAAATTTAATAATTAAACAGTTCAAAAATGGATTCGTTTTTATTACTATAATATTTTGTAAATAAAAAAAAACATTGAGTATCCAGCGAAAAAACAGTTCAAGCAATCATTTGTGGTTACACAGCATTTTAAATTTTCACATTCAAAGAGTGTGTTTTGAAGGATTAATATAACTAATGTAAAAAAAAATAATAAATAATAAATTAAAAAGAAATAATTAAAAAAAAAAAATACTGCATTTAAAAATGCCTAAAAAAAACTAGTATATCGGAATTTTTATCACAAAAACTAACGAGCGAAGCAATAGTGGTCGAATTGAATTGTATTGTATTTTGTTGTTGTGACTAATCCTTAGTGTCCGGCAGCTCGGAACAGACAATCAACGAGTAGTCTACTCATGGAGAGAGGGTAAGGGGGCAGCTTCTGGTATGATGGAACACCCATAGGTAGAAGACTGACTTTTCCCGAATTGCCGAAGAAGAGCAAATTCTTCAAATGCGGAGCCTTCCGGAAGAACATTTTGGAAGAACTGTCCCGCATTTGTGTATCACAGGAGAGAAAACCGGGAAAAATTTCGCCAGGTAGTCCGACTAAAGAGGTAACATACTGAACCTCTACACCATCGACTGTCCTCGTTTTTTGAAACGGTGTCTACAACATAGCCACCAGCGGATTGAACCTCAGCCTTAATGTTCACCAGGGGCGCACGTTACCACGGAGCTCCGATCGAGTGAATTGTTCTCTTTGCGTTAGAACCTATTGAAATATTTCTTAAAAACATCTGAATCTTCTAATTAAACGGTAGAAATCAGAGGGAATCTCCACTACAGTTTAAATAGGACATAGCTAACGCAGGTTTCAAATTTGAATTACCGTCTGGAAAGTGTCAATTTGTATAAAAAACAAATGAACATATTTTCATATTTATGTGCAAGATAATATAGTTCCTTATTTTATTGTGTTAATGATGTTTAATTTTAATTCGTAATTCTGTTAAATAATAAAAAAACTAGAATTTGTGTATTAAGAGTCCTCTTTCCCGTCTTTATGCTTATTGGGAAAAAAATAATTAATTGCAAATTTTTTGAAAAATATTTAATAACTAACAAATATATAAAAAATTTTTTAAAAAAATGTTCGCAAAGTGCCTTTATGTGAATGCAAAGACTGATACCAAATAAACAAATAAAATCCATTGGCGTTTTAATTTCACAGTAAATGAAGAAATTTAACCGAATTATTTCATTTACATACAGAAAAAAAAAAAAAAAAATTACGATTTCATGTTAATTAATCACAAGACAAAGATGAAAAACGTTTTTGTTATATCTTTTTGTCAACGTTCAGTTCAAAATTAATAATTTGATCCCTTATTATTCTTCACTTCATTTTAGGCCAATAAAGTTTGAAAGAATAATCTTGTAATCTTAAGAAATAATAAGAAAATAATTGAATATTCATTATTTTTCTGCTCTCTGAATTTGCTTCGATAATGCAAAAGCTTTTGTCCCAATAATTAGGTTCAAATATTCTTTTGGAATAATTTTTTTTTATGAATATAAAAATCTTACTCTTTGTTGTAGAATTCTTTGAATGAAAATAAAGGATGAAACTCAATTGAACTTACCTCATTTGAGAAAAAAGTCGTAAGAATAGTTGCACAAAAATTGTGAACTTCTTTGCTTGTGATTAACAAGGGTTTGTTTTAAGTGTGGTAATATAAAAAAACGAGACGCTGTTTGCAGTTAAAATATCTTGAATGCGTAAAATATTTCCAAACACTACAGAAATGGAAAAAAAAAATTACTTTACTTTGAATTCATAATTCATTTTTACAGTTAACAGAAAAAAATTACTATTATTTTGATTTAATTAAATTAAAATTTTAATTTTTGATAATAAAACTGAGCTCTTATTAATTTAATATGTATTTACATTCACTAATTACCTATGAATGTATATCTCAGTTAATAAATTATAATTTTAATTTTTAAAAATTTATATTTAAATCAACATGGTTATATACAGCAGTGCCGAAGTCTTTCAATTTAATGTTGGGATAAAATAAAATGAACAGCTGAAAAAAGTACAATAAGTAATTGAGCGCCTCGTACGCACACACACACACACATACTACTTTGCCCAAAAAGTAAGACCAATTATTATTTTTTCAAAAACTCTTTATTTATTCTTCCAAATTCATTTCATCGCCTTCAAACTAATCCCCTCCGGACGCAATGCACTTATGCGAACTTTGCTTCCAATTCTCAATGCATGCTAAAAAAATCATCGGCAGGAATGGCCTTCAAAGCGTGCGGCGATTCACGTTGAATCTCTTCAATCGAATCCAAATGGTGTCCCCGGAGTGGTCTTTTGAGTTTACGGAATAGCCAGAAGTCGCACTGTGGGAATATGGTGGTTGTGGAACGATATGGGTTTCATTTTTGGCGAAAAGGTCACGAAGAATTAATGCAGTGTGAGCTGGCGCATTCAGTGCTTTTGGTACCAATCGAGATTTGACGCGTTTGAAGCCCAAAATCTAAATGACAGATCCTTTTAAGATTCCAACATCAGCAGCAAGGTCTCTAATTGTAAATCGACAGTTTCCAAGCACCAAATCTTTAATTTTTTGGACGTGAGCTTCGTCGGGTGAGGTTGATGGTCGACAGAGCGCTCTCCATCTTCAACTCGTTCTCTGCCTTCTTTCACCTGTTTATACCACTTCTACACATTTCTTTCCAATATAGGAATGCTCACCGAATGCCTTCTGCAACATTCCATACGTTTCCGCAACGCGTTTTGCTCAATTAATTTAGACATTTCAAAAATCGCCGGAATCAGTTTTAGCGCCCCACAATGCCAAGAGTAACTCAAACACTAATGAATATTTTGACGTCAAATTTCACACAGATGTCAAGGACAATGCCAACAACCTAAACAAGAAAAAAAAAAATTGAAATTCCATAAGCCCCGGGAATTTTAAATTGAAAATGGGTCATACTTTTTGGACACAGTAGTATATATGAATATATATGGCTAAATATGCCTATGAAATTGATCCAGTTATCTGGCGAGAAGAAATAATATGGCTTATGGTTTATCATATCTTGAGGGTATATGTTTGATAAAGCCTTTTTTCAGGATATTATAATTTGGTTAGTTGAGGATATTATATATTATTGTGAAGATATTATAATAGTTAGTGGAGGATATTAGATATTTCTCAAGATATTATACTTGGTTTGGCTTCCTTTCAGTTCACTAATTTAGTTCGGATTTTAAAGATTTTGACAATATAATTTTACACTCTGCCATTTTATATTTTGTACTGATTTTTTTTGTTCTTATGAATGTTATGATGGTTGTATCATACAAATTGTGTGTAGCGAATTCTATTGGTAAATTTTAGCAAGGTAGTATTTAAGTAAATTTTTTGTATTTTTAATACACTGCTTATTTGCTCTTTTTGGGGATTTTATATTCAGTTATGTTCTTAATATTTATTTGTATGTGTGTGTGTTACGGCAAATGTGAAAAATGCGATGATCATGCACAATCATCGGCAAAATATAACTATGATAACGTATAATCACCTGTGGATTAATCATATTCACCATAACACACACACACATCACGCGCGCATGTATATATATATGTATATTTGCATATATATATAACTGTTGTTATTAATTACCATGTTGACTATTTTAAAACTGGTGACATCCACTTCTTTGCATCGTATAGTGGAAAATCCAGGAAAATCTCTCAGAATATTTATTGCTCTATAATAGACGCACATACATTTACACTCTCTCTATTTTTCGCCATCAATTCTCTATTTATATCTGTGACTGTCATTCCGCTAGAGCGGCGATACTTGCTCTCTAATAAATTTGGAGATGTTGAGGTGCAATTGTGTGCTATCAATTTGGATCAAACTTCCACAAGTTTTGGTAACGAAAACGGATTCGCACCCTTCTCGACCTAAAAAGTGTGCGAACATTCCTGTCTACTTTTTTACTATGTACTTTCGTGTAATATACACTTAATTTATATTTTTCATTATCACATGACTAGTTTTGGACTAGAACACTTTACTTTGCTACAATATGCAAAATTCTGGGTTTTAAATTTGGAAAATCGGCTTAAAGTCCGTGCAGAACCAAACACTTCTGTGTCCGTGAATGGGATGGGCTTCACAAATTCGTGCTCAGAATTATCCTCTTGTGAGTTCTAAGAAGGCACTAACAGAAAAATAAACTCTCTAAATATTTGGGAATGATATGGTGGCATTGTCCTAGCATATTAAAATGTGGATGAGGTTTGCATCTTACTCTCCAAGATTAACTAAAATACATTCCAGCTTATGTATTTATAGTTTCCATGCTCAGCACAGACACAAAAGTTTAGAATTTCATAATTTCAATTACGGAATTAATTAAAAAATGGAACATGTCATCTTCTATGTACAATATAGCTCCAGTACAAGCTCCAGTACAATATACAAAACTTCTCATTGAGAAGATAAATTGAGTCTCTGAAATGGCACTTCAGGAAACTCTTTCACAAAATTCCTTAATTCAGGACAACCAAGACACTGAAATCTAGCGGCAGTTCCATCCTCAATGACTGCAATTGGTCTCTAACACGCACAGTAATTCAATTTAATATGAGACATTCTCTCCTAAAGATGCAAATATACTAAGTTATGGGTTTTAAGCTTGAAGAACCGGTTCAAAATTGGTACCGAATCAAAACCTGCTGTGTCTGCGACTGGAATGTGCTCCACAAATCCCTGTGCAGCAATTCCTTCCTTGATGTCTCAGCAGGCACTGATGGAAAAATGAACTCTCTAAATATTTGGAAAAGATATGATGGTATTTTCTTTGGATATTTGGTTGAGTTTAGTACCTTCGAGGTTTACATCTTACTGTTAAAGATAAACTAAAATACATTCGTGCTTATGTATTTATATTTCATATTGTCAGCATTGACACAGAAGTTAACGATTTGCATTAATTTCGACTTGAATTCGCAAAGTGAGCATGCCATCTTCTATAATACCCCAGTCCTACCATAATATACAAAATATACCATTGAGAGGCTAAACCGAATCTTTGAAATGCTAATTAAGAAAACAAAAGACAAGCAGAATTTACTCTTTCGCAAAACTCCTTAATTCAGGACAACACAGACACTGAATTCGAGCGGCAGCTCCATCATCAATGGTTGCAATTGGGCCCAAACACGAACAGTAATTCAATTTTATATGACACATTCTCTCCTAAAACTGCTGGCATCGCGTCGACGGCAACTGGTGCGTCAATAAAACGTGTTGTCTCTTTTAATGGAGATGACTCGAAATCTGCCGCTTCCCATAAAGTCAGTTATGAGCTTCATGCATCCTTTTTGCCTTCAGGGGAGTCTTCTGTTTAAGCCGAGTCAGCAAATGTTTCGAAATTGTTGTCACTTTGCATTTTCCCATTTTAGCTCTGAGCCTAATTAAAATGGTTTATTGGAATCTTTTAATTTGGAATGTGTTGTCGATGTTTACATGCGAGAAATTTCTAGTGTCTCGTTATTGATTCTGCTGTGCACTTATTTAAATACCAACTTAACGAAAATTGGAGTGCATAAATAAAATACTAATTTATTTAAATTATCAGTAATTTTTTCAAGAATATTAATACATAACTAATAATACAATAAATAAATTTCTTTTGACATTTAACATATAACAACGCACTGAAAGTTCTCAGCCTTTATCATAATATAGCATCATATAATATATTTTTATTTTAGGACTCTTCAATTAATTCTTTTGAATTAGGTGGCTTTGTTTCAGATTTGCTGTCGAGCACTTAACGCACACAGGGTTCTCTCACAGGACACTCGATTGTGATTGTGACAGCTCATACAAAGATAATTGCTTGCTTGGTTAATTTGGTGATCAAGCGTAGATTTTCTGGTTTTCTATGGAAAGATACTCAAATGGTTTACAATTACAACTTATCTACCATGTAGACTTACGTAAATATTTGAAATGGTGTTACATAGCTGTTGGACTGATTTGAGTTGTGCTATCATTATTTAAAACGATCATCCCTAAGCGTTGTATATGGGGATGTTGAGAAGGGCTGTCACAAATTTGTAGGGGTAAATATCCTTCCGTTAAGTTCAAGGAAGTAGGTAGATTATTTTCCTTGGTCTGACAAAAGTACTAAATTTAGAAAAGAAGATTTAGCAAAGTGAAGGATTCGTTGACGCACAGAGGCGAAAAATTGTATGAAAACATTTACATTAAAGAAATAATAAAACAAAGTGTTTGAAGTGTAATATTTTGATTGTGAATTTAAGTGTTTTAAAACAGTTCTTGAATCCTGTTAAACCTGGAATTTTCCCATTGGACAACATTCTTAAGAAATATTTGGCGATTAAACTATATAATTTCCAACTCTCTCTGAAATATTGTAAACATATTTCTAAAAGTTATTATCCCTGTAAAAGGTTTTTTCTCCTGCAAACTGGTAACTCCCTGTGGCGTTCAGGAGAAGTGGTCCGTTGGCCTCGTGATTCTAACCCGAGAGAAAATACAGCGCAGCCGACTCTCCCGCTGATAAAAGTTTAGTTTCTTGTCTCTCATTCCGAAAGAAAATATATTTAGTGCATACCGGCGCATAGACTCTCCATCGGAGAAGAAATATATTTCGTGCATTCTGCGCATAGCCGAGTTTCGGGTTTTCTGCTTAAAAGTGGAATCCTTCCACTATTCTAGAATTATCTGTCTTTAAATGTGCTAAATATTATATATCTCTAATTGTATATGTGTGGTGTTTGTGTATGTGTAAATAAAGCTCTGAGTCCTCAAACATGGGCCTCAAGTATCTGAACCCAATCACCCACATCTACAATCTAGTTGCCCAATCTGCACACAATACTAAGTTTTTATGCAAAGCTGCTTTAAAATTTAAATTGTTAACTCTTGCAAAACATTAAAGAGGTTTTATGTATTGGAAATTAATTCTTTTTTAAACTTTAAACAAAGGTTTATATATATGAATATCTGACTTTGTGTTTAGTACATGATATCCTATTTTATGTGTACAGGGAATGATTGTTTTAGGAAAAAAAATATTATTTCTTATCAATAAATAATTTAATTCGAATTTTTAATTTATAAACTTTTACATTATAAGAATAGTCATAGGAAAAGGGCAGAAATTTAGAAGACATGCTATACCATGAAATAAGGAAATCTTAAGTTTTTCAACATATATTCCATGAATTATTAGTAACAAATCTTTATTTTGAGTTAAAAGCTTTTATTCTGATGAAAGAATAAACAGAACCCATCTATAAGGGTTGCTGTTTGACATTTAGGTACTAGTCCATTCAGCTATTTATACGCCCGCGCCATCAAAAGTGACTCGCGTAAATCAGTCGTCATTATTTTGATTTAAAAGCAGAATAAAAGAATGGAAAATATCCCTCCTCCAGAGTTGCTGTTTGACATTTAAGCACTCTTCCAAGCAGCTATTTATACGCACGCGCCATCTCAAGTGACTCGCGCAAATCAGTCTCGGAATTACCAGCGAGGTAAATTCTAATTTCTCTAATGCATCATTCATCTTCGGCATACTATTACCCTTCTTCGTTAGACACTTCTTCCGTGCGAAAAACAAAGAACCAAAAAGGCGAGAGGGAAAAAAAAGCGTGATTGAAAAGCGTGGCGACGGGCGAGGTTAAAAATGGAGCCATGTAAAACGAGCCCTTTCCTTCGGCCGGACCCATTCCGCGTTGAGCGATCCGTAATTAATAGATTTTGATGAATGGCTGGCTTCGGTAATTTGCGAAAGTCTTGCGGGAAATAGCGTTTCTCTTTGGCCAAAGTGAATATACTCCCCAAATGCATTATTCAAAAGGGGAATTATTCTTTTTCCTTTCTATTTTTTTTCACCTTTTTATTTCTTTTTGGAATGTGTCGGATATTTCCACGTTAATTAGCGATATTGAATAACACGGTTTGAAAGTGTTCATTTCAAGATATTTTTGTATTTATATTTTTTTTCTGGAAGTGTGATATTTATTGTATGTCAAACAGCCGTACTAGCGATTGAGGGGTGTCTTTTAAATGGAATGAATTGAATTTTAAAAAATTCTCATATGTCTTATTTAAAAGGTAAGCAATATCAAATATGTGAAAATCAATGTTCCTATTTAAAAAACTGAACTCAATTAAAACCCCATTAAAATTTCATAAATATTTTAATCACGTAAACAATGTTCAGAAAGGAGCTGAAAACACTTGAAAAAAAAGTACCTTTATCGTAACAGTAGAAGGTAGAAGTATTTTCATTATAGCAGCAGAAATACCACACCTAGTTTTAATCAGGCTGTCCAATCTGCACACTACACTAGGCGTTTACGCAAAATTGGGTTAAAATTTAAATTGTCATCTCTTGCGAAACATTGAAGAAGTTTTATATATTGGGCATTAATTCTTTTTAAAACCTTTTGCCATTTTAAACAAAAGTTTATAAGTTTCAGTATTTGAATTTGTGTTTATTATACGATAAAATCATATTTTTTGTGTACTAGAAATGATTTTTTAGAAAAACAATTTCTTTATTAGTTCTTATCAATATAATTAATTACATTCCTTTTAATATGTATGCATCTCTACCAAAGCTCATAAAACTAGTCCTCCGGTTAAAGGGAATAATCAAATGGAAAAGTTTGAGAAACCCCGCTATATTCCACACCTCGAAATACTGAAATTTTAAATTTTTCATCGTATATTCCGTGGATTATAAGTAAAAAAATTATTACTTTCAGTTTAAAACAGAATAAAAGAATGGCAAAAATTCATCCTTAAGAGCTGCTGTTTGACATTTAAGCGCTATTCCACGCAGCTATTTATACGCACGCGCCATCTCAAGTGACTCGTGCAAATCAGTCTCGGAATTAACAGCGAGGTAAATTCTAATTTCTCTAATGCATCATTCATCTTCGGGATATTATGACCCTTCTTCATTAGAGTCTTTCGTCCATGCGAAAACAAAGAACCAAAAAAGCGAGATGGGAAAAAAAAGTGTGTTTGAAAACCGTGTCGACGTGCGAGGTTAAAATGGAGCCGTGTAAAAGAGCCCTTTCCTTTACTTAGAACCCATTCCGTGTTGAGCGATCCGTAATTAATAGATTTTGATGAATGGCTGACTTCGATAATTTGTGAAAGTCTTGTGGGAAATGGCGTTTCCCTTTTGCCAAAATGCATGTACTCCGCAAATGCATTATTCAAAAGGGGAATTATTATTTTTTTCTTGATATTTTTTTTCTTCGTGGAATGTGTCGGACATTTCCACGTTAATTAACTATAATGAATAACACGGTTTGGAAATGTTCCTTTCAAGATATTTTTTGTAAATATTTTTTTCTGGAAGTGTGATCATTGTTGTTAAACTGCCGTACTGCTTATTGCGATGTTTTTTAATTGGAATGAATTGAATTTCAAAAAAAATCTTAAAAAATATATATATATTTAAATGATAAATAAATTTAAAGAAAAAACAGTGTTCTTATTAAAAAAAAAAACTAATAAGAAGGTCAGTCAGTTACAATCCCTTTAAAATTTCAGAAATTATTTTAGTCATGTAAGAAAGTAAGAAAATAATGTTCAGAAAGGGGCTGGAAACTGTGAAGAAGCAAGTATCTTTATTGTAGCACTAGAAGGTAGAAGTATTTTCATTGTAGCAGCAGGAATCCAATGTTGAAATGAAAAATAATTTGAAAGAAAAATATTATTGTTAATTTGAAAAACAGAACTAATAATCAGTCAGTTTCAACAACTTTAAAATTAACCGAAATATTTTAATCATATAAACAGCGTTCAGAAAGTGGCAGAAATCCGTGGTGAAACAAGTACCTTTATTGTATCAGTAGAAGGTAGAAGCATTTTCATTGCAGCAGCAAAAATTCAAAACAAAACATTGAGTATGAAAAGTGGGCTAATAGCAGATAGGAATTTCACTTACAATTATAAAATTCCCACAATGTGCATTCATGTTGAAAATCTGACAGTTTATCTGGAAATCAGTTATATGCCTTTAGCAGCTTGTCTTTCAGGCTCTACATGGTTTGCCAGGTAAACGGAATGCAATTGCCATCAACGATCATTAATGTTGACAGGATTTCTCTCAATGATTCCAGTATCCTAAAACTGTTTATCTAAGTTGGATATAACGTTGTGGGTTTAATTTCAGTTCTGAAAAATCTGTTCTTGAGACTGTTATGAGACTCCACTATTCGCCACATCATTCTTAACAACTGTTTAAACAACTATTTTACTCCATTTAAATGGTTGTTTTTAAATTTTATCAAATAATGCAAAAAGAAAATAAATGACAAAATTTTGCGAATTGTTTGAAGAAACAAATTTGGCGAATTAGCTAAGCAATAAAATATGAGATTATATATTCACCATTCACATGGACGTATATGAATAGGTATTCGGCTGTTTAGATTTACATCTTTGTTCTGAAGCATTGATTGTACATTTTTCGTTAATTTTCCAGAAAATCGATGATACTTACATATTTATTTTTAATTTTGAACTTCAGTGAATTTGATGCATATGCGCTTTACACTCATCATTCAGACTTCCATACATAAATAAGTAATTAAAAGGGAAAAAAGTGCTTTTTGTGCAAATAATCATTATTCGAAACAAGGTTAATAGTTAAAGTTATTGTTAGGCCATGTTTATTTTCTTACCATATTGGAAGTAATTTGTAAAGAAAAGAAATATGGTATAAAGAAAACAAGCTTAAGGTAAATTAAAGAACAAAAAATTAAAATTAAAATATTACAAAACCTCGTTTCCAGCTTATGGATGCGAAACGCTGCCCACCGACTGGTAATGATGAAATGTTATTGTTTTCCTGGAGGACTAACTTACTAGACTAGACTTAGAATAGATAATGATAACTTTTGTCGATCATACGGGAGAAAACCTGGACAAATTCCACCGCGAATCAATATGAAAGCGCTTTACACTCATTATCACGGTAGTCATTTGTTCTGAAAGCCGTGATTGCAAGGATTTTGCATGCTAGATGAACATAACATCAGTAAATTACAAAATTTATTATGTGGTCTATTATTTAGACTTATTTCAGAATATAAATTAAAAATGATGTACGAATAATCACTATTCGAAATAAAGTTATTAGTTAAAGTTAACGTTAGGCCATGTTTAGTGAAGTGAAAACAAAAAAAACCATGATATAACATAAACAGGCTAGGGGCCTGAATGGCCGAATGGCTAGCGCTCGGTACCACAGGTTTCGGGTTCGAGTCCCGGCGGTGCCCTGGTTGTTTGTAGGAGTTCGGAATCCACTTTAAAAAGTAGGTCCCGGTCAAATAGGATCGTAGAGCGTTGCGGGGACATTGTTACTCCGCGTCCGTGGCTTATCTTCAAGTGACACGCGCCCCCTAGGTAATGTAAAGTGAGTACGTCTGTGCAGCACTTGCCTTAAGGCATCCAAAGACCAAGCTGTCTGTGCCAGCTGCATTAGAAAGAAAAATAAACATAAAATGCTATATAAAGAACAAAAAATAAATTCGTAAATACATTGAGTACATCAAACCTGAAGCTACTCATTTTTAAAATTTAACAGTTAAAACAAATATTCAAAATATTCAAGATCAGAGTCACTAAATACACTTTCTCTTTACAACTAGGCTTATAAATTTTAATCCCTTTATCTTCAAGCACACAGAAAAAAAAAGTTTTCCGAGACATTTTCTAGGTAATTCAGGGAAGAGTATAAAGAATTTGAAAGCAAACTCGTGTTTTTTTTTCGCTGGAGAGGTGCAGAATTTCATTTAAAAAGAGGGGGTTGTCTTTTCAAGATGAATGGGTTAACCACGTGACTGCACTGAAAGGGGTTTCTTGTTTCATTAAGTGAGGGACAAGAAAGGAAGAGGTTTTTTAAAAAGATTTTTTGAAGGAGGTGTATTGGGTGCATCATGGAGTGCTAATCCAATTATAAAAGTTTCAAATTACATTCGATGAAGAAATGCAAAAATGTATTTGGGATCTTGCAAAGTTAATAGAATAGTGTTTAATTTAGTCTATGCAATAAATCAGGGATGTGCATTATTTCAGGTCCATGGACCACTCGGAAATAAAAATAAATCCATACAATTTATATTGATAGAAATACAAACATCAGTGGACCTCGTTTTCCCCTTATTGTTACGACAACTGCCCACCGACTGGTCATAATGAAATGGCATTGCATTTCATTATGACCAACAATAAGGGGAATAGATAACTTTACTTTTAGATAATAAATTAAAATATAATAAATTTAGATATTAGTTATGTTTTTTTAGTTAACTTTTAGATAATAAATTAAAATATAATAAATTTAGATATTAGTTAAGTTTTTTTAGTTAACTTTTTAGATAATAAATTAAAATATAATAAATTTAGATATTAGTTAAGTTTTTTAGTTAACTTTTTAGATAACTGCATGTCATTGGTCGATCATATGGAAGAAACCTAGACAACTTCCATTGGACATCAATGTCAAAAAGCGTTACATTCATTCTCACGGTGTTCATTGATTTTGAAAAAATTATTGCATAGGATGTGGATTACTTTTGCATGCTAGCTGCGTATGCTACCAATGGGTTACGAATTTGATTATGTGGGATAATTCTCTTGCACAAATTACGCTGAAAAAAACAGTTCTGAGAAATAACACTTGATTTATAATAAGCATTGATTAGTCGGTTAATTCTTTAGTGTTATAGCGCTGTTAGATTTTTTAGCACCAGATTTGCCCAAGCTGCGTCCAGCAATATGATATATATAAAATCTAGTTAAAATTATTTTCCTAAACATAAGTTATGAAATACAGGCACTATTAAAAATTACTTGTAACCATTGAAACAGTGTTAATGTTACTGGGAAACATCGATATCCGTCAAATATCGATATTCTGCAGTGAATGCCAGCATTTACATTACAGCTTGACAAAAGTGCGAAATATTTGCTTAATATCATTATTTCACACTAACACCTGCAAAAGTCGACATTAAGTATACATCGACGATGAATGATGAATAAAAGCATTATTTTTAATTCAAAAAAAATACTACTTTTCAATCATGCCCCCTTAATAAAACATATATATAAGAAAAGAAAACTTAAATAACATCTTATATAAGTAAACTTTTGAAACTAATACCAACAATACATATTTAAATGAGAAAAGGAAATAATACCAGCAACTAACTTTCTTAATTATGTGATTAACTTTATCCAATCTGATTCATTGCAGCAACTTAAGCTGTTACGTCACTTTGCATTGCATTTGATTTTACAACTCTAATTAGTAACGGAACAAATCTTTTGAAATTACAGCGCCTAAAGCCTTGCCTTCTACTTCTCGAATGAGTTTGCAGCTGTTTGTATCCGAAACATTTCTTGAAAAAAATATTTAATAAAAATAACATTACTTTACAAATTATCAACTGATTACAGATATAAAACTACTTGATAGTACAGCTTTTGTTTGCTAATTTATAAAATGATGGAGTCTTGTTTTCCAACAACAATCGACAACCCGTTTCTGTCATCTGTACCATCATAGTCGACAACAGGGACTTATTTTCGTATGATATTACCAATTCAAACAGGAAGAAATTTTATCAAAAAAAAAGAAAAAAGAAACGCTTTATAACCTAAAGATTCATTATGTAGGAAGCTTTCATACAGTCATGTACAGTTATTGAGTTTTACAACCAAGCTATATACAGTAATATTTACATACAGCTCCTACAGTCAATATTTAATTTATGGTATCTACAGTAGTATTTTCTTTATATAATGCAGCTGGCAAACACAGACATATAGTTATTTTCTTATGGATGCCCTAAGGCAATTTGAACTGGAAGAAATTTTTGCATGACCCAGGGGCGCGTGTCAAAGATAAAACGGACGCGGAGTAACAATGCCCCCGCAAAAGCTTCGATTATTAGACCGAACCTACTTTTAAAGTGGATTCGAACCACTACAAACAACCATGGCACCGTTTCGAACCCGAAACTTCGTTTCCTTTTCAGCTCCTCGATTCAACGAATTTATGGTATCTATCATCAACATATACAGGGTAACTAACATAAAAACTGGAATATCCATTCTTGGCTAAATTCAATGAGATTTGAACCAACAAGATTCCTCAATTTAGGAAAACGTGACAAAATAAAAATAAAAAACTTTTTAATTTAATTTTGTGTTTTATGTCAGTTTGTCGCAATTTTTTTTAACCTCTTCTAAAATTGGTTTATTACCTCTCCTTCACTCATAACTATTTTCGTCCATCCCTCTGTCCAAACATTGTTGTTTTTTAAGTCGTCATGTGATTAGTTGAACTAATGATGCAAATGATTTAAACAAATTAAATGTATGCTGCTTATAAACTTTGATTTTTGATTTTATTGCAAACATTAAGCTCTCATTCATAAAAAAATGAATGCAAACCTATTAAAGCACATTTACAATTTGGCACCACATCAATCATTAAATTTATGGTTTGGAATTCAATCGGGTTTCAAATAAATAGGTCTATGATGGAAACTCTAAGACGATTCCAGCTAACTTCGGAAAACTTGAAAAGAAAAGAACAGCCTTAAAGAAAAAATTTAGATGTAAAAATCCTACATTTGCTACCATACAATAGAAAACTCGGAAAAAAACTAGGGAGTTTGACTATGAATGCAAAACGCTTGTACATGTTGTCTTAACTCCACCAAGTCTAATCGTTTCTAATTACAGTGGTTGTGAAGCGGATTTATAAGATTTGAACATAAGCCTGCCTGTTAGCTAATTAAGCACGTTAACCGCTTGTCCACGAATCGGGCTTTTGTATAACATATAACATATAACAAGGGCAGAAAGGTTATCAAAAGCTGCCTGATTTAAACCTGGTTTTACAATTATAAAACGGAACTTCGATGATAAGGATAAGTAGGGATAAGCGCGATAATTTCGTAGTCCGGAAAGTCCTTCCTTTGCGCTTGAGGTAGGGAAGAAGATTTCCACTTCCCTGCGCCACTTTTGAAGTAATTTATGTGAAGGCAATTGACGGCTTATATATAATTTTATATATAATACTGGTTCACCATATATCCTCAATAGTAAGAATGTCCAGAGGTTGAGAATATTTGTTTTTTATAAGTAATCCAATATATGTGAATGTTATATAGTACATATTACCTAATACAATGGCGGGTAAGCTTGCTTTGTAGGAAATCCGGACAATAGTCCAATTTCCTCAACCAAATGTCGTAGCCACCCACCAAAAAGCATTGTTCCAGCTCTCTTATTTCTCGAGTAGAATGACATGAACTGCTCATCCTTCCGATATCCCCCCCCCGTCTGGCGTCATGAGAGCATCCATTCTCGAGCGAAACCCGCAATTTGTCAAGGGAAGCGTAAAACAACGGAGATATTCCATCCTCCAGGAATTTCAAAACTTTTTTGGGTTTTCAGCGGATTTTGGAAGAATATATAGAGAACGAAATATTTTTATCTCCTTCGAGGGGAAGGGAAATTTTATTTATTCCTTTACCATGTTTTGTGGTCTCAGATCTTGTAGTGTTGTTGGAATAATAAAGTATATTTTTGTTATGTAAAAAAATAATTCAATCCCCCAAAGAACTGATTGAAAAGAAGAGACTCTAACTAAGCTAACTGAGAACACATTAAAATCGTTATTGAATAAATATTCATGTCTTACTCGCCATCGGCGGTAAAGAGTGCAAGTGGAATTCCAGTTCGAATCCGCTGGTGGGGATTTACACTATCATATCTTTCAGATAGGAGAAGACTTAGTGGGGATGGTATACAATGGAATGCCGCTATTATCTTCTGCATCAGTCACTATTGTCGATATATAATAGGAGATGTGATGGTGTTTACAATCCTTGTCGATGTTGTTTGCTACATCAATGTTACATCTTCCAAATACTGTATCAGTCAATTCTTTGAAGTATAACATATGGTAGTTTTTACTCGTGTATTAGCTTGTTCTGAGAACTCATTAAAATCGTTATTGAATAGCTATTCATGCCTTACTCGGCATCGGCGTAAGGTGTGCAAGTGGAATTGCAGTTCAATTCCGCTGGTGAAGATTCCCCCCGTCATATCTTCAGTGATGGTATACAATGCAATGTCGATATTATGTGCTGCATCGGTCACTGTTGTCGATGTATAAATGGAGACTTGATGGTGTTTGTATACAATCATTGCCGATGTTATCTTCTATATCCATGCTGCTGCTTCTAAATGCTGTATCTACCATTCTTTGCTGTACCATTTCTTTGAAGTATAACACCTAATAATTTTGACTCTATGTTGAATTTTTGTGTTTATATCATTCAGGGATACGTGGATCATGGGTCACAGGCCTCATTTGTCTGATCATATGTACCTTTCATTAACATATGGTTTTTTGAAAAATTAATTTTCAAAAACGTTGTTTGGTTACTTAGTATGATTATTTTAAATTTTGTGAATATTTGAAAAAATTATTTTATTTCAATAATAGAATAAAACATAGAACATGACCCACCTTTAGTTTTAAAGAAAAAAAAAACATTTAAATAATAAAAACATTTGATTCGATTTTTTTTTCTTTATGTTAGACTACAAAAATAGAATTTTTGTCCATAATTAGCTATCTGCAATACAGGATAAAAAAATAATACAAATAGAGAAGTTGAGTCTAGAGACTCAAAATTACCCATTTTTACTTTTTTTTAAAAAAATATTCTTTTTTTCGGTGGATTTCTTGATATGTCTCGTCTTAGCATTTGTGTTTAAATGCCATGAATTTTTTTGCTAAGAAATTATGAAAATATTTTAAAAGCGTTATTGTATTATAGTTTTTCATTAATATGAAAGGTTATAAAGTTTAAAGTGAAAAAAGTAGTTTAATAGGTAGAAAAGAATAATTTCATAATAGAATTGTAAAATGTTACTTTTATCTGAAAATGAATTCTCCTAGCAATGAAAACATTAAAATTAATAGTTTTTAAGCAGGTGATTGCAAATGAACAATTAAAAATAAATATATAATAAAATAAGTATATAAAATAATTCTTTTTTTCACAATTTTATTGCATTTTTGCAATAAATTGTTAATGAATTTATCAAGCATGAATTACTTAAGTTTAGTTATAGAAAATTAAAATATTCTACAAAATTTGATTTATTTTAAGTTAAATATTCGTAATTCAGTTAATTTGGATTACAAAGTCTGCATGTTTGTTAGTTTATAGCAGTCTGAATACGTCTATAAATTTCAACTGGATTTATTAACATAATTATGAATAATGCTAATTAAAATTTTATCCATCATTGAAGCAATCGCTTTATAAAGGCAGTTATAATCTGCAAGTTATCAAGTTCCTTAATAAAAAGGATAAATACATCACTTGTCAGTGGATTCCGTCACTTGTTTGAATTAATAATAGGGGATGACTGAAATAAAGTTAGAGCAAAAACTCTCAAAAAGGCTGTTGCCAATTTTAGATTAAGAACTGGACACAATTGCCTGGCCGAACATCTGACCAAAATAGGGATTATGAACTCCGATATATGTGTTTTATGTAAGAAAAAGAAAATGAGTAAGTCCCATCTACTTGTTTGCTCGGGAATGGACTCTAACTTGCAACAGAACTATGATTTGAGTACTCTTTACTGCAGAGCCAGAGAAAATATGTTCTGATCACATGAACTTTTATTATAATGCTTCTACCTTTTTAAAGTTTTATCCTTAGAAGATGTAGCTTGTTTTGAGATGTTTTTAAGGCCATTCGGTACTTTTTGTTAAGAATGTCTGGTATTTTCCTTTCGTATTTGTTATTTGCTTATATGTTCTTTTTGTTTCAAAGATAAATGGACAAATTTGTATGGATTGAGTTCCAATAAAGCCATAGGCAACAACAACCAACTAAAATTAGCTGCACAAGTATAACTATTTAATAGCAGCAAATTAAAAAAATTTTTTAAAGCAGAGTGGAATTGAAATAAAAAACGCATGAAAAAAAAGTTGAATATCTCAATGAAAATAACTAATAAAAAATCAATGTGTTATAAAAAACGGATTTATAATACAATGCTCAATTAATTCACGCCCCATTAAGTGTTAAATAAATAACAGAAAAACGGACATGAAGAGTCGCAGGAGGATTTTAAGTACTTTATTTTTTAATTCTAAGAAATTGTTACGTAATTAACACTTCTTATTTGCTGACGTCATGTTTAAAAATATTTTTTGTATGTTTGCCTTTTGCAACAAACAGAAACCCATTAAGGGCTAATTAACTTATAGTTAAAACCGATTAATTTTTTAAATGTCGCAAAATAATGCATAGAATTTTAAAGAATTAAAGTTGTTGTTTATGATCATAATTACGTATAATTTAGTTGCTACAAAATTCATGAAAATTCATCTTTTGAATGGAAATTATTTATTGGATTATATAGAATTTAGATAGCAATATAACTGTTTTCATGACTTACAACCCAATAGAGGAGGACTGCAGGAAGACTCATGTTAGAATAGACTGGCGCTGTCCATTGTAGCTACTACTTTGAGAAACTAGTAGATTTGCTGACGATTGTGACATGTTGAAAAAGTGTCGTTGATTGGTGGTTCCTTATTTACGACTGGAGGTGATTGAGTTTTTAGGGTCTCGATATCTACGATTTGTACATGCATCAGGATAGTCCCTAAAAGATCTCTTGGAAAGCAATTCCTCTCACCATCGTCTGTCAGTGGTATATATAAAAGGATCATAAGGCCACCATTTACGGCAAAAGGAATCATGGTCTGTGGAGTGACCTTGCAGAGGATCCAAGTTTAAATCCTTTCGAGGGTATTTATTATTGTTATTGTTTTACAAGAAAGGATACATGTGGGTGATTATAAAAATATTTGTAAGCGTCTCACATAAATAGTCACACAATTCTAATGGAAGTTTTTCGGAGAAATTTATCTTTAATATATCATGCAAATGAAGATATTGATCTAAAAAAGTATAGAAGAACAATTTCTAGTTTTGTCAAAGGTGGACAGCGCCAGTCTATTCTAACATGAGTCTTCTTGCAGTCCTCCTCTATTGGGTTGTAAGTCATGAAAACAGTTATATTGCTATCTAAATTCTACATAATCCAATAAATAATTTCCATTCAAAAGAATTTTCATTAATTTTGTAGAAACTAAATTATACGTAATTATGATCATAAACAACAACTTTAATTCTTTAAAATTCTATGCATTATTTTGTAACTTTATATTAGATTTCAGTCATGCCTCAAGTCAAAAAAATTTAACTCAATGGAAATATTATTTTGAAAAATGAATATATATATACATACAGAGAGAGAGAGAGAGATTTTCATTTAAAAAAGATATTAAGTCAAATATTAAAAAATAATTTTATTATGATGTCTACAGTTCCTTTCGAAAATAACTGTCTAGACTTATGGATTGCTTTAGAGAATTTCATGTTAAAATAAATAATTTTTAAAAAATAACACCTTAAATGATATATTATTATGAAAGATTAAATTGCCATGTTTTGAAAAACACTTTTTCACATACATGGAAATATTTTAAAAATATATATTTTTCAATTTACAGTCAAGTCCATAAAAGTTACTGATGATTTTAAGAGCAATCCGATAAATAACCTATCTCTATTAAATATAAATTGTCATGCACGTATGACTGGTGGCACGCACTTATTAAATCTATGTAATATCATGCATCAGAGATGTTATTTGCTTTAGATCTTATTATTTTATTTAGTATTTTTATAATTTCGCTTTATTTTTATTGAACAGAAATTATATACATGAAATAGCACAATTGTTGCTATGAGTTGTAGTCGAAAAGCATAAGTTGTTGCTAAAAGAAAAGATAAGCAAAGGCTTTGCTGATAAAGGATAATATAAGAATTATTTACTTCACTTTTATTAACATTTAAAGGAATTTAAAAAAGTTTGGGCAAAGTTCAGGGAGGTAACGACAGAGCGAAAAGTTGCATTCACAAGCTGTGGATGTTTTAAAGCGTCTGAAGTCAGAGCGAATAAAATTATAAACATATTACTAAGTGGGTTTGGTTAATATAGTGCATTGGAGAGAACTTAAAGAAGGTAGAACTGGCAGTTACAAGTAAATGCTAAACTTAACGCCAGTAGCAGTTAGTGTAGCAAGATATTTTTAGTTACAGTTCGGGAATTCAGAAAGGGCAAAAGCAGTGTTATTACAAATATACTATATATATCCATATAAGCAGATGCAATGCGTAGTCTAAAGGCAAGTGAATTTTGCCGATAATAAGATAAATGAAAATTTATAAGGCCCTTTATTTCATTTTGTTAACTCCAGATTAAAAATATGAAAGCAAAAATGACAATTAATCTGTATTACTAATAATACAAATAATAACAATACTAACAACAATTAATCTATTTGCATGGTAAAACAATATTTCAACCCACAAATATTTCAACATGGTCTACAGAACAAAATAAGTTTATAAACGAAAAATTAAAGCTGTATATACAATACATAAAAATTAGAAATAAAATAAATTAGAAGAAAATATGCGTAAAAATTTCAAACTCACTGTTTCGTGAAAATTGTATTTAAAGAAATAACGTTACATTATTAAAACATTATAAATAGACGTGTAATATTTATTTCTTATTTTTCAATACACTATCTTATTCCCTATTCCCTCATATAATAGTCTCTTTTTAATTTAAATAGAAAATAAATGTATATATATACATTATATTCTTTTAAAAATCACTGTTTATTATTGCGTTCGAGAGGAAATATTATTAAATGTCTTGTGTTACTAGTGAAACATTCAATAAAATTTATTCTTTCACAATGTGTATTACATTGAAAATTCAATAAAATACTGTATTCAAAATAAGATGATTAGAATTTAAATCAACGTATTTTTAACAGCGGAACAGCATCACATTTTTAATAGTTTTATTTGGTATCTAGCTCTTACAAAGCTCAATATTTTTGAGCAGAACTGTATATCCAAAATTATTTTAAATTTTTTTCATGGCGCCCCTATGAATATTTTGTTGTTTATAAACTCTCTTCTGACTTTATTTTCCTCCAATATTTACAAAATTATCATAATTATCAAATTAATATAATAATAATCATAATTATCAAATAAAGGATGAGACCGGCAAAATGGAAAGGTTTTTAAATGGAGGTTACATTTTTATAATAAATTTAGGTATGGAATAACTAGAAATTAATAAATTAGAAAAAATTAAAATGGTTATTAATAGAAATTAAAATGGTTATTAACATACTGTGTCTTATTAGGACAAATAATTTTAAACATTCTGTTCGAGTGTATTTTGTACTTAAAAACAAACGCATCCTGTGAAATATACACTGAAGTGACAAAAGTCATGGGATAGCAATATGCAAATTTTCAGATGGCAGTAGCATCGCGTAGAACAGGTATAAATGCGCAGTGCTTTCATTTCTGTTCAAGTTATTCAAGTGAAGAGGTTTTGACGTGATGATGACCGCCCGACGGGAATTAACAGACTTTGAACGCGGAATGTTAGTTGGAGCTAGACGCATGGGTCATGCCATTTCGGAAATCGTTAGGGAATTCAACATTCCCAGATCCACTGTGTCAAGAGTGTGCCGAGAGTATGAAATTTCAGGCATAACATCCCACCATGGACAGCGCAATGGTCGACCGCCTGCACTTAACGACCGAGACCGGCGACGTCTGCAAAGAGTCGTAAATTCTAACAGACAAGCAACACTGCGTCAAATAACCGCAGAAATCAATGTGGGACGTACAAGGGACTTGTCTGTTAGAACTGTGCGGAGAAATTTGGCTTTCTTGGGCTATTCCAGCAGAAGACCGACTCGAGTGCCTTTACTGACAGAACGACATCGCTTGCAACGACTCTCGTGGGCACGTGAGCATATCGGTTGGTCCCTAGATGAATGGAAAACCGTGGCCTGGTCCGATGAGTCACGATTTCAGTTGGTAAGAGCTGATGGTAGGGTTCGAGTGTGGCGCAGACCCCACGAAGCCATGGACCCAAACTGTCAGCAAGGCACTGTTCAAGCTGGTGGTGGCTCCGTAATGGTGTGGGCTGTTTTTTCATGGCATGGACTTGGTCCTCTGGTGCGACTGGACCGAACATTGATTGGAAATGCTTATGTTCAGCTGCTTGGAGATCACTTGCAGCCATTCATGGACTTCATGTACCCAAACAACGATGGGATTTTTATGGATGACAATGCGCCATGTCACCGGGCCACAACTGTTCGCGATTGGTTTGAAGAACATTCTGGACAATTCCAACGAATGATCTGGCCACCTAGATCGCCCGACATGAATCCCATCGAGCATTTATGGGGCATCATCGAGAGGTCTGTTCGTGCCCAAAATCCTGTACCATCAACGCTTTCACAATTATGGACGTCTATCGAGACAGCATGGCTCAATATTCCTGCAGAAGACTTCCAACGACTTGTTGAGTCCATGCCACGTCGAGTTGCTGCACTTCGCCGGGCGAAAGGAGGGCCGGCACGATATTAAGAGGTATTCCATGACTTTGTCACTTCAGTGTATATCATAGTCTATAATAATATAATTTTCGATAAAAATTCTCCTTTTCTTAGCTAAAAAACAAACAAAAATCGTCTATTGAAATGACAGCTCTAGTGACAGGTCTTTCTTCTTTCTATATTTGCATCGAAAACACCCTTCACCTACTTTGACTTATGGCAGGATGGAGGTGGATAGATTGGGTATCCAGGACCACTGGGACACGAAATTAATATTAAATAGGACTCTCATAAATATGTAATACCAGAAAGAGATGGCCGACGCTTTTGTTCTAAATAAATCTATGCTGATGACTTAAAAAAAGAGAGGATTATTTGAAGAAATGGATTTTTCCATTCGTACCTCTTTAAGAATCAGAGATAAGGAGAGGGGCCGCGTCACATACTAGTATTCTGACGTCTGAGTTCTATTTAGACTCCACGCAAGTCGTGATTTTGTATTCTTCAGTAAAAAAGGAATCTTTCCATTTTCCGATCAAAAAGTTGAAACTGTTTTGGATTTTCTTTGTTCTTGCGGAATAGTTATTTATTTATTCTTCGGAATTTTTTGATTGGCTTTTCCAAGTCATTGTGGAAATCGTTTTCTGTGAGTTTTGTGAGCGCCTTAAAAGTCGGATTTTGCTAGGGTATGAGGAATGCTTCCAGGAAATTCTGATCGAAATAACTTCTAAAAATCATAGCCCGCATGTCTTTTTAATAAACTGTAAGTTTGCCATATGAAAATACCTGATATATAATTATTTTGTTTATATAAATTATATGTAATACATGATGTAATATACTAACAGATTATTGTTACTAAATGTATTGTTAAAAAATGTACTTTTCACTTTCACACAAGGCAACTGCTTTTTTTTAAGACAAAACCGAATTTTTATTAAAAGGGATTGAAAAGTGGAAGGTAAGATATCATTAAGTAGAACAGTTAATATGACGATATTTAAATAAATATTGGGCCATGGTTCAAAATTATTTATGTTAGCAAATGGAAGATATTTCGATTGAATTTGGTGTATTTTTTCATACATTCCAAAACATTTTATTGTATATTGCATTATATTATCTAGAATTGAAATAAATTACTATAGAACTGTTCTATCCAAGTTGAAAAGGAATGTGCTTAAAATACTATATAATTACCATAGCTCCAAACTTAAATGCGATCATCAAATCTAGCTTCAAATGTAAATGAAATATATAGGCAATACAATATTTTCACTTTCCTAAATTTTATGTCATCTTTTAAAAACCTCCTTAATTACAACAGTTGTTTCTATTTAAATATGTTATAATATTAAAGCAACAGGCATGAAGACTTTTTTTTGTCACTTTATCTTAAGAAACACGATCAGCTTATAACAAGAGTGTAATATTTGTCTTTGGGTAGTCGAGTTATAGTGGGGTAGTATGATATTAAGCAATGATATGCGATATATGTTGCCTTATGAACATCTATATCATATATTATCACTTAAGACGAAATCTCCTGCTTACATCTCTTCCTGTACGATCACCTGCTCACGATGTACGATTATTTGCTTACGTATCTATGTATGCATTGTAAGGTGAATGTGGCAGGTAAAACAACAAATTTCTTTTGTTCTTTGAATGAGGATCATTTGTTTGAAAATACGAAGAAAAGAAAAAAAAAGGACAGATAAACCTCTAGCATTGAAATAGTTACTATAATGAGAACAAAATGTATCCAATCCATTCGAAAATGCCAAACCGCTATTGGAGATTTATCTTTCTCTTACCATTACTTGAGAAATTGGAAAAATATAAATCAATCCTCTCCTTTTACGTAGAAGAAATGGAGGTTTTGAATGGAACTTTAGCAACGACACACACACAATAGTATGCATTATCCTTTTTAAATCTTGTTTCTGTGGAGTGGAAGCTCTTTTCGTCTCGTTACTGCAACCTCCAACTGACCATCGTCCATTGTGCTGCATGGGTATTTTTGTTCCCTGCGCCGTTCTAAGGCCCACTGTCTATTTATCTATTGCTTTTTCGATTTCGTTACTTCTTCCGGGCATTCTGTTTTACCTTGTTTGTTAGAAGAATAAAATTCGTTGCAACAGAGCTGAAGTAATGGCCTATTTGCTTCAACATTTTAGAAGAAGCTTATTGGTTTCAGAAACACGTTTCAAGAGTTCTAAAATCCTAAAAAATGTATTATTTCAATTCTTTTCCTAACAATTAGAGATCTCGAACTTTCCGTCAACGTATAGTTTAAAATTTAAACTATTTTCATTAATGTTGTTAACTTTAAGCTTTTCTTTTAACATAAAGCAAATATTAACAGCAAACATTAATGTTACTAACTTTAATGTTTGCAGACTTTCCAAATTGATTAAAGTATTATTAATCTTCTATAATAAATATTGGGAATGCAGAGTTGGAAACATTAAATGCTTTTACATGTTTAATTACATAATTTTTCTCTATTACTTATAATAAGTGTACCAGAAAAAATTAAGATGTTAGATTAAAAGAGAAACAAACAAACGAATGTAAAACCCCACGAGGATTAAACATCGCAAGTCTTCTTTTTTCAAATACAGTACTTTTGAAAAAAGTACGAAAAAGGAAGAGTACGAATGTTTTGGAAAAGTTTTGTTACATTTTTCAGTACTCTTTTTATAACTCGGGCACATTGACCTGAGGTCACTGATACTAAAGCGGAAGTGAAATAGCAAGTTCAGCGTTAGTCTTGAAGCACCATGGAACTCTACGCTGACCCTCATTGCACCACCACAATGTAGATGGAACACATGTTCCAAGTGTCACATGTGTAAAAAAACGCACCTTCCTCTAATTTTTTATGTGTTCAGGACTACGGTAGTTCCGTAGACCATCCGTAGTTCTGGTCTACGGATGTATCGTGCCCGGATGTATTGAGAAAGAAACAGAAGTCTTAATTGAGTATCGCTTATCATATTTTGAACCACGCAAACCTTGATAACCCTTTTAGTTGGTATAAATTTGCAGATATGACAAATACAATTGACAAACACACAATAGTTGTCAGTTACATATGTAAAGATAATAACAAAATTATAACAAATAATAGTATTTCCGAATATCAGGCATCTTGATCATTACCGACTAGCACGACAGATATATAGCAGAGTAAGCGTTAACCAGGACAAGGGTATCAGTTACATATACACGAACACTTGTACACACTTGTACTTGTACACATATACACTTGTACACGAAAACACTGATGGATAAATAAATCTTCCTCCTCATTCATTTCTTTCTCTTCTCAACAAAAGATAGTTAGGAACTTAGGGATTTATCAGGCCATACCTGTCATGTACATTAAATTGGCTTCGCAAGGTGTGTTTTGAATCAGTAGATTAAACCCATTCGTTCACTACAATGTCTCCTCATCCTATAATATAAAGCACAAATGCATATATTTGTAAAAGCCTCAAGTCTCATAAATCGGATTTAGTATGTCAGCACAAAAAATATATAGAAAATTATCCAACTCATTATTTATGCATATATAATAATAATAATAATAAAAAAAAACAATGCAATAAAAAAGAAATGAAGCATTTGATGCGAAATTTTATATTAATTTAATAAATATTTCAGGACTAGGTTTGATTTTTGTACAAACCAAATGCAAAAATGCATAGAGCAATAATCATTATATATTTTTATATTCATACTTAAAAAAGTTTTTCCGTAAATGAATGTTAAGCCAAACACACTTTCTTATTTTAAGGTAATGTCTAAAAAACTGTGTCTAATTTGTTGATAGTCATTTTAAAATAAAACACATATTTTTCAAAAGGAGTTACACAGATTATGCATGCAGATGAAGACATTATTGACAAATTATTTGATAATCAGTCTACAATTAATAAAAGCATTTAATAAAATATTTTTCTAGTATATTAATGTTTACGTTTTCATTAAATTTAAAGTAATATCTCCACGTTTTGATATTTTTGTCAAAATCTGAAAAATTTTTAATAACATTCTTTTGAAAGAAAAATGAAAACATAATGAGGCATTGTTAAAATTAACAAGGCCAACTCTAAGCAGGAAGTTTCTGATAGACACCAGTAAACCCCATTGTTTAAATAATAAATGCATCTACGAAACCTGCGGCTCTTTTCTAATCAAATTTTCGAAAAATACTTAGAAGATTTTTATTTTACTGCCAATCATCTTTCATAAAAAAAACGATGGCTGTGTTATAAACTCAACACATACGAGGACTGTCTGCAATGCAGAAACATCTGCGAAAAACTAAACATTTTCTACATAAAAGTCTATGGATCAGCTTAAAGAAGATATCGTTTTATTATGGAATTGGAGAGAAAGAGTGTGATTGTATGGAAAATTAGCAAACGGCCATGTTGGACGGATTCAAACAGAGTGATGTATAAGGGGGAGAAAAGTCATTTCAGAGAGGTTTTAATTTCAAAAATAATTTCAATTTTTAATAAATAAAATTTTTAGTTGCATAATATTAAAAGAAGAGATGTAAAAAATTTCACTAAAACCATATGACAATTTTTAAAAAAAAATTGCTGCATGAATTTTGTAAACAAGAGAGACAGAACAGCGAGATTATCAACTCCATGTGATAACTCACATAATTAGTAATATTGACACAAATAAGTTAAATTTGGAACTTAAATATTAGATAGGTAGCAGATTCAGCTTTACTAATAATGTAATGTACAGACTGTTGTCTTCTGTCTGCTGTCTTATTCTGTCTACTTTACACATTTCTCACTAAATAACTTACAAAAGTGCTCTCAGTGGCGATGTCTCATTTTTCTCCTCCACCCTGAAGACAGGACATACTGACTTGCGAATATATCATGCTCTAACTCAAAATAAATACAGTAAATTTCTGCTTCTTGTGTCGAGTTTCGAACCCGGCTCCTTGAATTATGAAACCCAACTCGCTATCCATCAGGTCAATGTTTGTCATAACATAATTGCAGTTGATTATAACTTTTTAAATGGAAAATAACTATACAGAAAAATGGGATTTTCTGCCATCTAAGTTGATAAACTAAGGTTAGTTCGTGAAGAAATTATTATGCATTTGGAATGGCCAACAAGTTCACCGGATTTGAATTCTTTTAAGCATATTTTTGCCAAATATCTTCAAGCTTAAATGAACTGAAATTTAACAATCACAATTTAAAAAAAAATTATAATCATCGATTATAATCAACAGTAAAAATACGTTATATTTTATTTAGCAATGAAGATATCTTGTATTTAATTTCAAATTCCTGCCGTTTGCATGAGAACTGGTAGAATCCAGTCTATAAGAAAGGAAGTTCGTTGTCATTTTTGCTAAAATTACTAACCGAAAGTACTAGAGGGAAAGATTAATCTATTTTCCTTTTTTTTTTAAAAGAAAGTTCTGATCCTGCCCAAAGTTTTTTGAAATAAATCCATCATTCACGTTGACGACGATGGTGATATTATGCGAAGAGGCAGAACAAATTCTCCCAAGGTCATTAGAATATTACGACGGTTAACGAGTTAGGCCATTTGGATATCGGGTTTTTAGGATCGGAAATGTGTTCGCTTATGTTTGAAAATTCATAAATGATTCCCATAAAAGAAGAAAGGGTAGCGATACGAAATTCCAAGTTTAAATTAGGATCTGTAGTTATTTTTGTATATTTATTTTGATACTAAAAGTGGCTTGGAGGATATTTAAGAACTTACGAATATCCCACCGAAATCTGGCGAACAAATCATTGAATGCCACGATAATTCTAGATGGCCACAATAATTCTGTAGAACCGGAATATAGAGTCTTGTTAGAGAAGGGAGTGTAAATTGCGACTTCTCTAAACGAATCATTGAGGTGTTTCGATCCTAAATAGTTCTCGAAAATTAGGGTACAAGGGTTAGGATTAGGATACAAGGACAATGTAACTCCAAGTGTGCTATAAACATTTCCAAGGTAACTAACTTTAGCTTACCACCTCATCTAGAGCAATTGTAACGCTAAGTTTACTTTTACATTTCTTTTAAAAAATGAACATCATACTTTTTTTACGTATTACAACAAGCTGTAGATTATAAATATTAACTACAAATAAAAATATTCGATACGCATTTCTGATATAGCATTATTGTGTCATTTAGAGTCGTGTAGGTAATCCCGACAATTCTTAGAAGTTGAGAAAGGCAAGAGAAGTTGTTTCTGAAAATAATGACTGCAAAGTATTCTACCTATGGATACATAAATTTAATCGTGTGACAAAAGAAGTGTTTGCAAGTTGTAGCCCTTAACACAGGCAGTGAGGGAGAGGGCACAATGCATTCCATTGGCCACGTCAGGGTAACTGCAGCGCATTCGCTTATTTTATGAGGGAAAACAAGAAAACTATCACCAAGTAGCCTACTACGGATGCGAAGTCCTACTATGGAATCACCCTTCGTTTCTGAAAATAATGACTGCAAAGGATTTTACCTACGGATCCTTTTCTACGCGCGTTACCATTGGACATGTCGTTTGTTGTTGTTTCTTATCCCACTTGGCTGGCCAAGCCCACGAGCCCATACGTACTCATGATTGAAGGGCAAGGAAGCAGCTTCTGTTGTGATGGAGTACCCGTAGGTAGAAGTCTGACTTTGGCTCCGTGACGCTCTTACAGTCATAGGAGGCCGGACCTACGGCTTAAAGGGGAATCCGAACCACTACAAACATCCATGGGCACCGCCGGGATACGAACCCGATACCTGTGGCACCGAGAGCCAGAGCGCTAGACACTCGGCCATCAGGCCCCTGAACATTGGGCACGAATGGGACTCGTAGGACGTATTATAATCAGTATCTACTATAATCTAGAAATTTATAACCTTAAACCAATAGAATTTTAAAATTCTTTGATGGTCCCATACTATAAAAAGGACGATATCCATGGACAATTTAAATAGAAAGAGTCTTGAAATTAGGTTGTACATCGAGTCGTTACGTATCGATTGCCTATTCCATGAGGGTTTTAGAATATTAATAATAATGCTTAACTGTTGGAATGAAAATCGTAACTGTGGCAGTGAATGTTAAATGGCAATAAATATTGTCTATATTTCAAGTGATAAATCATTATAAATGGCGTTTACCACTGTAGAAAGGATTCATTTGTAGAATTAATTGTATTTGTACAAGACACTGCTCGTATAAAAAACTGTGAGTGTTAATAAACACTCATTGTTTTTTATTATGGATGATGATTTAGCATTGCTTTTTATTAAAAAAGAAATGTAAATTAAATTTAAAGCCATGTTTTGTTTTTCTAGAATCATAAATATTCCATTTATATTTATATTTTTACTCACTAAATCCTAGGATATTAATTTGCTTCCAAAAAAATACAAATAAGATACAAATATTAGACAACAACTATAAAGACATTTTTTGTTGACATAAAATGAAAAAAATATAGTTAAATGTAAAAAGGTTCTGTGGATTTTGTGGAAGAATTAAATTCTTTTTAAAATTTAGAACTTTCAGACAATTGTGGAATACCGAATATCTCTATAGGAGCCATTCACAATTAGTACTGCACTGATCTAATAGATTTAGCTTTAAATAGTCGGCATCACGTTTGGAGCATGGTAATTTACTCCTACATTCTGCTACCGCAATCCGCAACGTAGGAAAAAGGTATCGCTTGCATGACCTCAGACTATACTTCCTGGAATCTCATCTATCCCTTTACTGCAAGTGGTGGTTACATTATAATTCTTGTGATAGCTGACATTTTTTTCGAAATCAATGAAAGACTTTTTTGATTATAAAAAAATTAAAAGAAATAAAAATAAATGTCTTTTATATTAAATTACCGTAGAAATATCGGTGTTTTCATGGTGCTTATTTAATTCAAAGTTTTTGATACTTTACGTAGATACTTTGGTGAAAGTTGTCATACCTATATTAATAATTCTAACATCGTCGGTTATTAAATGCCATTCGCTGGTTTGACGCTCAAATAAATTTGAATCTGAAACACGTGTCACAGTGATTTCGAGTGCTCGATTGTTTAAAGTGCCCCGATGCATTGTTTGGACAGATTGGGGGATTTTCCATCCATAGATCCATAAAGGGTAATCCATTCGAGTTGCATGCTTTGCACAAATGAATAACTCCGGCGCTTTCGCAAATGGCATTTCGCTCGAATATCTGTTATGACGACTGCAAGCCATTCAATTTATGAATTGCTTTACGCCTACCATTCACCAATAGGTGATCAGAATCAATGGAAGAGTGAATGGCAGGAATGCTTGGAATTTAGATTTGAAATTTAATCATGCCAGTTCATTCATAATAATAATAATACTGCAAAATATATTAATAGTGCTGTAACGAAAGTTCTGCTCCATTTTCCAAATAAAATAGAGATGAAAATATATTTACCTAATTATCAACATTTCGCCATTTTTTTCAGTGACATCTTCTTATTGGTTTTTCGACGCCATTTTTTTTTGTTATAAAAACATTTAATTTTTCCTTGAATAAAGAATCTAATTCTTTACTTCATTTAAAACCTATAAAAATAATTTTTCATAATGCACTGTATTTGAGCAAGGCCCAACAAATACGATGGGCGAAGCATCATTCACCAATCACATTCTTCGAGTTACTTAGTCACTTTTGCATTTGGAGTTTTCTAATATCCATTCCTGTATAAAAACAAAGGCCATTTTCTTGCAAAAATTTCAACGCTTCTTGTTTGAAATTCATTGAGCATTTAAGAAATTGAATTATATTGAGCATTTTAAGAAAATCGAGTCAAATTTTAGTAAATTTTATTAAGTAAGTGAAAAATTTGATTTTTTTTAACGATATATCAAGTTAATAAGTCAAAACATTGAATTAAAAAATTGTGTTTTTATCCCATGCAGTTAACAGCTGATATGATATTAAAAAATTTAATTAAAAATGAGGGCTGCCTAAGTATTAATACGCTCTCTCTAATATATGTAGACCATCACAAAAGAAAAATATGTTGCTTTTTCCAGTGCGAAGGCAATTAAATCCATCTTGAAGGGATGTATTTAATCGCTGAATTATTAAAAAGGTGTAATCATGGGGATAACCTAACTTTAATGAATATGCCGAAGAATTTATTAACAGACCATAAAATTGATTTTATGGCTATCAAAAAAGAAATGTCGTGGTGTTTATTGCTGCTCTGTCTTGCGACAACAAAATATTATATAGAGTTCCTGCATCACAGTAATTAATTAACATTATAAAATATAAAAAAGAAGTTACAATAATTTTTATTCAGCGAAATTTAATACACCTTAACCTTGATAGATAGTCTTGCCCTTGATAGATAGTCTTGCCCTTGATAGAGAGTTTTTTTCCTTTCTAATGCAGCTGGCAAACACAGACATTGACGTCTTGGATGCCTTAAGGCAAGTGCTGCACAGACGTACTCACTTTGCATTACCCAGGGGGCGCGTGTAACTTGAAGATAAGCCACGGACGCGGAGTAACAATGCCCCCGCAACGCTCTACGATCCTATTAGACCGGGACCTACTTTTTAAAGTGGATTCCGAACCACTACAAACAACCATGGCACCGCCGGGACTCGAACCCGAAACCTGTGGCACCGAGCGCCAGAGCGCTAGCCACTCGGCCAGCGTAAGTAAAATCTAGAGAGTAAAATCTATGAAAATAATGTTTCAAAATAACCTGAATGCACTTTTGTTTAGGTCAACATGTGATTATAGGCACATGGCGTTCTGAATGAACATTTGATTTTTAATGAAATCTTTACTAACACTCCGTCTACATAAATTTATAGCAATTACTTATTTTTCACAAAGTCTTGATGAGCATGTTTTCTAAAAGAAATATCTGTTTTTTAAAGTTCATTTACTTTTTCTCATTTACTGTTCATTAAATAGAAATTTAAATGGCATATTTATACTTTAAAAGTGCATTTAATGGTGTACCATTTGAATTTTCTCCTTTATTAAGAAAAACATTTATTAGAAATTAAATGCAATGAAAAATAGGTGAACAAAAAACATCCTGAGTAAATTTTGTTCATTAAATTGGAAAATTTTAAGTTTTCATTTCTAACCTCGAAAATGTCAGAGGTGTACCAATAGAATTAGTTTGTACAGTGACACATTTATAATGCTAATAGTGCAGCATTTGAAGTTTGTCCTTTATTAAGTGAAATATCTTTAAAGAATAAAATGTAATGAAATTTTTTTTAATAGAAACCATCCTTAATTAAAATGTTTTACTAAATCGTAAATTATAAGATTTCATTTCTAACCTCTATAAAAGTTTCGTATCTAGAACTTTCATTTTAAGAGATCACCTAATGATTACTTACACACTAGTATACCATTATATAATTTCAAAGTTTGGATTTTTTTCGATACTACTATATAATTTCAAAAAAAAAAAAAAAATTCTATTTTTTGCGAATTTTGGGCATAATTTTCTCGATTTTTATATATATATATATACATATATATTTTACGGGGTATTGGATAAGCAACAGAGTTTTTTTCGTAGATGTATGAACTTTTTCTGTTGTAATAGTTAAACCATTTTTTTTTTAATATCCATAATAACTGGGAAGAATACGCATTTTTCATGACTGTGAAAATGTCCTGAGTACTAGTTACAAATTATTCTGCGAATAGTAGTTTTTAATAAGGTGTATTATCAAATATAAAAATCCAAACAGGATTGAAAATTTTAATATATATTTTTAATAATAGTATGTATTTTTAATGCAATCTTCAAATGGAAATTGTTTTTTGCAGCTAACATTGTGAAGGCAAAAACAATTGCTGAAATAGGATAGAATTCTACATCCATTCCAGCACATTATTTACAAAAAGTTGTTATCGTCTACTGCGCAGTAAAACAGAAAACGGTAAATACAATATTTTTGTAGTATTTAAATACTTAGTTTGCTTTTAATAAACGAAAGCTGGATTTTTCCTAAGATTCAATCCTTCATCAAAGCTATTATCGAAAAATTTACTAGATATTTAAAAAAACAACAACAACATAGAATGAAACTGTACGGTAATCAATGCTTTGCTGATCTTACAATACTCTTTAATGTTATCTCTTTAATTGTTATTAATTTTTTCCTATTACAAGAGTTTTTACAAGATTTTTTTTTTATTTTCCTTATTAATTAAGAGGAATCAGCAGTAGTTAGCATATCTGCCTAAATATACAAAGCACATTTTATTATTTAACTTTTATATGCCATATACAATCAAAAGTCTTTTTTTGTCATTTAATAGTTTGTTTATTTAATATAAAGTTCAATCTGATAAATGCCATACCCAATTTTTCCTTCAAGGAATAAGGGTACTATTTTACTTATAAACGAGGAAGAACCGGTAGTAGTTTTTGCACATATATGTGACACATATACGTAGCTATTTAACTATTATACATATATATCAGTGGTCTTTTTTTATTAACGTTTATTATGAAGTATACATGGTTAAATCTGACATAATCAAAACCCATTTTTGTTCCAAGAAAGCCCCTTGCATTTTCATGCCTGTTCGTAGCCTGTAAAAGATGAAATCCCCATCTAATGTCGCTGTCTGAGAACCCACTAATGCGCCATTTGCATTTCTTCCTGCTTTGGATCCAGAATGACGCATGCACCTGTTCACACCAATTACAGAACCCGGATGAAATTTCATAATCCTCTTCCTTCCCCGTCCCCCAGTACGTTTGCATGAATGCCGGCAGCAGCATTTCAGCTAATGCTCAGCAAAAGTGCTGGCTTGAAAATAATATTTTTCAAAATAGGATTTCAAACCCTCTGCGGAGATAATGGCAGCTGATTAGGAAAATGGCGGAAATGAGTCTGATCGAAAAGTGAAATAGGCGCACTTAGTTTGGATTTGAAAGCGAACATCTGATATAGTGGATATGCACAATAAATATGCTTTAAGGTTCTGATCCTTAAAAAAGCATAGCATTCTTTAGAAATGAAAAGTTCTTATTCTCTTATTGAGCATTTTGAGACAGAGAAACAGAGCCGACCATGGTTTCTTTTGTTTCACTTTAAAAAGTCATATGGGATTTACTTCTAGAAACTTTATGATTTGAATTAAAAACTATAAAAAGTATGCTGAAGTATTTTAGAAATATTTCAATCGATGCTTTATATATTGCAAATTAAGAGATTAATAGTTTTAATTGACACTCTGTGTTGGATATTAATCTATCTTCATTATTTATTTCGTTCTTGTTATAACACAAGAATATCGGGTGTAACGATTATCGAGACTTTCATCATAGGGAAATGTTTGGTTTAAGGTACTGTAAGATATTTCCCCAAACAATTTTTTCGTTTTAGAATCAGTAGTGACAAGTAAATGTGATACAGTAATTTTTAAAATCACCTCGGAAGGCATTGTGACAACATGTATTTATAGTCTCGCTTATAGTATATTTTTTTGCAAATAAACCTTCCTTACTCTTGACTAACCAATGACTTTCTACTAGAAAATTTATTCACTATTGCAGATCTGAAATTAAGAGTTAGCAAGTGCATTCCTTTGAAACCCTATTGAAATGCACGCATATCTTGCAATTACTGTTTTAAGCGAATCTATAGACAGGGATGAACAACAATGCCTTCCCTTGATCTCAGGACAACAGAAGGATATTCCAGCATATATTACCATGCCCATCATCGGCATATACGTGGTTCTTTTGGTTAAGTTTTGTTTCCGGAGTTTCGAACGTGCTTGTCCAAATTGCGGTACCCTATTGCAAGTCAACAACCTAGATCCGTGACCGATTGATAGCGTGCTCAGCTAGCAAACAAGTCGATACAGGTTCCGTTGTAATCACCTTTTTCAGAAACGAAGAGACGATTACAATTGTCACAATAAAGATTGTATAACGCCTATCACACCGATCGACAGACAGTGGAAGTTTTCCAGAATCAATCGTAAGACTCACCAATGTGGGACACATACCTCTAAAATTCAAAAAAAGGATGTCCTCTCGAAATCACTCGTCGAAGAATTCCCACAATGAACTTGCGCAAAGTGGGCGGTATACTAGGAAAAATTTTTTTTTTTCAAAATGAAAGTTTGTTTTCACTTTCAATTCTTTTCTTTTTGATCTTTGTATATGGACGTATTTTTAATTTTAGACATCTTTGTA